>JANBXA010000651.1:10722500-10742500 GCA_030556225.1 Cricetiscus sungorus | reverse complement strand
GAAGTCTGTGAGCCCTGGAGTAGCTGAGGGTCACGAGTGGTGTTTGGGGTGTGGCTGCAGCAGTAGTTATGAGAAACAGCCTCACATGTTGGCCGTTGTCTTTCTGAGACCTCATGCAGCTGGCAGTCTCCTCACGTGCAATAATAGATAAGTATATTTTGTGACAACTACCTGTGCCTGTCATCCCCTAGGATAGTTTGTGACACAAGAATATATCATCTCTCACACAAATTAGTTTTATGGTTTCTTTCTTTCTTTTTCTTTTTCTTTTTTTGTGTTTTGTTTTGAGACAGGGTTTCTCTGTGTAGCCCTGGCTGTCCTGGAACTCACTTTGTAGACCAGGCTGGCCTCAAACTCAAAGAGATCCACCTGCCTCTGCCTCCTGAATGTTGAGATCAAAGGTGTGTGCCACTACCACAGGCTTTATGCCTGCTTTCTATTTTTTTTTTTTTTTTTTTTTTGCTCAGAGCATCTTAGCACATTGTCCTATAGATCTCAGCACATTATCCTATAGATCTCAGCACATTATCCTATAGATCTCAGCACATTGTCCTATAGATCTCACATTGTCCATTCTGAAGACAGCCTTTGCATGCTTTCTAAGATGCAATCTAAAGGGTTCACCTGCTCAAAAGTGCCAGACTGTCCCTGTTCACAGGCAGGTGACTCCATCAGGGTTAGCAAGAATGACTTCCAAAACGTCCAAGAAGTTGGAACAGTGGCTTTCAAACATCAGAGCATCTAAGAAGTACTGTAGTGGCTTGTTAAGATGTCAGACCGTGGGGCTGGAGAGGTGGCTCAGTGGTTAAGAGCACTGACTGCTCTTCCAAAGGATCCAGCACCCATATATGGCAGCTCACATCACCTATAACTCCGTGATCTAACACCTTCATACAAACATACATGCAGACAAAACACTAATGCACATAAAAATAAATAAATTTTAATTAAAAAAAAGTCAAACTGAGCGTCACCCCACCAACAGTGGCTACAGAGCCCCCGGCATCAGCCCAGTGACTACTGGCATGATGCTTCTGGCTCTGTTGGTTCAAGGCATGTTCTGAGATGTCTGATCTAGGACCTGGGTCTGTGCTTGCCCACCGTATTCATCAGAAGTGCCCTGGCCATCCTTAGAGGACAGAATAGGCTTCTGCTCCTGCCACTGAACACATGGCTCTGAGGCTAAGGGCCACTGAGTTATTTTATGCAAAATCTCTGATGTCTGGAAAGACTTTGGTGAAAGGTGCCAAGTCTGCAGCCACAACTACACAAGAAGTTTTCACAACCCCAGGCAGGTGCAGAGGACTGAGCAGTGTGAACCAAGCTACCTCAGTGCCAGATCTGCGGGCCACTGGGATACGGTGATCTTTTTCACATGGTGTGTGTGTGTGTGTGTGTGTGTGTGTGTGTGTGTGTGTGTGTGTGTGTGAGCGTAGGTAGGGTATACAGAATGTCATCCACTCATGGAGGCCAAAGGAGAACATCCTCATTTATTACTCTCCACCTCATAAGTGGAAAGGGTCTTTGAATAAGGACGTAGGATCTCTCTGTAAACCTAAACCTTGTCATTTTCAGCTACACTTGCAGGCAGCAAGCCCCAGCAATCCTCCTGTTTCTACCCCTCTCATCACTGGGGTTATTGGTTCCAAACTCAGGTCCTTGTGATTGTGCAAAAAGCATTTTTAACCACTGAGCCATCTCTCAGCCCATTGTGGGGTTTTTAATTGCCAAGTAGAACTTGGTTCAGTTATATGGGTGAATCATTAATTGAATTGGGTTCTTTATTCAAAACAAAGAAGAAATTTGTGTTTTAGAGCTGATGCTATGGGCATTAGATGAAAGCCTTGACGTTGTATGTGGGACTCTCAGAACTGAGCTGTGACAATGCTGATGATAAAGTATCTTTCTCTGAATGCATGTGTGTGTCTGGGCTTACGATGCTGCCCAAATCGATCTTTCAGCGCAAGCTGTTGTAGCTCCCAGGATCATTGTTTCTATATTTTTGTTGTTCTGTTCTTTGTTTGGTTGATTTTGTTTGTTTGGGTTTGTTTACTATTTTTGGTTTTGGTTTTGGTTTTGGTTTTTCAAGGCAAGGTTTCTCTGTGTAGCCCTAGCTGTCCTGGAACTAGCTCTGTAGGACAGGCTGGCCTCGAACTCAGAGATCTGTCTGCCTCTATCTCCCAAATGCTGGGATTAAAGGTGCATGCCACCACTGCTTGGCTTTGTTTTGTATTTTTGTGACAGGCTTTCACTGTATAGTTCCAATTGTCCTGTAACTCTCCATATAGATAGACAACTATGTACGCCTCAAACACACAGAAATATTGCCTGTCTCTGCCTCTGCCATGCGCAGCGATAAAATTCTTCATCTTCAATCATGTGCAGGATTCACATTCTGCTTTGTGAAGAGTATTTTGCAGACAACTTCATCTGCACTTCCAGGCCTGTTTTAATCCCTCTCCTCAAGCCTTTTCTGATTTCAAGTTGCCATTCTTTGTTGTTGCTGTTGTTGTTTTGTTTTTCGAGACTGGGTTTCTCTGTATTGCTTTGGAGCCTGTCCTGGAACTAGCTCTGTGGACCAGGCTGGCCTGGAACTCACAGAGATCCGCCTGCCTCTGCCTCCCAAGAGCTGGGACTAAAGGCGTGTGCCACCAACACCCAGCTTCAAGTTGTCATTCTTATTGGAGGCAGTGATGGCAGCACCCATCAGGCTGAACTGGCTTTTTAAAAATTGTGTGTGCATATGTGTGTGTGTGTGTGCGTGCGTGAGAGAGAGAGAGAGAGAGAGAGAGAGAGAGAGAGAGAGAGAGAGAGAGAGAGAGAGAGAGAGAGAGAGAGAGAGAGCGCTCACGTGTGGCGATCAGAGAACAATGTAGAAGAGTCAGTCCTCTCCCTCCTTCGTGTGGGTCTCGGGGATCGAACCCATTCTGCCAGACTTGGCAGCAATCACCTTTTACCCACTGAACCCATCTATTTTTGTTTTGTGTGTATAGAAAATCTTTGACTGCATGTATGCCTGTGTATCACATGCACACAGTGCCAAAGGAGCAGGAAAAGGGGATCAGATCCTCTAGAATTAGAATTACAGATGGTTGTGAGTAGCCATGTGGGTGCTAGGAACCAAACCCAGGTCCTCCGGAAGACCAGCCAGTGCTCTTACCACTGAGCTATCTCACTGGCCCTGAACTGCCTTTAAGAGTTCACTTTAGACATGTCTACTGAGCCTCAAGCTGAGAGGAAAAACTACATGGGGGCAAAGGCCCAGCTGTGCTCTGCTCCTTAGGAACTTGCCATCTCCAGGAGGGGCAGGTAGATGTCCAAGGAGAGACCAGAGCTGTCAGTGTGAGGATGCAAATAAGTGTGTGTGTGGGGGGGGGGGGCAATAGCCAGTGAGGGGCGGGAGCTCACTGGACTAAAGCTTCAGAGAATAACACCAGAGGAGCCGTTCCCTTGGGCTGGAAAGAGTTGAGTTTAGCTGCTCTTTTTCAGGAGTGTTACACATCAAGGGGATTTTAGGGCAAGGCTTGGTGAGGGATGGAATGGTGGAGATGGAAAGGGAGGCGGGGCTTGTCTCCTCAAGGTGGCTGCTCTTTCATTCCTTGAGTTAAAGCTATACTGTGTGAGGGTGGTGATGCCAGTATGGGGACAGGAGATGTAACTCAGTGGTAGAACACTTGTCTAGCATGCTCAATACCACTCAAATTAATAAAGCTATGTTCTCTCTAGATCCTAGAACACAGGCCTGGCTAGCTTGTGCTTACTGACTTGCCCTTGTCTTTGCTTGGGTCACGAGACCCAGGATTGGGCTATCATCTGGAGGTGGCTGGGTTGGAATTGTTGGACGGGACCTGTCACACCAAGACATCTTTTCTGTCTTTTTCCACAGTGGGATCCCGAAGATGTCAACCTGGAAAGGAACACGGACAACGTGGAGCGCCTTAGATCACAGATGCACAGGGGCTCTTTGAGCCCGGTGGACTTGACCTCTGATGACTGACATCACCGGGAGCCAGTCCATCAGCCCACAACTCAAGGTCAGGCGTCTGCCAGGGACTAGATGGGGACCAACCTACAGGGCCACCCATGGCAGAAATTGAAGCTGTTGCAGAAGCTTCCCAAAGAGTGAGGAACGTGGAGCTAGTCTACCCCCATGGCTCAGAATGGAGCTAAGGCTGTGGGGCCCGTGGATGGAGCTGTGCATGCCAAGTTTCCTCTGGTGATGAGAAGTTCACAAGTGAATCCTGTTTGTAAAGATAAGTTTTCTCCCAAAAGACACGGAATCTATTCCCATGAGATAGAGCATATTGTGCACTGAGTAACAGGATCAAACTCACCAAGAGTGAGTTCCAACACTTGGACCTCAACAGACTGACTGCATTCGTCAAGATTCGACTAAGGCCAGATGAAAGAGTGGGTCCACCAGCGATGGGACCTGAGCACACACACAGGAATTGGCTTCTGCTGTCCAGTCACTAACATAACTGCCACACGTCATACACGACTGCCTGCTCAACTGAATATTTGGAAGATCACTGGCAGGGCAAGGGCAACGGCTTCCTGATCTTGGTAACAGGAGTCCCTCCAGCTTGGCAAGACTGTGCTGGGGCTGGGTTTGCATATCATGGGGCCCTCTGTGCTTTAGGGCTAACAGAGGGCAGGCAAAAGATAAGGGAACAGTGCCAAGTGCAGTTTCAAGTGTGGCAAGGTTGTCTGAGGATGATACTGTGACCATGAGTGAGGGAAAGAATGAAGGGAATGGGACAAGGCAGGAGCAAACACTCGTGTGAATAAATTTCAGTTGAATGGATTCAAATATCTCACAGTATTTGAATATCCTAGTACAGAAGTCTGCCACGAGGGGAACTGGGAGAGATGCCAGGAAACACAGCTCTGCTCCCAGCTGGCCCAAGACCACCTATGACTCAGCTGCCGTTGCCCAGTTTCTCCTGAGGGACGGTGCAAGTCCCAACAGTGTGAAGAATGGGGTGCTGGTGGAAGCCGGTTGCTTTTGTAGGTTTCTGCATAGTGCCAGTTCCCTGGTGACCTCTAAACTAGACTTCAAAACCACTTTATCTGCTTTGAGTCCTTAGTTCTCTTGTGTGGGAGCTTGCTGGGGTCAGCTTTGCTCACAAAAACCACTTTGAGGAAAGAGGACCACAGGGCATGGGGTGAAGTGGAACATTCCAGCCCAGATCATAGCAAACTCAAGGCAGGGAAGGCCATGATTCAGCCAAGGAAGGAGAAACCTGACTGGAGCCACGTGGTTTTGAAAGGAGAGAGCTGGAAAAGAACCAGGCTATGGAGACTAGGGAGTTAATGCTTAATGCTGTAGCCACGAGAGACACCAAAACAGGAAGATGACTGACTTGTTCAAGTAGGCTCCAATTAGTGAGTGTCTCTTAACCGCTGAGCTACCTCTCCAGCCCCAATTAGTGCGTTTCTTACCCCACACTTTTCATGAAGCAGAAATGTAGTCATGGGTACAGAGTAAACATGAGATGCATGCTTAAAGTATATTCCTTAAAACAAAACAAACAAACAAACAAACAAACAAACAAAAAACCCCAGGAAAATCAGAGACTGTAAGATGCCAAGATAATCTCATAATCATACGCCTCCTACCTCAGTTTGCCAAATGCTGGGATTACAGGCAGAGCCACTTTATAGATAAGGACACATGCTTAACCAAAGCATCAGCCCCACAAGTAGAAGAGGCCATAATAATGACATTTCACACCCCGTTTCACCTCCTGGAGTCAGGGCTATGCTGTCTGCTCTGAAATCTGTCTGATGTAAGGGGTGCTCTGATTACTATATTCTCTTAACAGCTTGCCTGGAGGGCCATGGCTCAGGCAGGTGAATGCTTTCCTAAATGCACGAAGCCCTGGCTAGTCTCCAGTACAGCATAAAGGAGGTATAATAAATTGGGAGATGGAAGCAACAGGATTTGAAATTCACAGCAAAGGTCAGTGTGGGACATAGGAGACCCAGTCTCAAGTGAGAAAAACAAAATAAAATAGCATAGATCTTGAAGAACTAGTCACTTCAAACCCATCCAGTAGCCACTCAAAAGAGGTTTGTGAGGACAAGGGCCATCTGATCATATGTGCATGTCTGTTTCTATGAGAAGTGAGCAAATAGTCTAAGAAGGCTATGGGCCCAAGAGCCTGTTCCAGGTGCCAGTCTCATATGCCCAGGTCTGAGGCAGTATGCTGTCATTCCTCTTTCTGGGTCACAGTTTCCCCATCTGTTAACATGAAAGGCCAAGCGTGGTGGCTCACGCTTGTTAATTCCACACTTGGGAAGCTGGGACAAGAAGACTTCCACAAGTTCAAGGTCAGGCTAGCTATCAAGACCCAGTTTCAAAAGAGCAACAAACCAGGCAGGGTGTGGTGGTGCACACTGTTAATTTAATCCCTGTGACTTCAGGGCCAGCTTGGTCTAGGCATCAGAGTTCCAGGACAACATAGTGAGACCCTACCTTAAAGCAAAACAAAACAACCAACCACACTGACTGAAGATACAACTACAGCTTGCCTAGCATGCATGGGCCCTTGGGTTCCATCCCCAGCATGAATATAAGTTTTTCTTCCTTTTTTCTTTCATGAATATGCCAGTCAGCATTTCACACATTTACACTCAGAAAAAGATGTTATATGAAGGTAGGCTTCATATACACCTTGAAAATAGCTAACATTATATAGGATATACTTCTGGTTCAATTTATTATTTTTTGTGTATGTTGCACCTGCACGTATGGAGGCCAGAGTGGCCACCTGCAGGTGTCGGCTCTCTTTTTCCACCATGTGGGTTCTGGGACTTGAATGGGGTTTCAATTTTAGCAGCAAGCAGCTTTACCAGCCCTACCCCAGCCCCCTGCTTAAATTTCACTACCCATTTAAGATAAATACAAGAGCTAATAGGTAGCTGAGTGGTATAGTAAATGCTTGGCATGAGCAAGACCCTGGGTTCAATTTCTAGCATCAAAAAAGGTCAAACCTTTCACAATACTTTCACAGTTCTCTGCACATTTCCCTCCTGCTCCTTCATGATTTGCAAATTGTGCAGGCATTTTTCTAAGCTCTCACTCATCTTTTCTAAAGTCAAAAGGCAATGCATGGGTAGAGGGGGCTCGGCTTCAAAAAAAAAAAAAGAAAAGAAAAGAAAGAAAGAAACCAGATACACTGTAGTGTCCCAGAACTCTTTAATTGGTGAGAGACGATTTCTGACAAGTTCAAGATGGGTGCTAAGATCAAATGATACAGAGAACGCCTAATATGAGCAGGAACTGGTGGCACTGGCCTGTAATCCCAGTTATTCCAGGCTAAAACGGGAGAGTGGCGAGATCACCAAGCTCCAGGCTAGCAAAATCCAGTCTCCAAGGTGAAAAGTTAAAAAAAATAATAATAATATTAAACGAGCTGCAGCTCAGAGGCAAAGCGCGTGCCTAACACACGTTATGGCTCTGGTTTCAATGCCCAGTGCCGAAGAACGTTTAATCTGCTTTTTCTTTGCCTAAGTCTGACAGCCGAATACGTACGGCACTGGACATTTGAAACTGCTGCTTCCGAGCAGGGTAGCTCGTTAAACTCCTGGGTTCCTGCTGGAGTCGCAAGGGAACCCTGGCGGCCGCTGCCAGTGTTGGAGGAGGAGGCCGAGGCGTTTCTTCGTATTCCCCGGGGTCTACAAGGCTCACCCTTGATGGATAGCAAGCAGTGTCCTCTAGCCTCGGGGCCACACAGAGCAGAACTGAGCAGGGGCAACAACTCCACTTGCTTCCCCGTGGGGCACTTCCGGGAAGAAAGGAAACGGAGGGCAGGCGCATGCGCACCCTGCTGCCACCGCCTCTGCGAGCTACGCAGACTCCGCCCAGTAGGCTTCTGTGCTTAAGTCTCTCCCCAGAGTTTTTAAAAGATAGTTGTTACAAGGCTGTTCTGTCATGCATTCTCAACTGTCCAACAGCCTGAAGCTGCAGACCATCCTACCTAAGTACATTCAACTTCTTAAAAAACAAAAGCGCAGGTGCATGATTTAACAAAAGAAAAGCAGATCGTGCCTAAGTTTATTGGGAAAACAACAGCTCTCTGACCGCAAGTCTCCAACAGCTCTGCTTTCATCTTCCGTTGGATGTTTTGCTTTGCCGCCAGAAACAAGACACTCTTTGCGCAACAGTAAATTCAAAAGTCTAGATTTCCCTTGGTAGCTTACAACTGGCAAACACAAGTTCTTTTATTTTGATCTTAATTACTAATACTAAACTCTCAGATCACACTCTGCACATCACCGTGTAATTGTACATCTATTGTATGTATGGAACACTAAATAGCTGCAGACGTGTTAAAGGGGCGGGCGGCAGAGTCAGGGGCTTGGCTGGAGGCAGAGGCAGAGGGCTGGTAGGAATGTAGATTACAGCAGGTAGTGGACAGATATCAACTCAGTCTGAACATTGTGCTAAAGGCAGGGAGCCAAGCCACAGGGTCACGAGGGTTCAGTGTAACTGCAGAGGCGAGGTGTAGGACCCGATTTGGACAGATGGACAGACAATGCAACTCCAGTAGTGGAGACTGAGCTAAAATGAAACCCTGGGACGTAGAAAAAGTGGATGGGGTCGTTGGTATTGCCCTGTTAGGTGTCCTTTCTACGTGCTCTAGGCGAGGGTTTAGTTGATCTAGTGAGTTTGTTAAGTTATTGGATCTGGGTTTTACCTATAAGAGTTTAACCACACCCATGTGCTCTTCCATTCCTAACTTTGAAAAGTGTGTAAGTGATACATATTTACTTTGGGGCATGCTTCTTGGTCTGTGTTGCTTATGTGTGTTGCTGGACTCATGAGGGTGTCTTCATGTACAGCAAGGTACGGAGACACCTGGTCTCTTAATATGCACTCATACAATGGAGACAAAGGGTGCTTGGAAAGCACAAGGCAAGGCCCAGCCTGAAAGCTACCGCTCCAGCTCACTCACACTGTGGAGTGATCTAGAACAAGGCACAGCATGGTCTCCACTCGTGTACCTTCTAAGCAAGCACATCACCACTTAGATTTATCCCCAGACTCCAAGCTGCTTTCCAGCTTCAAGTGCCAAGATTTTAACTTTCTTAACTAGATTATTTCCAGCTCCCACTGAGCACCGGTTAAAGAGTCAGTAGCTAGGCGAGACACTGGCAGATTAAGAAATGGAAGCAACCAGCTGCACACCGGAAGTCACTGTGGAGGCTTCCTACCAGGACCTCCTGGGTATTCCCTAGCTAGAGCCTGGCTTCTGAGTTCCTAGGTCATGTGAACCTGAGCCCTCTCTAACTACATGTAAGCAAAACACTCGTACACCTAAACTAAAAGTAAATACATCTTTAAATTTTTAAAATAAAATTTAAAAACTAAAAGTGAACACTATTCAATAGTGTCAAGTAACAGAAGTTGAACACAAGATATCACTAGCAGTTGTGATTGTGATTCATGTAGTTGTGGTTTCTAGGCTGTGGGACCAACCTAGAAAATACATCATAATTAAAAATATAGCTCCCCAGGCTGGGGGTGTGGCTCAGGGACTGCCTAGCCTGTGTCTGCCCTGGGTTCCACCCATCCTTGCCACAAAATATCTCCCAGTAAAATTCCTTGGTCTTCAAAGTTTGTAGCACAAATACCTTCTATTCCATTTCAGGAGAAGATCCTGGGCTCAAGCAGATGCTGTAGTTCAGCTCATTGCCAATCATGTCTCATAAGACTCAAGAAAGAGAAAGAAGATCAGATAGAAACTATTCCCCAACTGGGGACAAGCGGCCAGAGAGAGCCCCTGGGAAAGCACTGCCAAATAGCTAGTTAAAAGCATGGTGGGGGTAGAGGAACAATAGAGGATACTCAAAAAAGAGAAACATTCTATTGTCTTTTCTCTGTGTGTGTTTGTTTCTTTGTTTTGCTTTTTTAGACCGGGCTCTCTTTACATAGCCTTAACTGTCCTACAGTGACCAGACTGGCCTCAAAGCCACAGGGACCCACCTTTATCCCCCTCCTGAGGGCTGGGATTAGAGGCAGGCATAGCAGCCACACCTGGCTCTTCCTATGGGTCACTTTTTTTTTTTTTTTGTTTTTTGTTTTTTGTTTTTTGTTTTGTTTTGTTTTAATGGAAGCTGCAGGAGAAAGTAAAGATGTAAAGAAAGGCCCTCAGTGCTGGTCCTGTCTGAGAAGCACTCTGGGACATCAGTCACACTTGCCAGCAAGTCCCTAAAGTCCTCAGGTTCCATGAAGGGAATAGATGGCCAGGGGTCACTTTTTAGCAACTTCCCATGAGTGGCTGGGTGCCAAGCAAAGCAATACTGTCAGGTCAGGATGGGTAGACAAATCCCAGTTGGTCTGGCCCTAAGAAAATAGCAGGCCCTATGACTTAGATGAGGTGCCTGATGCGAGTCTGATAAGGTGCCTCTGTGGCTGGAGTAATGGGGGTGCACAGGGCTCAGAAAGCAGAACAAACGGAAAGCCTGGAGCGTCCAGACAAGGAAATTCTCTCCCTGAATTGCCTTTTCCTATTGAGATAAGATAATATACAATAAAACACAAGGCTATGAAGTGCTGTCTCCACGCCCAGCACAGCAGCCAGCACTCAGGTCTGGCTGAGGCATGAGTTTGTCTGGAGGGAGTGGGGGAGGGGGGTCTCCCGCTGGCTCTGGCCTGCGTCATTGACATAAGACCCAGAAGACTCGTCCTGACTCTAACTACTTACCAGTTGTGGGAGTCTGGTTTCCTTTGTCTTTTTTCTTTCTTTCTTTCTTTCTTTTTCTTTTTCTTTCTTTCTCCCTTCCTTCCTTCCTTTCTTTTTTTCTTTTTTCTTTCTTTTTTTTTTCTTTTCTTTGAAGCAGAGTCTTACTGTGTAGTACAGGTTAACTTCAAATTCACTATGTACCCCAGGCTGGCCTTGAACTCTTGATCCTCCCATCTCAGCCTTCCCATTGCTAGGATTATAGGTATGAGCCACTGGGCCTAGCTGTCATTATTAACCTCACAGATATGTCCATCTCTTCTATCTACTAGGAAATGAAAGACTCCTAAGGAGCCATAAGAGAGCTCTTCAAGCTCCAACACATCAGGAAGAGGGATCAGCTGTAAGCACAAAGGGTTTCATTTGTATAGGTTTTCCCATTTTTCAGGACCAGATACGCTTCTCCTTCAAACCCATCTCGATGTCTTTAATTACCCAGCTGTGTGTATGATTAAAGTTATGAGCAGGCAAGACTGAAAAAGACTCAGAAATATGTGTGTCACCCTGCTCATAGAGCCTCAGGCAGGAAATAGATCCTGGAAGGCAATCTAGTGACTCACCTATTGTCCCAAGTGAGTCAGTGTCCCCAGAGGGCCAGTGCTGGCAGCTGCCAGAGAAGATGGAAGGCAGGGTCTAGGTCTGGACTGGATCAGTGGCTCTTCTTGTCACTATGGCCAAATAACCAAAAGAAGGGACTTGAAAGGAGAAGGGAAGGCGAGGGAGCAGGAGTATGTGGCAACTCTTCACACCGCAGCCACAGTCAGGAAGCCCAGGACATAAACGCTGCTCTTGGCTCAGCTTCTCATTTTTTATTTAGTCCAAGACTGCAGTCCACAGGAATGGAGCCAACCACACTCAGAGAAGGTATACCCTACTCAGTTAGACCTTTCTAGAAACACCCTCCCAGACTCTCTCTGAGGTGTGTTGCCACAGCGATTCTAAATTCAGTCAAGCTGACACTGAAGAACAGCCGTGGGTCTGAGATGTTGCCCTTAATGGCTGCACCAGGGAGGCAGAGCAGATCCCATTGAACAGAGAGAACCGATTCCCTGTGACTGCTTGGAGAGTGCCCTATCCCTGAGCTGTACCCCAGCTCTGTTTACTACCTTCGTTAGTGTCCTCAGCTGTAAAATGAGATAATTAATATCTTCAGGTCACATGGGGTTGTGAGACAACAAATGTTTCTAAGTAAAACGGTAATTTCACCTTTGTTCGAGTTTACAGTCCCTGGGAGACAGCCCAGTGCTTCAGCTGGCTCTCCCGGTGCAGAACAAAGGTCGAATTCTCTCAAGGGACTGGCCTTAAATCGGGCTTCACTAGCTACCCTATGAATGGGGTCACATTTCTGCCCCTCTTGCCTCCCCGATCCCTTCATCTTCTTTGGTCTTCCCTTCCCATACATCCATTCAGCCAATTCGTTCTGAGGGGTTAGTGTGTGCAGGCCACTCTGCTGTGTCTGGGAAGAGTATAAAAGAAACACCTTGGCCTGGCCTGGCCTGTGTTGGCTGGAGAAAAGGATACAGTGCCTGTGGGGAAAGGCTGGGAGGTATTTCTGCTGCTAGAGCTTTTCTAATGTTAGAGCAGGGAGACATTTACCAAGGATACAACTGTCGAGCCTGGCTTGGAAGAGCAGATCATGATCTCCGGAGGTGGAGAAAGGTCAAGAACACGGAGCACATGGGTGCTTACAAGTCCTGCCCATGTGCGACTACAATTACCTGTCCCTTTATGACAGAAAGACAGCTTCAGCCATGCTCAGCCAGCAGCTTCTAACTAAGCAGGAGGATTTCAAAACCTGACAGTTCCTGGACACAGGGCTGCCTGTTATTTCTGGATTGTGACCATGACTAAATTAAGGCAACAATCCCCCACCCTGACTGTGCTCCAGGATTACCTGTGGTTTGTGCTCGGTTTGGGTTTCATTCACATTTCCTGGCCCAACCCTTCATGTATTGTGATTTAGCAACTGGGCTTGGGGCCCCATAACTGCATTCAGCTTTTGCAAATTTTGAGGGCAGAAATATTGCTTCATACTTGTTTTTCTGGTTCCACGCTAGAGGCTGAACATGTGCCAGTGTGGTGGTACTTGCCTGTAATCCCAGCTCTGGGTAGAGGGAAACAGGAGGGTCAGGGGTTCAAGGCCCAACTGCCACATAGCAACTTCCCCCCCTGCACAAATATTTCTAGTAAATGAATATAAGCCACATAAAATATACCTATTGACAGTAAGTTTAAAACACAATGCATCAATAAATAAATATGAAAAGGCACATAGTAACGGTCAGTAAGGACGTAGGAAGTACTCAACAGTAAGTAAATAGTAAGAAGAGACCAGTGCTGGGTAAGTAAACCAAGAAACAATAGTGGTCACCTCTGCTGTGCCTGCTTGCTGCCTCCTGGTGTCACTGTGGGACACTGGTCCTCCTGTGTCTTTATCAGCCAGGCTTTTCATAGCAGGCGGTCAGGGCAGCTTTCACCTTTGCTGACCTTGGCTCATTCTTAGTGATAGATACAACAATTCACCTGCAGAGGCTCTGCCCAGCTCACTAGCTGGTTGGGAATGTCAGGTCAGATGTGGTTCAAGCCCTGTCCTGCTCTCTGAGTCACACCTGCCCCCTTCATGCTCCTCCTCCCCAGAAGTTCCCCTGAGGGGTTGCAACTTTGCTTTGATTACCTTGAAGCCTTAGGGTGGAAATACAGCCATTTTTGCAGACAGTGAGATTGTCCTATTAAAGAAATGACAAGACTGTTCTGACCTCTGTTCAGAAGGCTGTACTTGATGGTTCCCACTAATCCTCTAGAGCAGGGATTCTCAACCCTCCTAAGGCTGAGACCCTTCCTCATGTGTGGTGACCACAACCATAAAATTATTTTCCTTACAATGTCATAACTGTAATTTTGCTACCTTTATAAATCATAATGTAATATCTGTGTTTTCCGATGTCCTAGGTAACCCCTGTGAAATGCTTCCCCCTACACATGAAGGGGTCACAACCTCTAAAGCAGCAGTTGAAGACTATCAACACCTATACTCCTGGTGAAGCCAATACCAGGGACCCCAAGGCAGGTGTCTGCCTCTTTAAGGAAGGAGAAAAATCCCCCACATGCCTAATCTCTGTTCAGAAACTATATGATATGTGGATTGTTCAAAGTCCAGCCAAAAACGTGATGCAGCCATGAAAAAGGATTGTAGGTCAGGAAGCAACTGAAGGTCATGCGTGGAGGTTGGAAGCCGTGCCGTGCTTATTCTTTTGAGGCTGCAGACAGTGGAACTATGTCAAAGATGCACTAAGTCAGTTCTCAGATGGCCTGCTGCATCCCCTGGGCAGCAGAGTCTCTGCGGTTGTCATGTACAGCAGTCTCATCAGTAACACTGATGGATCCAGTGACATGGAGGGGGAGAGCAAGGGGAGGGAGGACCCCCAAATCCTGGTATGAAGTCACAGAGGCAGGGAGGACTTGGGCAAGGCAGAGGACTGCACACATACTCATGCCTAGCTGCAGCAGGAAGGGCATCACAGATAGAGTCCAATACATCAGAGCTGTCAGCAAAGCTGGGAACAAGCTGCAGTTTCCAGATTAATCTCAAATCTCTTGACAAATAATACATTGCCTATCTGGCTGTCAGGTCATAGTTTGAGATGGAAGAAAATGTGTGTACCCAAAGCATCTGTGGGAGCCGAGGTAAAGCCCCTGGGAATCCAAGCAGGAAGACAATTGTGGCCAGTGGTCAGTGAGGAAAGCCTGGTGCTCCGATGACCTCATGGCGCTTTGCTGGACCCTCCCTTCCCTCCTGCCCACCTCCACCCACCAGCATATCAGACAGATGACCACATGAGCACAGGGGAAAAGTGTTCCCCATCGATAACACTCCGTTCTCACGTGTGGCTGCCTGCCCCCTGCCTTGACCCCCTCCCTCCCCCAACACCCCCTGACAGCATGCTGAGCAAGGCTGAGTGAGGTCAGTGGGAACTCATGCACTCTCTCACCAGACCCAGGAGTGTTTGAAGATTGCACAAGGGCAAATGCCTGGCCATGCCTTGAATTCTTTGTGTGGAACTTTCAGCTCTGACAATTCAGGTCACATTTTGTTCCCTGGCTCACGACGCATGGTTTTGGTCTTCTGAGCATTGTTTGCCACAAGAATAGTGTCGTGTCTCCTCAGAGGGGTTAGCAAGGGACCCTAACCAATGTGAGAAAGAGAGAAGCTGAAGAAACACTCTTGGCTCCAATCAATATTCCAGCCTCTGGAGTTCACATCTCAAGCAGGACCTCCCTCCCCAACAAAAAGGTGGTGAATGCCCCTAAAGGTCTGCTTGCTACCACTGTGTTTCCTGTCCTTCAAAGTTGGAACCACTATTTATTTATCCCTAGTGCAGGAGTGGGCTTTGGAAGCCCATTCCCTATTGAGGGATACTCTCTCAGCCTAGATACACCGGGGAGGGCCTAGGTCCTGCCCTAAATGATGTGACAGACTTTGATGATCCCCCATGGGAGGGCCTACTCACCCCACCTGAGGAGTGGATGGGGGAGTGGGAGGGTGTTGGGGAAAATGGGAAGACAGGAGGGAGAAGGAACTGGGATTGGTATGTAAAATAATGTTTTTAATTTAAATAAAAATTAATTAAAACATAAAACAAAAACAGTTAGTGGCAGGTAAGTGATAACCTAAGCCCTGGATCCGGAGCCCCTTGGTGTCATCACAGACAGAAAAAAAATGCAAAGGGATCATCCACACCGCGAGTGTTTCAGGCTTCCATGCTCCCCAGCTCTTCCAGGCCTGGTTAAATATTTGGGAATTGACATAATAGCTTTTATTAAAGCTGGGGTGGGCTATTATGTGATGGGAAGTCATGTGATTGTCCGAATTGGGCCAATTTGTCAAAGACCATTTTCCTCTCACCACCACCCCCCACGATAAGATAGGGTCCCGAGAGCACAATAATCTTTTCCTGAGATACAATTTAGAGGCTCCCGAGAAAAGAAACAGGGAGGCTAATTTTGGCTTTTCTGAGACTAAAGAAAAACACACAGGCAGGCGCTGTCCTGCCCCAGGAAGCCAGGGTGGGCCACGTTGTGTCTCTCCAGGGTATCTGCTCAGATCACCAGAGGTCTGGGGGAACAATGCAGATGGGGTGAGGGGAAGATGGGAGCAGAGTCTGGCCCTCAAAGCAAAGACCGTGACTGAGCCTCACCGGGCTTCCATGCAGATACCTGTATTTCAGGGTTAACATTTTCTTGAACTGCTGACTCCTTAACATCCCTCCCCTAACTAAACAGCTAATAAACTAAGAGTCAGGATTCCTTGAGACCCAGCTGAGGCCGTGATGTTCTTCAGGGGTTCCCCTCCAGGCTTCACTAAGTTGGTACATACACACTATTTTCCCCCTGCCACATTTGACATTCCTCTGGTTCTTAGAGGAATCCATGCTTAAAAAACAAATGGAAAAAACCCAGTGGACTCTGTCAACACTGGTCAGATTTCAGTGTAGCTTTGAGTCTTGAGTCTCCTGTTCCTTTTACAGCAGTCTGGGCAAGGCTCACACATCTGCCTGAGCTTGTGTGACACCCAGGCTGCTGTTCTGCAGACCACACTTGAGTAGCAAACTCAGGGGGAAAATGGTAATTTGCTCTGCTGCCCGCCACCCCCCCCTTCCCGGCAGCTTGTGGCACAGCCAGGGCCTCCTAACTGACCTCTAGTCCTTCAGTTTAACTCCTGTCTACTGCTGTTGCCACCAGAGGATCTCATAGCACAATGCCAATGTCATTTTCCTCCTTCCTTAAAAGCCTTCTGTGGTAGGGCTGGAAAGAGGGACCCAAGTTCAATTCCCAGGACCCACATCTGGCTGCTCATAACCACCTATAATGCTAGCTCCATGGGATCTGATTCCTTGGGTCTCTAAAGGCACCTGCACTCACATGTATAATACCTGTACACACACACACACACACACACACACACACACACACACACACACACACACACCACCCTTAAGAGTAAAATAAGTTGGGCAATGGTGGCCCATTCCTTTAATCCACCGTACTTGGGAGGCAGACAGACCTCTGTGAGTTTGAGGCCAGCCTGGTCTACAGAGCAAGTTCCAGGACAGCCAGGGCTACACAGAGACCCCCTGTCTCAAAAATCCAACATCAAAACAAAAAAACTACACAAAACAAAAAGATAAAGTAAATACTTTATAAGTCTGTGCTCCATTCCATTTCCCTCCCTGTATAGGAATGGGAATAGTCATACTGACAATGAGGAACAACAGAGCCAAGGGTGTGTCTGCAAGGCTTTCAGCAGCAGGCTTTCCGTGCTCAGGAAGCAGGGGCAAGTGTGACCAATCCTGACTTGCTCACCATTCCCTGCTTAGACCACATTCTTCTAGGACGCTTCATTCTTTCTGGAGGGCGCAGATTTTCTTGGTAGAAGTGACTTTTGTTGGCCATTTCCTGTCGGTTGTCCCAGAGTTTTCAGCAAAGGTGTACATTTAGTTGAGAATTAAGAACGCTCTGGCCCAGCGATGGTGACACACATATTTAGCTCCAGCACTTGGGGGGTAGAGGCAGGCAGATCTCTGTGAGTTTGAGGACAGCCTGATCTATAGAGTTCCAGGGAAGCCAGAACTACATAATGAGACCCTGTCTCAAAAAGAAAAAACAAAACAAACAGCAACAACAACAACAACAACAAAAAAAAACAACTCTCTGTCTCATTTGAAACTCATTGAGTCAGAGGCAAATGGATCTCTGAGTTCGAGGCCAGACTGGTCTATATAGTGAGTTCTAGGACAGTTAGGTCTACATAGTAAGACTCCATCTCAAAAAAAAAAAAAAAAAATAAAAAAATAAAAAAATAAAAATGGTGATTCTCAGGAAATACTCCTTTGAAAATGAAAAGTTGATAATTAATTTTTAAGATTCTTAGCAGTCTTGTTTGTTTTTGTCTCACTATCTCACTATGTAGCCCTGACTGGTCTGAACTCACTATGTAGGTCAGGTTGGCTTTGAACTCACAGAGCCCTGTCTGCCTCTGCCTCCTGATTGCTGGGATTATGGGCATATGTCCACCATACTCAGCCCAATTTTTTTTCTTTTTTCTTTCTTTCCTCTTTTGTTTTGTTTTGTTTGTTTTTGAGACAGGGTCTCACTTTGTAGCTTTGACTGTCAGGGAGCTCAGTAGATAGACCAGGCTGGCCTCAAACTTATAGAGATTCTCCTGCTCTGCCTTCCAAGTGCTGGTATTAAAGGTGTCTCCTACCATGTCTGGTCCAAATCTGTTTTTGAGTTATGTCTGTGTGTAAGGCTGAGTGAGTTTATGTGTATCACGTGCACGAAGCTGCCCAAGGAGGCCAGAGGGCGTTGGATGGCCGGAACTGGAGTTACTGGCAGTTGTGAGTGTCCGGAATCAAACCTGGATTCTCTGCAAGAGTGGCAACCACTGCTGAGCCATCTCTCCAGCCCCCTACCAAACTAAAGATGTAACTTCAGGAGCCACCAAATTGTATATGCAACTACTATAAAGACACTGAATAGTGATGACCTTGCCCAAATCCATGCTCTTTCCCTGAGTACCTTCCTATCAACCTTACTTAAGAAAAGTTAAAATCCTCTTTCTGGCCGGCATGGTAGTGCATGTCCTAGTACTGGAGAGGCAGAGGTTGACTGAGTTCTAGCCCAGTCTGTCTACAGAGCAAGTTCCAAGATAGCTAGGGCTATAGAGAGAAAACCTGTCTCAAAAAAAAAAAAAACCAACAAAAAATCTCATTTAAGGCCAGCCTGGTCTACAGAGTTCCAGGACATCCTAGGCTGTTATACAGAGAAACCCTGTCTCAAAAAACTAAGACAAACGACAACAAAACCAAACCAAAACAAACAAACAAACAAAAAAAACAACAAAAAAAATCAAACCAAAACCCAAGAACTCATCATGGCTGGAGAGCTGGCTCAATCAGTAAGTGCTTGCTATGCATGCACAGAGGACCTGAGTTCAGCTCCTCAATACTAAGGAAAAGCCCGGACAGAGGCACACTCCTGTACCTCCTCTACTGGCAGGGTACAATAAAGTTTTCAACCAAACCTTAGTGCAGTCAGGTCCTCAGTTTACACATCTGGATCTAGTGCCAAACCCCCACTTTACCTACATAACACACACACACACACACACACACACACGCACGCACGCACGCACGCACGCACGCACGCACGCATGCACGTAAATACCACACAAAGAATATGCATACTGTACACACACATGAGCACATACACAATTTTAAAAAGGTTTTGTTCTTAATATCCAATTCTGCTTTATACTGACTCATCCTAAGTTCTTTTCTGTGGTGAAGTCAAGAGTCCTGGCTTCCCCAGTGCAGAGATCTCTGACAGTAACTCTTGAGTCTCTCTACCCAGCTGACGCCCCTGGTGCCAACAGACAAGCTTTATAACCTACAGACAAGCAACTACAGGTAGGAAGGTTGAGCTTATTCAGGGCTTGCGGTGCAAAAATAACAAAAGCCGTGCCATAGAAACGAAGGCCCTTGGTTCTCTCGAATTAAAAGTCTCTTCCTTTCTGCAATGACTTAATGTCCCGAAGCATCTTAGTTGCAGAGTTCCATTTAGCACAGGGCCATGGCTGCCTAAGGCGGCTCCTGCCCTCTCGCCACCCGCGGAAAAAGAGCGGACAGTTTAGGCAACATTTCCTGCCTAATGAGGCAGGTCTGGACTTGTGTGTCCACCCCAGTCTCCCTCGTGTGTTTACCAAACCCTTTCACATTTTGTTCGTTGGCTTGCCCAGCGTTTGTGTCCTGGCTTCAGCTATCACTGGTGTCCGGGCTGCACCATTCCATCCGGAATGTAGGAATGGCAGGAAAGCTCCCGGCAGGGAGTGGAGGAGGTGATGAGAAGGAAAAATGTTTGGCTTCCAGTTGTCCTGTGGGTGAGCGGAATAGCAGCAGAGGTGTTCCAGCTGGGAGCCAGCTTGTCACAGTGGAAAGCCCTGCTGCTGACAGGACAGGCTGTGTCATCGCACAGGTCCGTTTTGGCCTTTCTGTTTTCAAAGCAGACGAAGACCGTTTTTAGACCGGCAGGATAACTCAGAGGACAAAGGCCCTTGCTGTGTACCAGCGATCGAGTTCAATTCCTGGAACCCACGTAGAGGGAAAGAACTGATTCCCAAAAGCTATCCTCTGACTGCCACACTGCTCTATGGATTCACACTGGAGAACTGTGCAAAGAAGTCACACACACAAA
>JANBXA010000651.1:10295000-10717500 GCA_030556225.1 Cricetiscus sungorus | reverse complement strand
TGCATCAGAGTGAAAAGAGAGAGAAGACACAATGGCTGTGGTGAATGCCTTTATACATATGACCTTACATATTTGTTCATCTATCTCCTTTAAGTGACATTGTTGTGTCTAGAAGAATGGTAAATCTTGAAGAAACACTGAAATAATGCCTGGAAAGAACCCCTTATCAGCCCTGAGAACACAACAGCTTGATGTAAAAGCACCTAGGTCCAGAGTTCAACCTAGAAGGTTCAGAAATTTGATCCTGTTAGTGCCTCAAGGTTAATGGGACTCCAAAAGCTGACTCATTTGGAGCAGACTGAAACAGAAGGCCACGGGAGGCCACATGACCATCAGGAGGTAATGGTGGCCCTAGGCTCAAGCAAGGGGAGTTAATTTGGTGATCAGAAAGATGACGAGCTGGTCCCCCTTATCAGGGGAAGCTATACCTCTCAGGTGACAGTGGCTGCAAAGGAAAGTCAAATGAGCTGTAAGCATAGAACCTGCCCCATGGCTGAGGTGAACACCTAACCCATAGCTTCTGTGGTTCTGATTCTGAGCACAAAACCAACGCACTCCACACTGCACACCCCACCAAAGCCATGCCACACCAACAGACACTGCCTGAGCTCTCGGTTCAGATCTGAGACTCCTGTGTGCTTTGAAGTGCAGTGTTTTAATTGTGAGTGCACAGTTTTCTGTCCCCTCTGAAATATAGTGGTTTAATTGTGAAGAAGATCTGTACTGGTTAGTTGGTCAACTTGACACAAGCTAGAATTATTTGGGAAGAGGAAACTTTAAGGAATTGCTTCCATTAGACTGACTCACAGGCAAGTGTGTGTGTGTGTGTGTGTGTGTGGTTATTTTCTTGATTAATGATTGATATGGGAGAGCCTTGTTCACTGTGGGAAGTGCCACCCCTGGTCAGTTAGTCCTGGGCTATAGGGAAGGGCTGAGCAAGACATGAGGAGCCAGCTAGTAAGCAGAGTTGCTGTATGTCCTCTGCCTCAGTTCCTGCCACCCGGTTCTTACCTTGACTGTCTGCCTAGACTTCCCTTCATGATGGACTGTGAGCAATAAGTTGTAATAAACTCTTCTATAGTTGATTTGGTCATAGTGTTTATTATAGCAGTAGAAACCAAATTAGGACAACAAACTTAGCACATAAGTATAAACTCAGTGTATCTTCAGACTTTCGTTGTGATAGAACATTTGACTTTAAAACGTGCTATTTGAATGCTGGATGTGGAACTCACATGTTTATTCCCAGCACTCCAGAAGCAGATGGGTTGGTTGGTTTACATAACAAGTTCCAGTACAGCCTGGGCACAAAGAGAAACTGTCTTAAAAAAACAAGCCATAAATATTGCTATTTGAGTCACTGATTAAAGTCCTAAACAAAGATGATTAAATGAAATTTTGGCTAGGGAACAGGGCAGAGACTATAAAACTTTCTACAATGACTTAAACATACTTTTGCTAATGTGTACTACATATTTATGCAAAATGGATGTCCCAATATTGACAACTACAAAAACAAAATACCATCCACAGAAAAGGTTGAAGATCTTGTATGTCTTGAATTCAGCTGAGATTTAATTCTGTAAAAGTAAACAAGCACATTCAACTCATGAATACAAAAATCTCTGTTGTCCTCAGTAAATGGTAAAATTATAGGTATATCAAAAATAGTTTTTAGGTAAATTATTTATGTCTTATTATCAGTAAACATTTTATTTAGAAACCTACTCTGTAAATCTATAAACCAGGTGTTGCATACAAATTTCTCAGGTGAAAAGGGTCCATAAGTGACAAATGTGACCTAGCTTTTTTTCAGAACCTTTGTCTCTGGCAGTGTAGGCGTCTCAGGTGCACAGCTTTTCTTGCAAACAGACAAGGTACATATGGGTCAGATCAGGTCACAGAGCCTGGCTTCCCCTTTCTCTCTGCTGTTCGGTTGGCTGGTTTTTGTTATTTCAGCTTTACAACTTCATTCGACACTCAGTGGTCAGCATTCATCCGCACTGAATGGCCTGAGCCATTGGTCATATCCAGAAACCAGATTTTTAAACATGGAAAGGAGGGTGCAGTGACTGAAGTGTAGAGCATGTTTGGTGACTCCTTGTCTTCTCTGTGCTTCCTGGACAACCACTCGTCATAGGAATAGGAGACACCCCTTCCTTTGGTGTCGACAGCTTTGTCAGGCCTGGTATCAGCACATGTGTCTGAGCCCCTATCTCTCTCATGGCAAATTGCCCAATGCCTTCTTCCATCTCTCAGGCATGTGTCTTCAAGCCCACTGGACAGCTACACTTACCAATGCATAACCACCCCACTGGACAGTGGCTCTTTTTACTACTCTTCTTTGTAGGAGCCATTGTTATTAGATCAAGTTGAAAAACAAACCCTATTTTAAAAATAGTTTATCTATACCTTTCTTTTTCTATTCTCTACTCATTTAACATACAGTGGTGGAACAGTATTGAGTTATATGGAAAGATGTTACCTGCACTTTCCCACCAGCCTGGTCCCAGTGCCTTGTCAGTCCCAAAATAACACACAGAGACTCTGTTAGTTATAAAGCTGTTGGTCAATGGCTAGAGCTTCTTATAGGCTAGCCGTGTTTTAAATATTTACTTATTTCTACCAATCTAAGTGATTCCATGTGGTCTTATCTTACTGGACACAGGGTCCAGACCTCTTCTGACACATCCTACATCTTGACTCCTCTCTACTACCTCTCCCAGAATCCTCCTTGTCTCTTAGTCCCACCTATGTTGCCTACCTATTTGCCAACAGTGTTTTATTCATTAACCAATAAAAGAAACATATTTACAGAAAGAGTAATGAGAACATAGACAAGATTCTTACTATTGTGGTTGTTCTGTTTCAGTGGGGAAAGAGCTACATGAATATAGATGATAACTATTTTTTTAAATCCCCAGTTTGGGGAGGGGGTTCTCCACTGATGCAATAAGCCAAATCAATAAATCCACGTGTAATAAACAGAGCAAAGCAACTCCCGGATGACTCAGGAATGCAGGAAAGAGTTCATGTGACAGGACTAGCAATTAGGTCTTAAAAACCTTGCAGGCATGGTCTTGAACAGCTCTGGGGGGAGGAGCTAACCTTCTGCAGGCTTTCTAAGGGGTGGGGTTTGCAATGGGAGGATTGTGGGGCACGGTTCCCAGGGGAGCATCTGGGCAGAGTTTGTGATGGGATAGAGTAAGGCTGGAGCAGAGCTTCCAGTTTTCCAACTAAACAATATAATTTTTAAAAAGTGCATAATATTTGAGGAAACACAGAAATGGCTCTAACAGTGAAGAGCTCTTGTGGATGACCTGTGCTCAGTTCTCAGCAACTACATCAGAAGGCTCACAACCATTGGTAATTCCAGTTCCAAGGAATCTCATATCCTCTTTTGATCTCTGGGGGCACCTGCATGCACATAGTAGACATTAACATGCAGACACACACACACACACACACACACGCACGCACGCACGCACGCACACACGCACGCGCGCGTGCATAATAAGTTTTTTTTTTTTTAAGCACAATAATAGTAGTAAATGATCACTCCAAATGCAAAATGGGAAAGAAGAGATCTATCCATGGTCTTCCAAGCTGCAGCTCAGGAGACAGGGTTTGTAGCTTTGGATCAGTGTTATGAGGAAGGTGGGAACGATGGGAGCCTCTAGGTTAAGGACCGACAGAAAGGAAATGTCCATCAGAGGAGACGTAAATAACCTCTTGAAGTAAAACTCATGTGTCTGGGGATGATGGACCTGTCCTGCTACTAAAGTGAGTTAATCTAGATGCCTGTAGGTAATAAGAGAGGTGGCTGAAGTTCACATTCCAGGCAGAAGCTGGAATCTTCTCCACTCGAACAGGCTCTTCCCGTGTCGTTTTCCATTTCTTTTAACATGAATGTAACACCAATTAAGTAGCACAATTGGTAACTGTACAATTCTACAAGTAATCTGGATGGTACCGTTTGCTATAAAAAATTAAGAAGCAAGGTTGGCGAGATGGTTCAATGGGTAATGGAACCTGCCACTAAGCCTGGCAACCAGAATCCAGTCCTTGGGACCTACATGGCAGAAGAAGAGAATTAGCTCCTAGAAGTGGTCCTTTGACCTCTATGCAAATGTGAGTACACACACATTAAATAAACCAAACAAATAACAGTGTCACTCGGGAAGAAAAGATGACAAGATTGTGAGTGCAAAACTAGACTGGGCTACATTAAAAAGACTGTCTCAAAAACAACAGCAGCAACAACAGCAAAACCCTAAAGTCTGGGCATGTAGCTCAGGGGTAGAGCACCTACCTAGCATATGCTATGACTTCAGTTTGAGCAACACCAGAAATTACAAAGTAAAAACAATTAAGAAGGAATTAACTGGGTATAGTGGTGTGCTCTAGTATTCAAGCTAAAGGGAAAGCTGAGGCAAAAGGATCACTTGAGGCCAGGAGTTCAAGACCAGTCTGGACAAGGGGTTAAAGAGAGCTGGAAATCTGTCAAGAATCAATGAAGCTAAAGACCGATAGAAATTTTATTGGGTGATTAGGAAAGGTGTCTAGGGTAAGATGCCATTTGAATGCAGCTCATGTACTGTGTAGGTATGGAGGGGGTACCTGGTGGAAGGGAAGGCAGAGGCCTCAAGGTTTAAGCTCTTCTGGGCGCAGGGGCAGAGAGGTTGAGGTAGCCGAAGGACATAAGCAAAGGGAAATGATAGAACACAGGGTCAGTGAGTCGGGGAGTCAGAGAATTGAAGCTCTATAGAACTATGTGGAAAAACATCAGATTCAACTCGAGTGTCATGGGTAGCCACCTGTACTAGCTATTTTTCTATTGCTATGCTAAAACACCATGTGCAAGGCAACTTAAGAAGGACAGAGTTATTGAACTTCAGGTTTCAGAGGAATAAGAGACCACCCTGGAGGCAAAGTGTGGCAGCCAGCAGCAGACATGGCAGCAGGAGCCAAAGCTGAGTGTTCACATCTTGAACCACAGAGAAAGCAAACTGGGAATGAATACCACATATAAACCTCAAAGCCTGGCATACTTCCTCCAGAAAGACCATACTTCCTAAACCTACCCAAATAGTGCCACCAAAACATCCGAGCCCATCAGAGACATTCTTATTCAAAGCCACAGCACCTAGGGACCAGACTCACCTGTTACAGAGACTCTGCTGCCGAGTGGAAAATAAGCTGCTTCCACTGTAGTGTTTAGGTCAGGGACATTAGAGAGTACATGATACCCACTATTCAATGTGTGGTCATGAACCAGAGACTTGCTATTTCTGGAGCTTGTTAGACACAAAGAATCTTGGTTCCTTGCCTTAGATTTCTTGAATCAGAATTTTCTTTTTAAGTATGTATTTTAAACATATAATTTATTTTTGTTTCATGTGTATTGGTGTTTTGTCTAGATGTATGTCTGTGTCAGGGTGTCAGATCCCCTGGAGCTGGAGTTACAGATAGTTGTTAGCTGCCATGTGGGTACTGGGGAACTGAACCCTGGTCCTCTGGAAGAGTAGTCAGTGCTCTTAACTGCTGAGCCATCTCTCCAGCCCTGAGTCAGAATTTTCATTGAACAAGCCAAACCCAATCTCCCAACAATATCTGTTCTCTTTGCTATGACTTGAATATGTCCCCCAAAAGTTCACACATTAGAAACTTGATCAAATGCGTGTAATGGTTTTGGAAGAATGTGGATCATGATGGTGATACTGACTTCATAAGCACAGAAAGGGAAACTTGAGCTAACACATTCACCCTGAATTAACATCTGATGGCCTTTACCATGTTATGATGCAACAAGAGCCTCACTAGATGCCAGCACAATACTCATAGACTCTGCATCCTTCAAAAGCATGAGTTAAATTTACCAATCTTCAGAAATGTCAGTCTTCAGAAGCAACTTGTTTATGCAAACATGTTGAACCCACACCAGTGCCATACCAGCTTCTGCTCTCATTGGTGTCACAATAAGCAACTTATGAGAAAAAGGACTTTGTCTCGTAATTTAAGTTCATCATGGTGGAGAAGATAACGGCAGAATCATGGAGACAGGGACATGAGGCTCGCGGTCCTCATATCTTCATGGATTGGGAAGTACAGAATGAGGAATGCTGGTACTCAAATGGTTTTCTTCTTTTTCCCATTGTATTCAGTCTGAGATCCTGGCTCATGGGGATGAAAGGTATCACCTACATTCAGGTAAGTCTTTCCTTCTCATTTAAGCCTTGTAAGGATGGAAAAATTTAGCCTAACTCTCCACTGACCCCAGGAAGCTAGAAGTTTAAAAATACCAAATACCTTAAATTCCAGACCCTGCCCTCAGCCAGACACTCCTTGCCGCTTACCTGACTTTGTAAACTGCTTGTGAAACCCCCGCCCCAGTGACCTAACCTAACTGCCATTTGTCATCCCACCTAGGAGCCCACACAAATGCAGACCTCCGGGGCTATAGGAAACTGATTGGTCTATAAAGCGCGGGGCTTGGATGGTTTAAATTGATTGGTCCGCACCACATGGGCTCTGGATGCGATGAGATGATTGGTTTAAGATGAGTGGGTTTTGTTATAATCCTATAAAAGCTGTCTCAATTCTGTACTCTGGGCCCTCAGTCTCTACCCCTGCGCAGCATATGGCTGAGGACCCCATTGCACTTGGAATATAAAAGACCTCATGCTTTTACAACAAGACCACTTCTCGTGAGTGATTTGGGGTGTCACCTTTCCTGAGTGGGAGCGTGAAGGTCCACGCTCTGCGGGTCTTTCAGCCTCTCTGGAAACACCATCAAAGACATACCCAGAAGTGTGTCTCCTAGGCAGTTCAAGTTCACAGTGAAGGTCAAGTCCACCGAGGCCCAGGCTAGTCCCCCACCCCCCAAGCTGGCTCTGGAGAGAGAACTTTCCACTGCATCACATGATCTCATGGGGTGAGATCCTATAATAGCCATTACTTCATCCATCATGCTGTCACTCAGTCAGCCACCATCCATAGCAACACCCATCTCATCAAAGGCTTTGTACTTCAGGAGCTCAAGACCAGGTCCATGTTGGCTACTCTAATTTCAAAAGCTGCCTGGAGGAATTCAGTTGAGCTGCAGTTAGGTTCTCCTCTGTCTCTCGTCAGTGCTGAGATTTCTCTGGACACACCCAGGATGTTTAGGTGTGGTGACTCCTGAAATGTTTCTTCCTCCAGCAGGGTGGGAAAGAACACAAATGTCATTGTCTCGGCAGAAAAACCTCCCATAGCCTGAAGTAATTAGGGGAAAAAAATGTCTGTGTGATGTACTAGCCCCAGGATCTTGGAGATTAGACACAGAAAGCCAGGTCATGTCCCAGAAGGGAAAAGTTGAGAGAGCAAAGACTATTCTCAGGGGTTGATAGGGCGAATGGCTGGAAGTTTCTACAATGGAAAAAGGGGCTGGGTTATCATTGCTGACCTTGCTATTATTGTTGTTGTTATCAAAAACATGTAAATAGTGCTCTTAAATTATTGTCCCTCCAGAACAATAAAGGTGATAACACAGACTTCTTAGGACATTGCAAATCCAAAGAAAATGTCACTGCTCACCAGCATCTTGGCTCTGAGAAAGCATTGAGCACTGGCGTTGGGATCCTAGCGATTCCAGGGCCAGGGCTGGGGCCAGGGTTAGACTCTGTCCTCCGAGAGATGAAGATTGACACAGAGTTCTGTAAAAAGATGGTGTGGCACAATGGACAGCACTTCCAAGGGAAGACGCCTGCTATTCCAGGAGTCAGATGACACATGGGGAGAAAAGAAAGAGGATGGAAGGGAGGATGGGGGATGCTGCAGAACAAGCACTGGGGCAACCATTTAGGTAGGAGAAGAGGAGAGAAAAGAAGGCTGGACCTGTCTGTGTGCTATTAAACCCAAATGGGGATATTTGGGAAATGTGACTTATGTGAAAAGTTACTACATTTCTTCATTAACTGGGCTTTTAGTACTAATGGATGCTTGTTTGCCTTCATCTCACTCACAAGAGCTCAAACTGCCTTAGTTAGGCTTCTGTTGCTGTTGTGAACACTATGAACAAAAGCAACCGAGGGAGGAGAGGGGTTGTTTGGTTTACAGGTTATGTAGCTGGGAAGTCAAGGCAGGAGTGTAGAGGCAGGTACTGAAGCAGAACCCATGGAGAATGCTGCTTGTTCTCCTGACTTGTTCGGCCCGTTTTTTTTTTTTTTTTTTTTTTTTTTACCACCCAAGACTACCTACCCTGGGGTGGCATCACCCACAGTGTGTTGGACTCTTCAACATCAATCATTAGCCAAGAAAATGACTATAGCAATTGTCAAGTCAACAAAAAACTAACCAGAGTAATTGGCCCCTTCAATCTGACACACGAGCTAGAACCACCTGAGAAGCAGGAACATCAGCTAGAGGACATCCCTATCAGAGTGATGCCTGTGGGGCATTATCTTGATTAATGCCATTCCTGGGATGATGGTCCTGGGATGTATAATAGAACAGGCTGAGCAAGCTATGCAGAGAGCAAGCCAGTAAGCGGCACTCCTCAAGACCTCTGCTTCAGCAAGGAACCTGCCTCCAGGTTCCCGTCTTTAGTTCCTGCCCTGGCTTCCCATAGTGATGGAGGGTGACCTGAGAGTTGTAACATGCAATAAACCTCTTCTCTCCAAGTGTTGTTGGCTCTGGTGTTTATCACAGAAATGGATCTTAACAAAGACATGAGTTTCTTGAACTCTTTAAAGGGAGGATGTGCATGGAGCTGAGGGTGGCGTTTCTCTGTGTTTTGAGCTTCACCATTGCAGAATCCTTTGTTCCCAGCCTGAGCGGGAGAAGAGGAATCACAGCTCTTGCTTTACCCTCCTGAGGGAGTGGCCCATGACATCTGCTTGCTTCTGTAGATTCGGATGAGTTACATGGCCCCTGCAGAGGCACATCTGTGCCTTAGGATGCAATCAGATGCTGCCGAGACCTGAGTGTGTGCTCAGGAGGCAGCTCCGTGTGCCTAGCTCTTGGCAGGGAGATCTGAAGGGAGCTTTCCTTGGTGCTGCCTCATTCTGCTCATACCATGCACAGTCCCAGGTTACGGTGTGCAAGGCATCAGGGCCCACTGTGGCTCTGTCCTCCAAAGCTCTGACCTCCATGTTCCTTTGTTGTGCATAGTGGCCCCAACATGAAACTTTGATGATGAACTTTCAACTTCAGAGTCTCACAGGCTCTGCCCGACTTTACCTTCTGACTTCAGGGAGCTCCCTTTCCACCTGAGAATCATTTTCCCTTAGAGACAAACCCAAACCATCCTATTTCTGTCTCCTAACTCCTTAGAAACAAGCGAGGCACGGCAAATCTGCTTATCCTGACTTGGTGACTCATACCTGTAATCCTAGCGTTTGTAGGCCTTGTTGGGAGGATGCTGCAAGTCTGAAGCCAGCCCTGATTGCACAGTGAGTTCCAGGCCAGCCTGGGTTACAGAGCATCTGTAAGCAACCTATCTCAAAACAAGAGCAGCAGCAGCAACAACAAAACCTTTTTGAAGTTACCAGTATGAGCTTTCCCTATCTCATCCAATCTAAAATTGCATCCACAAACACAGAGACTCCTTTCCTGCAGCTGCAGGCTTTCCATGGCTAGCTAATATCTTGCTTGACAAAGCAGATCCTGAATGGGAGACTGGAGAAGCCTCAGGCTCTGTGTAGCAGTTTGAATGTAATTGGCCCCCATAGTCTCAACAGGGAGTGGCACTATTGGGAGGTGTGACCTTGCTGGAGTAGGTCTGGCCTTGTTGGAGGAAGTGTGTCACTGTGAAGGTGGGCTTTGAGGTCTCTTTTTTCAAACTTCACTCAGTGTGGCAGTCAGTTGACTTCCTGTTGCTTGCAAGATATAAGACTCTCAGCTACTCAGCATCACATCTGCCTGCACGCTGCCATGCTCACTGTTATGATGATAATGGACAGAAGCTCTGAAACTGTAATTGAGCTTTCTCAATTAAATGTTTTCCTTATAAGATTTGCCGTGGTCATGGTGTGTCCTCACAGCAATAGAGAGCCTAAAACATCCTGTAGGATTAGATTTCATAGCAGACCACTGAGAGATCTGGGTATGAGCAAGGCCTGCATGCTATAGAAACAAGATCAAGTTTTTCAGACAGGATCCCAGTGGGCATCAGGTGCTGGATTAATTGCTTTTGTGTCACCGTGCCCGAGTGTCTGACAGAAACAACATAAGGGAGGAAGGCTGACTTGGGCTCAGTTTGAGGGTGTGTGGCCTTCCCTCCATCCTTCCTTGTGGTCACCATGTGCTCATGAATGTCCTCAGCAGATGCTCTCAAGAGCATCAACAAAGCAGAGAAGAGAGGCAAATGCCAGGTCCTCATCAACTGTGCCCCAAGTCATTGTTCAGTTCCTATCTGACGATGGAGGCTGCTTCTACTGGAGAATCTGAACTCATTGATGACCTCAGACCTGGGGAAATCATTCTGAACCTCACAGGCAGATTGAATAAGTGTGGAGTAGTTAACTCTTGATTTCACGGGTAGCTCAAAGACCTAGACAAGTATGTGGCATAATGTAAATATTCCTATTCCAAAAGGGAGGAATGGCACACAGCAAGGAGGGATGGGACCAAGGTAAGACTGAAACTCAGCAGGGCAAACATTAAATCCCATAGCCTTATGTCTGCTGATCAAGTCATGTGCTGTCCTGATGAGCCTCAATGTCCTGGCACAGCTGTGTCTTTATGGTCTTGCCATTGGTAGTCCACACGGCTTCTTTCTTGGGATGGCTCAATTTATTGTCCTTATTGTCCCTCACAGCAAACATTCTACATTCCTGGCATCTCCAGCACCCGGGGTTGTCACTGAAGCCTAAGCTTTACACAGCTCTCATCCATCCCCACCCGAAACCTCACGAGCAGAGTCTTCATTCATTGTCCACATTTCCATCATGATTCTCAACTTCTGAATTCCCACCAGAATTTCCCAGAGTTCTGTTGAGATATTTCTAGAACATCCTAATCCTCATCACCAAACTCTTCCAAAGTCTTCCTACAAATCTACACTAAAGGCTGAAGAACACCTTGTCAGGTTTAATCACAATGTAGACACTTCCGGGATATCAACTTCTAGTGCATTTTCTGTGGTAGTTACCTTTATCATTGTGACACCGGAGAGAAACAACTTAAACTCACAATAGTGTTGTACACTTGTAACCCAGCGTGTGTAAGGTGAATGTAGCGAGGTCAGAGGTTTTAGGTCACCTTGACTACATGGTGAGCTTGAGGCCAGTCTGACCTATGCAGGGTGCAGGGGAGGAGAAACATGTCAACTCCCAATCTCTTGCCAAAGATTCCCATTAGCTGAACCCCACAAGAAGTTAGGGGAGCGGGGAGCCTGGTGATACTGCTATGGCAGGGTGGAAGGCACGGAGTAGGAGGGAAAATGGATGGGAGGTACTGGAGAAAGCAGCCCATGAGCCCCTATCTCCCAGCATCTTTCTTCCCATCTTCGATAGGGAGACTGAATGGCTTGGACCTAATTGTGTATACATCCAGTGAAAGTGCCAATTGGGTGGATTGTGGCCATACCAAGGATGAGGGTAGTATTTTAGATTTCTGTAACTATGACAATATTTGGTACCTTTGTAGCATCTGAAGGGAAAAGGTCAAATTCTCTGCATCTTGCACACACAGATTTGGAGCTGGCCTGCTTTCTGCACTAAGTGGTAACTCTAGCCTCTCTCTGTCCTGGAAGAGTTGAAAGAGTGGGATAAAATTAGACCACAGAGATATTGTGCCTCTGCCAATATTTTAAATACTTGATTTTTAGCATGACCTTAAACCTCCATCCTTGCATAACCACATATTCTCTGTCCTCCGTTTGACCAGCTTCTCAGTCCTTCATCTCGTGTTCATGTGTGCCCCCTTCCCCCACCGGCTGTGAATAGTTGGTGTGCACAATGGCACTGGGTGTTGGGCTGTAATCAGTTCCCACTCTGCCAGATACCATCACTGTCAAAACAAAGTCAGTTATGTGAAAACCCTCGCCATTCCTCCAGCCTCCTTTTGGAATGCACGGCTCTGACTGCAAACACAAAGCAGCAATTTATAAGCATGAACTGGTGCAGAAAACAGGACACAGATCCCAGAAAATGAATATGACATGGCAGAGCATGAAATTTCAAAACTAGAAACAGGGGATAGACTGGACCAGAAATGAAATGACATTTCAAGATTAATATACATGAGTGTTGAGGGCCCAGAAACCAGACCTTAGCTATCCTTTTATTTATCTGCACACTTGAGCTCTATATAGAATTGTTCTCCATAGGTTGATGTACTCTGGCATTTCAAAAGGTGCTTAAATAAATGTGCATTGGCTGTACTTTTCAGGTTTTTTTTTGGTGGTGGGGGAGGGAGAGAGAAAGCTGAGCATGGCGGCAAGGCCCATAATCACTTAAGAGGCAGAAGCAGGATAATCTACGAGTTCAAGGCCAGCCTTGGCTACATAGCAAGTTTAAGGCCAACTAGGCTACATGAGATTTCTAAAGAAACAACAACAAAAACCCGATAAATACACAGAAAGCTTTGCTTTTTATTTTGTGGTAGAGTTATTATTCCCAAACTATGGGTTTCAGCTTATTAATTCAAGATAATAATTTATAACATATTGTCAGATTTTATTTTAAAAAGACAACATAGAATCAAATATAAACACCAGGGTTTATTTCACATAATTAAGTGTTGAATATCATGTACATTCACACAAGCTAAGGATTGGATGCAAGTTGTACTCATCACCCTGGGTCTCAGTGTTCTAGAGCTGGCTGGACTTCAGGGTGCTTGGGACTCATCCCACCCTGGCTATTAATATTTTAAGTGTCCTCCTTTAGACAGTTGTCCTCTCTAGACTAGATGTCCTCGTGTGTAAAGGGATGAACTGGCACTGACTGATCACTAAGAATCTTTCATTCCTGTTCATTACATTTGTATTACGTGCCTATCTATGCACTAGTTGTCAAGCGGTAGGGGCTTTGCAGCCAATAAAATAAAGACCTTGACCAGCAAGATGGCTCAGCAGGCAAAGGCTCCTCCCACCAAGCCTGATGGCCTGAGATCAGTCCCCAAGACCCACGCGGTAGAAAAAGAGATCCAAGCCCTGCAAATGTTCTCCGATCTACATGCATACCATGCCATGCAGAGACCAGCCAGGGCTATCTATTGAGACCCTGTCTTAAAAAGGAACCAAAAAGGAAAAAGAAAACAATTGGGTTAGATAATGGTCAATGAAGTGAGAAGTTGAGAAGACAATATAAACTGTGCTCTTAAAGAGTGCCTTTTCCTGAGAGTAACATTTTTTTCATCATTCTTTTGATGACCCTTAAGTTATTATCAAGTGATAATAAATGATGTATGTATGTATGTATGTATGTATGTATGTATGTATGTATGTATGTATATGCCCTTGGGTCATAAGGGAGCACAGGGGGTCAAGACATGTCTTCTTTGGGGCTGGAGGAAAGTCTCAGCAGATAAAGTGTTTGCAGCATGTAAAATCAGATGCAGCAGCACACACCCTACCACACAATGGGAAGCAGAGGAATCCTCAGCAGCTCATGGGTCAGTTAGTCCCGCATATACAGTGTGAACAAGAGATCCTGACTCAGTAAAGATGGGTGGTGAGGGCTCACACCTAAGGCTGTCCTGTGACCTCTATATAAGCAAGCTATAGCCCATACACATGCACATACACACACACACACACACACACACACACACACACACACACCACTACTGTAAATGGGGTTTCTGATTCCTAGAAAATTGTAGCTTTACACCAGGGAAAGAAGAAAAACCATACACACTTAGGCTCTAAACATGAGCTATTGATATTTTAACATTGTTTTTTGAATATGTCTTTGTATAGAAAAATATTGCCACTATGTCAGCATCTCAAATGCTAACTGTGCCGGAATATCTGCTTGTTAGTCACTCAGACTCCATGCTGAAGGGCTGCCTTTCTCTTCCCTTTCTCCATCATGTTCCTCATTTCCCCCTGTTTATATTTTAGAGAATGAGAGATTGGGAGAAGCTCCAAGGGTGACCTCCAGGGATCTCCGATGAATAGAGGCCCAGCAAATGAAAGAGAATCTGTGAATATTATTTAACTATTTTCCTTTTCGGATGTTGCTGGATGAGCAAAGGAAAATCGAAACAGTATGTAGGGTTTTTTTTTTTTGAAACAATTAGAATGGCTTATCTACTAATCATTGCTAATTGTGTCTTGCTTGACAGCATCTCCTTTGATGGTACTACATACAGGGGTGCTGTTAGGTTAAATAGAAATAGATACAGATCAACTTGGGGTTACTTCTTGTTGTGAAAAACACGGGGAAATTAAAGCTTTCATGCTTTGAGTAACATGTTCAGACCAGAGGAAATTGGTCCCCAGGGCTCCCAGGCAGCTCTATGCTCCCCAGGGAGCCTTCACTCTGGATTTGGCCAACTGTGGACTGTGTCGTCTGTTTGCCAAGGTGTAAGTGTTGGGCCAACACTCCCCACCCCACCCACCCCTGCCACTCCCCACCCCACCCACCCCTGCCACTCCCCAGGACTTCTTCCTTTCTGTGAAGGTGACAGAGACTAACATTGGTTTGATGTCTTCCATTGCTTTCTCTGGTTTCAAACTCCAAGACCATGTTCTCAGAATCATAAACAAACACACCCGCCTTTCCACAATGTCAGTGTTTATTGAATCATAATAAATTCACAAGGTGCTGTGGTTTTGTTGGCAGTCACTTGCCAAGTGGTCTTGCTTTTCCTTGGGAGCCCTTTGCCAAGGAAAACACAAGTTCTTTTATCTCAATCTTGATTATTAACATTAATTCTCCGTGTGTGTGTGTGTGTGTGTGTGTGTGTGTGTGTGTGTGTGTGAGTGAGTGAGAGAGAGAGAGAGAGAGAGAGAGAGAGAGAGAGAGAGAGAGAGAGAGAGAGAGAGAGAGATGGCTGTAAAAAGTTAAGAAACCACAGCAGAGTTCAAGAGGTTTTGGAGACAGGGAAGCTGTTGTAAGTGCAAACAGCAAATCTCTGGAGATAAGATAGGTCAACTGAAGGCTGCAGTTGCTGCCATCATTGTAGGGTTAAACTGTAGGATCAGAGTGAAGCTGCAGGAGTGAGGTGTCATGGAGGCTATAGAAATAAAGGGCAGGACCATACCTGGGCAGATAGATGGAGGTCGGTTCAGACGTACAACCAGGAAAACGGGCAAGTGGTTATTAAGCCAGCTCAACAGTAGACGCTGCACAGAGCTAGGCCCCTGGGTCAGGTAGGAGTTGTCTATCAGTTCCTACACACACACACACACACACACACACACACACACACACACACACAGATGGTCAGAGGACAGTGGTTGGTGGGGCTCCAACCTTTGCAGTATTCAGAGACTTTTTTTTATGGGGTAGGTGTGAGGGAGTTGCACTCTTCCCTCAGTCTGGGTGTCTGACATGTTCTCAGGTCTGTTTTTCCTGATGGGATTTTAGTATGCTCATATGATCCTCCACTGCTAATTTACCACAATAAGTTTATAAGTGGCACCCTTTCTGTTCGCAGGAATAAGTCGTTTATCTGCCTATGTCACATGGGAGGTACAGACAGATGGTACCATTCACACATACACCAAAGTGTGGTCATTTTCCCTTTTTTCTTTTTGAGACAAGGTTTCACTGTGTAGCTCTGGCTGTCCTGGAACTCACTCTGTAGACCAGGCTATCCTCAAACTCAAGAGATCTACCTCCTGAGTGCTGGGATTGAAGGCATGTACCTCTGCCACCAAGCATCATTTTCTGATCTTAAAACTGACTCAAAAAGTCCTTTTAAAACTGGAGTCTCTCAGAGCAATGTGAAAACCCATTTTTGCTGGCCAGTTTTGCTTTGTTTTGTTTTTGTCAACTTGACACAGTTAGAGTTATCTGACAAGAGGAAACCTCAGCAGAGAAGATGCCTCCATCAGATTGGTTGGTGGGCAAGTCTGTAGGATTTCTTTTTTTTTTTAATTGGCTAATGTGGGAGGGTCCAGTATACTGCGGGCAGAGCACCCCTTGTGCAGTTGGTTCTGGGCTTTATGAGAAAGCAGGTATGGTAATCTGAATGTAACTGACCCCCATAAGCTCATAGGGAGTGGCAGTATTAGGAGGTGTGGCCTTGTTGGAGGAAGTGTCACTGTGTGCACTGTGTATTGGGGGGAGGGGCGTTTTAAGGCCACCTATGTTCAAGTTATGCCCAGGTCAGTTCATTTCCTGTTGCCTTTGGCTCAAGATGTGGAACTCTCAGCTCCTTTTTTCCAGCACCATGTTTGCCTGCACCATGCCATGTTCCACCATGATGATAATGGACTAAACCTCTGAACTATAAACCAGCCCCAATTAAATATTTTCCTTTATAAGAATTGCCTTGGGGCCAGGTGTCGGCAGCTCACACCTTTAGTCCCAGCACTCGGGAGACAGAAGCAGGTGGATCTTTGTGAGCGGGAGACAGAAGCAGGTGGATCTTTGTGAGTTTGAGGCCAGCCTGGTCTATAGAACAAGTTCCAGGACAACCTTCAAAGCTATACAGAGAAACCCTGTCTCGAAAAACCAAAAAAAAAAAAAAAAAAAAAAAAGTTGCCATGGTTATGGCATCCCTTCACAGCAATACAGCAGTAGAATCCTAACTAAGGCAGAGGAGAGGGCAGAGCACCAAGCAGCATTCCTCTTGGTCTCTGCTTCAGTTTCTGCTGTGAGTTCCAGCCTTGACTTCCCTGCATGATGGACTGCATGTTATAAGATGAAACAGACTCTTCCGTAGATGCTTTTGTTCTCAGTAGGCTGTTTTCTTCCTTGCTTGTGTGTGGGTGTGTGTCAGGGTCTCACTATGTATCCCAGCTGTCCTGGACCTTGTTATGTGTTAGACTTCCAAGACAGCATAAACAGACAGATAGTGACCAGAGTCTGACCTTCAACAGATGGACTGTGTTTGTTAGTTCACACAGTAAGGAGCAGCCCCTCTCCTGAGGGAAACTGAGGAGTCTGCAAGGTGAGAAAGCTGGCTGCAACCCTCTACATGACAGAGTGAGGGCCTGGAACAAGGATATTGTGGCATCCATAGCCCACATATTTTACCTATAGTATCTCTGTCCTGGAGTTGTTTGCCCAAGGTGAGACAGGCTACCTTGGGAGACAGGCTGTCATTGCAGACATCCTTTTTTTTTTTTTTTTTTTTTTTTGGTGTTGACCAATAAGGTTGAGCCAGACACCTGTAATCTCATAGGAGTCCTTTTTTACCATGGAGGTACAAATATTTAGAAGGGAATTTGACAGGCAAATTATGTTCATTCAGTAAAATAATTGCAGTTGCTCTGTCACTGAGGCCTATGCCCTTTCAGCTACAGGTTTCTGTCCTGTTTCACATACCAGACATGAATTCCCTACCTTGAACCCAATCAGAAAGTTGCCAGTTGCATCCAAAACATCCCATGCTACTGTTGCTCCAGCTGGTACATCTTGCCTGGGATTTTGTAGTGTAGCTCAAAGGGTCCATGACAAAGTAGCACTGTTGGCAATTAGTCTCCTCCAGCAGTCTGCATAGGGCCTTCTGACCAATAAGGAGGGGCCTTCTGATTTATCCACATCTGAGATCAGCGCAGATGTCTTCAACAGTAGGCTCTTTTCCATATAGTTCTGGCATGTGACCAACAGTGGCTTTTGTCATTTTGGCCTTGCTAGCTAAAAAGTCATAAGGAGGTAGCCAGCTCCTAACATAAGGTTCATCCTTAACTGAACCCTGTCTGTGGTGGCTGCCTTTCCCCTCCCACGCAGAATGCCTTCTTTTGAACTCATTCTTCTCCAGATGCTTTTCTAAGTCCAAAAGGCACTCAGAGGTTAGCATTAAAACACCCAGGTAATGAAGCTTTTTCATGGAAAGTAGATGATCTCTGCAAGCCCACCGTCATCAAACATCAAACATCAGCTGACCTGGGATATCAGCAGCCAAAGGGCTATAAAAAAACAAAAAACAAAACAAAACAAAAACAAAAAACAAACAAAAAAACCCAAAAAAAACCCAAAAAACAAACAAACAAACAAACAAAAACCCAAAAAACAAAATAACAACAACAAAACAAAACAAAAAACAAAAAAAATGCCATTGCTATGTCAACCATTTCCCCAAGAGTTACACTGAAGATAATAGTTCATAGAGAAGGCATTATTTTATCTAGTGTTCTATAAATTACAATCATGTTCCATAATTTCTCCTGATTTCTTATCCTGGGATACTGCCGTGGGACTGTAATATATCTTCCCACCCACAGTGGGCTCAATGGAGCCTTCTCAAGCCCTCTACCTGGCCCAGGGCCAAGGGGAGCGAGATTGCTCCCTCTTTTGCCTACTGTCCAAGATGTCTTCCCCAAGACTGAACAGTCCTGAGGCTGTAGCTGCTGATACTGACTTTCCTTCAGCTGTGCCTGAAGAGCCCTGACCTAGTTTAACTACTGCCAGCTAACTCAGGTCTATCCACATGGAATGCAGTCTTACTGACCATGATCAAATAGCAAGGCCATTAGAACCCCTTACTGGTCTCAAGGTCCCTGATGAATTTACATCTGGAGAACACTGTCCTATCTGGCCCAGTGAATTAGGCATCAAGGATAGACTGTCTTGCTGGGTGATGGCACACACCTTTACTCCCAGCACTCAGGAAGCAGAGGCAGGAGGATCTCAGAGTTAAGGCCAGCCTGGTCTACAGAGTAAGTTCCAGGACAGTCAAAGCTACACAGAGAAACCCTGTCTTGAAAAGTTGGGGGAAAAAAGATAACCTGTCTCACACTGTGGTGGTTTGAGTAAGAATGGCCCCCATAGGCTCATAGATTTGAATGCTTGATCACTAGAGAGTGGCAGTATTTGAGAAGGATTAGAAGGTATGGTCTTGTTGGAGTAGGTATGTCACTGGAGATGAGCTTTGGGTTTTAAATGCTCAGACCAGGCCCAGTCTCTCTCCCTCTCTTCCTTCTGCCTGCTGATTCATATGTAGAACTCTCAACTTCTCCAACACCAAGTCTGCTACACTCTGCCATGTTTTCTGTCATGATGATAATGTACTAAGCATCTGAACTGTAAAGCCAGACCCAATTAAATGTTCTCCTTTAAAAGAGTTGCTGTGGTCATGTTGTGTCTTCACAGCAACAGAATGTTAACTGAGACAGACATCTACTGTCTTTAGTAATGTCTGTTCCTCTTCTAATGTCTTCCAGCCCCTGACATTCATGGAGATCTCAGCAACTGGTAATCTAATACCTCTAGTGTGAACCAATACTTCCCTCACACTGTCTCAGACTGTACAACCTTTGCCTCCATGAAGGAGTGACCATTCTACTACTCAACTTCTTTGCCCCCATAACTCACAGGCTCACAAGCCAGGCCATGAGCTGTTTTCCATTTCTTACTTAAAAGTCCTTTCCAAGTCAAGCATTTCAAAACAGAATGTTCCCAGCCTATGGTGTTTTCCTGCACTGGGACATTATTAAAGTCCCCATATGCACACTGAGTCACAGGTTTTCCCTTCCCTAATAAAGTCAGACCTGTGAGATAGCATCTTTAATTTTAACCTCATCTTCTTTCTCTTTGCTATCTGACTCTTAGGTTCCAAGTGTTTGAAACCCAGAAGGGGCTTTTTAATGTAGATCTAAGTTGCATTCTTGTTCCATTTTCCCCTCCAGCCAGAAAAGCAGCAAGCCAGGATCTCATCCCATCCCTTTCCATCCAGTTTTCATGCCAAATCAGAGGCTAATACAAGGGTACCACCCACCGTTCTCTTCTCTTCACTTACCCAAGCAAATTCCTGCTAAACAGCCATCTTGGTGACAGCTGTATATCTTATTACACATAGCAGTGGCCATGCAATCTTGACTTATATGTGCAACTGCCAGGGGCTTCAATGCATGCTCTCAATTATTCACAAGGTGTCCCTATACTGTCACATGGGTTAGGATGGATATGTCAGGAATATCCTTTTAGATACTCTCCTCTCAGATGGTTCAACATTAGTTATAAGTCATACTACCCAAAGCAAGGGGCATGCAATTACTCCACCCAAACTCCTCTTTTGTTCTGTTGTATCCCAAAATCAGACACCAGTTTGTTGTATTAACTATTCTCTAAGAGAAGAGAACAAATGTCTATTGAGTTAAGGTTTAAATCAAAGCAAAAGATAATATGTCTAAAAATTCTGGCTTGGGTGTACTCCTGTCTTAGTGTTTTATTAGTGAAGAGACACCATGACCAAGGCAACTTATAAGAGGAAGTATTTAATGTGGGACTGGCTTACAGTTTCAGAGGGCTAGTCCATGATCATCAAGGCTGGCAGCATGGCAGAAGGCAGGCATGGTGTTGGAGCAGTAGTTGAGGCTTACATCCTGATTCATGGGCAGAAGGCACACACACACACACACACACACACACACACACACACACACACTAGATATATATATATATATATATATATATATATATATAGATAGATAGATAGATAGATAGAGAGAGAGAGAGAAGGAAGGAGAGAGGAGAGAGGGAGATGGTGGGGAAGACTGAGCTGAGCATGGGTTTTGTTTGTTTTTTGTTTGTTGTTTGTTTTAGACAGGGTTTCTGTACACAGCCCTAGCTGTCCTGGAACTTACTGTGTAGATCAAGCGCAGTCCCCAGGGACACACCTCCTCCAACAAGACCACACCTCTTTGTCCTCCACCAGCTGGGAACTCATTCTCACTCAAACCACCACGGCTCTTCTTCCCTCGTTGGGGAATCTCCAGCCTCTGCAAGGTCAGCCTGTCCTTCAGAGTTGTCAGAGATCATACAAATCTTTCTGCAGGACACAAGCTCCTCCTCTGGCTGCTTCCAGAGCTTCAGTCTTTTCTCTTCCCCCCTGGGAAAAAGTTTAATTTTTCTTTTTTCAGTTTTTTTTTTTTTTAATCTATGAGTGTCTACCTGAGTGAGTTTATGTGCACTGTGTGTATATGGGTGCTGTGGAGGCCACAGTGCGCCAGGTCCCTTGGAACTGGAGTTGTGAGCCACCTGATATGGGTGCTTGGAACTGAACCCAAGTCCTCTACTAGAGCAGGAAATACTCTTTACCACTGAGCCAACTCCCCAGCCCAGAATTTCTGACTTCAGGTGTCCATTGTTTCAGTGGTCTGATTGTCAAAGAGAGGGTCATAAATGTCTCTTTAGGGTAACCTAGTTTCTTCCAGTCATGCCTGATGGGGGATGTCCTTCTGTATGTTGTGAATATATGTTTCTCTTATTGGTTGTTGAATAAAGCTGTTTGGCCAATGGACAGGCAGGATTTAGCCAGGTGGGAAATCCAAACAGGGATACAGAAAGGTAGTAGGAGGAGTCAAGGAGAAGCCATGTAGCTGCCAAGGAAGCAAGAGGCAAGGACATCACTGGTAAGCCAAGACCATATGGAGATACACAGATTAATAGAAATGGGTTAGTAATTAAGAGAGACCTGACATTCTCAGCTACCCAAAATACCACCTTCTGTTGTCCTCCTTCTAATAGTTAATCCAGCTAGGCCTGACAGTCACCTGCCCAGGAGTCCAGTTCCCAACCACGTGAATCACCTGAAGGCACATTAAGAAGAGGGATAATGCACCTGTCCTTCCCAGAATCCCTGCTTCGGCCAGTGTTTGCAGAGCTTCCATCTTGTAGTGCTCTGGGCTGCCCAGAAAAGTGTAACTTGAATGCTAGCCAAAGTCTGGACATGCTTTCCTAGATACTCTGTTCTGTTCTTTTTCACTGAGGGTATGAAGGGACTAGGAGGTAGACAGACTCCCTGGTAGGCAGACAGAAATGGATGGGAAGGCGCCATGGCTAGGTAATAAATGTGGCAAATTTCCAAGATGGCTGGCTGCTTCTTCCTGACTCAAGACCAGTTCCAAACAGCTTTAGAAAGAAAGAAAGAAAGAGAGAAAAAGAGAGAGAGAGAGAGAGAGAGAGAGAGAGAGAGAGAGAGAGAGAGAGAGAGAAAGAAAGAAAGAAAGAAAGAAAGAAAGAAAGAAAGAAAGGAAGGAAGAAAGAAAAGGTCTGGTAGGCTTTTTCCTTGACTAGCAGGCCTCTACTAATGGACTGGCTCAACAAGTTCAGGGCACGTTACATCAGGACATGTTACAACCAACCAGTTTCTTTATTCAAACTGACCAACCCTAAATTAGGGAAGCAAAAGTCTTCAGAGCATTTGAGAAAAGACTAGATTTTCCCGAGTCTCCCTTCTTCTTAGCAGAGGGTTTTTCTCAGTGTATCCACTGTATGTATGATTGGGAGGAATCACTCCTAATAAACACCTTTCTTCAACTGTTGATTCTCTCTGCTGTTGTCTGCAGTGTTTGTGATTTCTTCATTGATACCTATTACATTGGAGTCCCCCTCCTCCCTTTTAACTTTTTAACTGACATAGAAAAGGAACCTGATCAAGTTTTCTGTCCATAATAGGTTTCTCTGACAACTCAATAAGCCAGAATTGAAAAAATATAACAAGTTTATTTGAGCAAAGCAACTCCTGGGTGAGTTTTCCAGTACCAGAGATCAAGGCTGGAGAAGCCACAAGCCCAAAATAAAGCAGGGAGATTATATAGGTTGTAGGTGAGGGGTAATGATGTATCTGTCACAAGTTGGGTTTATGCCCAAATATGGTCAAAAGCTAAGCACTTTATGTGGGGACTTGGGTGGCTGGCAGCTTCAGGGGAGGAAGCTACACTAGTCACCAAGAATGCAGAACTGGGCTTTTGATGCCTTTCCTTTGTTGGGAGACTCTGAGTGGGTGGGGTTTAGCGGGGAGATGGGGCTTCCTGGATCATGTAGGGGTGAGCTGGAGGTTCCAACCAAACACCCTATACTGGATGCTTATAAAAGATATGACTTTCTCTCTTTCACCTCTCTCTTCCAGGCAGCTGCTAAGACTTACAGCTTTCCTACCCCATTGCTTGTCTTTTAAATGCTAATAAAAGTTTGCTCAAGCTTTCTTTTGGAAATAACTATGGACTTACAAAAATAGAGACCACCATGCCAGCTGAAATGTCTGGACAAGACAGAGTAAGTAGTCTTGATCAAGATGATATGATCGGGGAGAACAAGCACACAGAGACAGGAAGTGCATTTGATCTTTATTCTGACTCATCAGGTGGCTGGGGTCTGATCTCACAATCTTACTGGCGACAACGGGTGCACAGGAAATAGAGGAGTGGGAAAAGACCACTACTCAAAGGAGGAAAAGGTCATTGCTCTAGGCCATCAAATTCCTAGAATGAAGCAGTGGGCTTTTCAGTAAACAGAGATTTTAGTGAGCAGCAGGGAGAGATTTTTGTTTGTTTTTCTGAGACAAGGTTTCTGTGTGTAGCCTTGGCTATCTTGGAACTCACTCTGCAGATCAGACTGGCCTCAAACTCAGAGATCCACCTGCCTCCCAAGTGCTGGGATTAAAGGTGTGTACTGCCACTACTCAGCTTCATGTTCTTTCTATTCATCCTGGGGGCCCAGCCCATGGGATGGTGTCATCCACATTCAGAATGGTCTTCCCAGTTAAACCTTTTTGGTTTGATTTGGATATACCCACGTGGACACATCCAGAGGTGTTTCCATGGTGGCTATAAACCTAGTCAAGATGGTAATGAAGATAGTCATCAGAGCACTGGAAAAATCTGGAAAAATCTCTGTCTTCTCTAAATCTGCAGTCACCAAAGATTCTAAGAACAGCAGAGCACCCCAGATGTATCATCCCATGAAGAGGTTGCCCCAGACAGGACCACTCATCTCATTATCCCCTCATGTCTTATCTTCTGAAGCAAGAGGACATCTTCAAACATGCCTGTATAACAGAGCTGAGATCATGATCAATCAGACCACACTTTGCCTAAGACTTGTTAATTATGCATCCCTTTTGCCTCTGCCTCAAATCTTCCTTTATTTCAACCCAAACTTCATGTCAGAGCCCTGAAGACATCCTTGAAGGCCACTGAACCCTTTTATCTATACTTCGCAATGACTCCTCTCTCCCTTTCGTCTTCTCTTTAGTTGGGTATTGGGATGCATGGCTGAGGCAGGACATTAGCCCTATGTAGAGCCTTACAAAATTTGTGTATGAAATAAACCTAGTTGATCAAGAAGAAGGTTGGAAACCCACCATTACCACCTCCAGAACATATAGGACCACTTCAGTGTGAGCAGTGACCCATGGCTCATAATACTAAGATGAGCACCCCTGGGTGAGATTTAAGATGTTAATGGCACTCTTCATATGAAGTTGTGTGTAGAACTACATGTAAGACAATGAGCAGAAAGATCCACACCATTCCGATGACTCCAAAAAAGTTTTGCCAGAGTTCTGTCACAAAATAATCCCAACTCCTTGTACGCTGGGGCCACTGAAGTGCTAATCCTTCTCTTTGCTTTGGTCTCTTCCTCCTGTGGAAGTATACTGTCTCTTATTTAAATCCTTCCTGCTTCTGCTGTGGCTGCAAGCCTCTGTTTGGTTCTTTGTCCAGGACAGAAGAACCTCTACAGGTGCCCACCAAACCCCACTGAGACTTTCTGGGGGTGAGCTTTTGCTTTGAAATTCTGTTAACAAGTTGACTCATTAAAACCTTGGCTTATTGAATGTATTTCTTTTTAAATGGATCCTAAGCTGTGATGGTTAGCAGACATGTGGCAGTGCCTTCACTAAATAGTTTTGGCCTTCACTGCAGTCCATACCCACTGTTTGCAGCAGCAGCCTTGCTGAAGGTGGTGGCAGCCGCAGAGAGATGAGACAGCAGCAGGCTGCTATATTAGGAATAGCTACAAAAGGAACTAGCAATTTGGGTACCCCAGGAAGACATCCTAAACAACCCCTGTTACCACTCGCCACTGCCAGCCTTGCTTCCGTCCCACCCAAAGTAGCTGGTTCTCTGGCACTGTCATCTCCTTGGGCACAAAATCAAGGATGCGCTCATGAACCTGTAGCCTCCACCTTCCCCCTTCCTGACCACCCTTTCCTTTAGAACCCTGAACTCCGGATAACAACTACCCTGCCAGTCAGGTTGAAACAATTTAGAAGCAGAGCTGGGTGGGTTTAGAATTGAGTCAGAAGTAAAGACATGATAAGTATTTTGGGGGCACTTAAGAATGTGTCCATCTTCCCAGATCTGCGTCCTTACTCTGCCAGAGGAAAAGAGGAAGGGGAGGGGGGTGTAAGCAGTCTACAGCTGGACAATTTTTGTTTTGTTTTGTTTTGTTGTTGGGACAGTGTCTGGATATGTAGTACACCTGTTTGCAATGTGTGAGTCTCCCGCCCCAACCTCTGAGGTGCTAGGCATACTAGACTACCAGGCATATAGTCCAACCCTTGGCTCAAAAGTCTTGGCCCCGTCTTTGGCCTTCCTGTTGCCCTGCTCAGGTTGCGTGCTATTTAAGAGCCCTTGCCTGGTTATGGTATGGGGATTAATTCGCTTTTGTGGCCTGTCACTCAAAACAGCACACCATTTCAACTTCCCACAATAGTAACCAAATCAGCTGAAATATTCCCGGGAAGAAAGAGGCAAGTATAGACATGAACAAACACACATATTGTTATTCTGTATGCTGTGACCCAAAGTTGCTTTCTCCCAGGTCATTCCGCATTTCTAATTGTTTCTTCTACTCTTCCCCGTGTCTCTCAGATCGCCTGTCTAAGCTCTAAATTGTACTATGCTTTGAGTCACCAGGACACTTTCAGAGGGCTCAGCACTGTGTGCATGCACTTGGGGTAAGCATCTGCCACAGCTTATGACCCTAGTGTTCAGACATGTGACAACCTGGTCTCTCTGGGGGTCCATGACAGGAGATCCGGAATCTTTGTAGAATCAAGTAAGTTTAAGAAGCCTTTGCTGGATGCCACTAGGGGAGTAATTTTAGGAGGTAAGAAGAAGAGAATGAGGAAGTCAAGGCCAGCCACAAAGGGAATTTGAGGCCAGCTGGAGCTGCATGAGACTCAGAAAAGAGAAGAGCAGAGAAGGGAAGGGGGTGGCCGCCTACAGCTACTACTGCCTTTGCTAATTTAAAATGACCCTAGGCTAGCAGTATCCACCATCGTTCTCTTGCTCTGAGTTTCCTGTATGAAGACTGAGACAAGGGTGAAAACCCACATGTTCAAAAGCAAAAACAAACAAACAAACAAAAAAGTGGAGGGGTGTATCTGGAAAGATGGATCCTTGGTTAAGAGTGACCCCTGCTCTTGTGGAGGATCCAGATTCCAGTGTCAGCACCCATATACTGGTTCACAATCACCTGTAATTCCAATTCCAGGGGAATCCAACAGCCTCATTGGCCTCCTTAGCTCCATGCATGTACACGATAGACATTCATACACATCATAAGGAAATTGATCTAAAAAAAAGGGGGGGGGAGTAAGAAAAGCTATCATGTAACCTAGGACTTGTGTACATCGAATGCCATTTCACAGTGATTCTAAGAGGGTGGGGGCCTGATAAAAGGCAACACCTGAATACTGACCCAGAAAGGGACTCTTGCAATCCCAGGACTGGGAGACTGAGCCAGGAGGATTGCTGTGAGTTCAAGGTCAGTCTGAATTGCACAGTGAATTCCAGACCAGCCTGAGTTCTGTGTAGTCCTGGCTGTCCTGGAACTCACTCTGTAGACCAGGCTGGCTTTGAACACAGAGATCACATGCTTCTACCTCCCGAGTGCTGGGATTAAAGATATGCACCACCACTACCCTGGTCTTGTAGAGGCTCCGAGTTCAGTTCCTGGTACTGATATCTGGCGGCTCACCAATAACTTCAGCTTCAAGGGTTCTGATACCTTCTTCTGACCTCTATGCCACTACATTTAAATGCACAAGCCCATACTTGAAGGCACACATACACATACAATAAAAAATAAAAGTAATCCTTAAAAAATAATCAAAAAAGGGTGGTGGTGGTGCATATCTTTAATCCCAGCACTCAGGAGGTAGAAGCATGTGATCTCTGTGTTCAAAGCCAGCCTGGTCTACAGAGTGAGTTCCAGGACAGCCAGGACTACACAGAGAAACTGTGTCTTGAAAAACAAACAAACAAACAAACAAAAACAAGCAAAAAAAATCAGAACCCCCCCCCCCCCACACACACACAAAACAGGCCTGAAAAGTTACTGACGCTCAATTCAGCATTATAGTTTCTGTAGCTAGGTTCTGCTTCTCTAATGGTTCTTCAGCTGGCTTTGCAAACATGCATTTTAAAATTTACTACATTTTTATGGGGCTGCAGAAATGACTCAGTGCTTGAGAGCACTGGCTACTCTTCCAGAAGACCCTGGTTCAATTCCCAGCACCCACATGCCAGCTAAGAACTGTTTATAACTCCAGTTCAGGGGATCTGACACCCTCACACAGACATACATGCAGGCAAAATGCACATAAAAAGAAACTTACTACATTTTATTTCATTTATGTGTGTGTAAGTATGTAAGCATATATGTGGGCATGCACATGTCACAGTAGATATGTGGTGGCTAGAGAATTTGCAGGATTCAGTTCTTAACTTCCAGGGATTGGAATTAGAGACAGATGCCTTTAGCCCCTGAGCAATTTCACTGGACCATCACTATCTTATCTCAACACCACAGTGAAACTGTCCTCAGTTCTCTGCCACAACCTCCAGTAAGGAGAGCAGGCTGTGAACTCGTTAACCCACAGATAATACGTGGTGGGTGGATGGATGAATGGATAGACAGACAGATGGATAATAGAGTTGCTGTGTAATTTGAGAGTTAATATTAGCAATTAAAATTGGAGTGAAAGGACCTATGTTTGCAAATAACCAGCTATTAAGGGAAAATGAGAGAATTTGGTAATTTGTAACTAATGAAACTGTGGCAGCTTGTGGATTTATTGTAAATTCTGATACTGTGGAAAGACAAAATATGTCTGTTTATTTTTCCAGTATGGTGTGCTCTGAAAAAAACAAACAAAAATCACTTACCATAGATATAAGCAGAAGACACAGTCTGGAAGGGTATATGCCAAAATGTTGCCAGTTAGCAGTAGAATTATGGCTCAGTCACTTTCATCCTTGATTACACTTATTTCTTTGGAATCCTGTTTTATTTTATTTTGGTGACAGAGTCTCATGTATCCCAGACCTAGCCTGGAACTTGCTATGTAGCCAAAAATGGCTTTGAACTCCTGGTCCTCCTGTGTCCACCTCCTAAGTGTTGAGTCAGGCCATCATACCTGGATTCTACATGTTTATACAATGAGTGAATGGGTCACTTTTTTTTTTTTTAATCACAGTGACAAAATACTTAAGAAAATCAACTTAAAGAAGGCAAGCTTTATTTTGGTTCATTGTTTCAGAGAAGTTGTTCATGTTGGCTGGTTTTGTTGCCTTTAAGAACTGTAGTGAGGCAGAAATGTCATGGCAGAAAGGCATGGCGGACAGCTGTTTGTAGCATCCAGAAAGTGGTGGTCAAGTATCTTTTAGTACAAGGACAGTAATTCTAGGGATCAGGGTCACACACTATAGCAAATTTAGCTTTGATTACCTCCCAGCTCAGCTATCTTAAGCCCTTATAATTCCCAAGTAATAGGTGTGGCAAGAAGGTCTTCCACAGAGACCCTAAATATTCTTTGGGAATTTTCTAGGTAGTGAGACTGTTTATTGATATAAAATGGAAAAAAGAAAGCATATTCAACAAATGGTGTTGGTATAACTGGCTGTTGACATGTAGAAGAATGCAAATAGATTGCTATCTATCTCCATGCACAAAACTCAAGACCAAATGGATCAAAGACCTCAATATAAATCCATCCACACTGAACCTCATAGAAGAGAAAGTTGGAAATATCCTTGAACACATAGGCACAAGAGACCGCTTCCTAAATAGAATACCAGTAGCACAGACACTGAGAGCAATAAAGAACAGTCAACAAGACAAAACAGCAGCCTACCGAATGGGAACCAACCCCACATCTGACATGGGGTTGATCTCCAAAATATACAAAGAACTCACGAAACTAGATATCAAACTACCAAATAATCTAATTAAAAAATGGGGTACAGATTGAAACAGAGAATTCCCAACAGAACAATCTCAAATGGCAGAAAGACACTTAAGGAAATATTCAACATCCTTAGCCATCAGAGAAATGCAAATCAAAATAACTCTGAGATACCACCTTACACTGACCATAATGGCTAAAATCAAAAACCTATGACAGTTTATGCTGGAGAGGATGTGGAGTAAGGGGAATACTCCTCTACCACTGGTGGGAGTGCAAACCTGTACAGCTGTGAAAATCAGGAATCAACCTATCTCAAGACCAGGCAATACCACTTTTGGGCACATACCCAAAGGAGGCACACTCACACCACAAGGACATTTGTTCAACTATGTTCATAGCACTATTATTTGTAATAGCCAGAACTTGGAAATAACCTAGATGTCCCTAAACTGAAGAATGGATAAAGAAAATGGGATACATTTACACAATAGAGTACTACTCAGCAGTAAGAAACAATGTCATTTTAAAATTTGCAGGCAAATGAGATCACTGACTCAGGTCTGACAAATGGGGGACCTGCATAAGAACAAACTAGACTTCTTTAACATAGGTGACAATGGTGTGACTGGGACAATATATGAGGCCACTGGCAGCAGGGTCCAAGATCTAACACTAATGCACAAACTGACTTAGTGGAGCCCAATCTATATGGAGAAATACCTTGCTCGGCCCAGACACAAGTGTTGGGGGGGGTGCAGGGAAGGAGATGCCTTGATCCTGCCTCAACAAAATGATGAAACAGACATAGTTGACTCCCTAGGGGAGGCCTTACCCTCTCTGAGGAACAGAGGGGAGGTAGGGTTGGGGGGAAGAGAGACGAGCAGGAGGAGAAGGGGAAGGAGGAACTGAAATTAGAATATAAAAATAATAAATTTTTTAAAAAGAAAAAAAAAAGACTGTTAATCTAGTGACTATAATAGCACATATTCTAACCCCAATGCTTGGAAAACTGAGGCAAAGGATCCACTTAGTCTTGGCCTACACAGTGAGTACGAGGCTACCTGGGTAAATGAGACCCTATCTCAAGCAAACAAATTATCCTAAAGACTGGAGATTGAGTTAGTAATCCTACCTGTGTGCTGAAGTCTCTCCTAAAAACCCCAAACTACAGAGCTTGAAAAATTAGTCAAAGCATACAATCTCAAACACTCTAACTCCCTGAGAATAGAAGTTTCTACGCTTGGGCCTTGCATCTTGTCTTAGCTACTATTGCTGTGAAGGATACCATGACTACAGCAACTCTTATAAAGGAAATATTCAATTGGGGTGGCATACAGTTTCAGAGGTTCAGTCCATTATCATCATGGCAGGGAGCATGGCAGTTTTCAGGCAGATGTGGTGCTGGAGAAGTAGCTGAGAGTCCTATATCTTGCAAGCAACGGGAAGTCAGCTGAGACACTGGGCATAGGAAACCTCAAAGCCCAGCCCCACAGTGACCCACTTCCTCCAACAAGGCCACACCTCTTCACAGTGCCACTTCCTATGATATTACGGGGTCAATCACATTCAAACATCCATGTACCTTCTCATCTGCCTTTTCACTTGTGTCTGCTGTGATGAATGTCTCTGTATTATCCAAAAATGCATGTATTGTAATCCTCAATTCAAGGCAGTGGTATTGTGAGGTGGGACCTTTAGTAAGTGTATAGATTTGGGTGATGGACTCTCATGAATGGGATTATGAAAGAGCCCTCAAAGAGCTTGTTTATCTCTATGTCATCATAGGTGGCTCTGGAGAGAAACAGCCATTTGTGACCATGCAGCTCCTCACCAAACACTCTCTCTTTGATTTCCTACCTTGCAGAACCAGGGCATAAAATTCAGTTTCTAAACCTTTCCACTATGTTACAGTGGCCCAGACAGATTGTTAATGTCTTTTCAACACGCTTATAATAATTGACAAATGCCATACATTTGCCTGAATTCCTGGGTCATTCCAGCAAATTGTCCAAATTTTTATCTGAATTTAATTCCATGTGAACAGTGGCTCTGGGAATCTGTTGCTGGTGACTAGCCTCTAAAGAAGAGACACTTTCACAGGATCAAGCTCTTTAATCTGGCATCTAATGCTAACTAGGAGTAGTTAGAGTTGGGAATGGACTGAACCATTTGCCAGCCAGATGGAGTCTGGAAAATTGATTATTGGTGTAGCAAACACACACATTTGTATCAGCCCCACTTCCTGTCCACTCTCTGCTTCTGCTTCCTGAGTGAAGATGCAATGTGACCATCTGGCTTCCTATTCCTGCTGCCATGTCCCCCTCCTGCTCCTGGAACTTCAGCCAAGATAAAATTTTTATTGCCCAATTTTTGTGCGTGTGTATGTGTCAAAAGAGTCATGAGTAGAAAAATGGATTTCCTTCCTTTTCTTCATTAGAGAGTCAGTCTCTGCATGTAGCCCTTCTGGTTTGGTTTTAATAGATAAATTTGGGGAAACAAAAGCTTCAGTTCACACATGTCTGATCCAGGAATCGTGCTACTGGGTACCTGCTCAAGTGAACTAAAAATTTACAGTCATGCTAAAGCACGCATGGATGTTTTATTTATAACCACCTAAAGTTTGAAGGAATCTGGATATAGATGATACCTTCAGAAGATAAATTATTATATTAGAAATAAATGAGCTAGCAAGCCATGAGAAAACATACAGGAAACGTAAATACACATAATAGGAAGAAACCAAGTCATACAGTCTATCTTGTATGATCCATCATGGCATTCAGGAAAGTCATAACTGTGGGGGCAATAAACAGAGTAGTGGTTTCCAGGAGTTAGTGGGGAGGGAGGGGGTATAGATAGCGCTGCTGTGGGTTCTAGGGAAGTGAAACTGCTCTGAATGATGTAGACGTTTGTAGAAGCCAGGCTGCTCACTGAAAGTGATGAGAATGGATAAAAATATCTAACATCAAGATGACTCCTAACACAAATGGAGGATGTGATGTCAGTATGAACTCATGGATTGTAAGCCCTGCATCACTAGTATTTGAAGGCCGTAATGGGGGAGGTGCTGTGAAGGGAGGGATGTGGCATATGGGAACTCTGTACTTTTAACTCAATTTGAAGATAAAACTGCCCTAGGGATTTTGGTCTCTGTGAAAGAAAAGAATAAACCAGAAAGATTGTACACACACACACACACACACACACACACACACACACACACCACAAATAAATGTTAAAAATTTTAAACAAGTGTCAAAAAAGAAGAGTCTATCTCATTAGATGGCCATGAGAGTAAAGTAAGTTGATTTAAGTATGTTAAAAATTATTGTAAAATGAGCATGGTGGCACATGCCTTTAATCCCCGCACTTGGGAGGCAGAGGCAAGTGGTTCTCTGTGAGTTCGCGGCCAGCCTGGTCTACAAAGCAAGTTCCAGGACATCCAGGGCTTTGCTTCACAGAGAAACCCTGCCTCAAAAATTATTTTATTTAGCAAGTACAAGTACCTTGCTTGCACACACATCTATATACTATGTGTGCCTGGTGCCCATGGAGGACAGAAGACAGGTGTCAGTTTCCCTGGAAAAATAGATGATTGTGAATAAATATGTGGGTACTGGGAATTGAACCCAGGGCCACTGGAAGAGCAGTTACTGCTTTTAACCACCGAACCACATCTCCAGTCCTAATAACTTTATATAGAGAGAGCTGATATGCTAGTTCTGAACACAAAATAAGCAAGTAATATATTTTAACTACAGTTCAGTAAAACCAGTACATACACAAAAATGAGAATAGATTTGTTAAAGTGCAAATGAAAAGAGATTCTCTGTCTGAAAAAGGCCAGGTGCTGTGTGAGGAAAAGGGAAGGGAAGGTGGTAAGGAGACAGATTGGAGGTGGCTAGGGATAACTGAAGGTAGGTGTGGTGGTTCGAATAGCAATGGTCTCCATCCACTCGTGTGTTTGAAGTGGCACTATTAGGAGGTGTGGCCTTGTTGGAGGAAGTGTGTCACTGGGGGTTGGCTTTGAGGTCTCAGATGCTCAAGCCAGGCCTAGTGCTTCTCCTGTCTTCCTGCTGCCTGCTGATCTGGATGTAGAACTCTCTGCTACCTTTGCAGAACCATGTCTGTCTGTGTACCTCCATGCTTCCTGCTATGATGAGGATGGACTAAACCTCTGAAACTCTAAGCCAGCCCCAATTAAATGTTTATCTTTATAAGATTTGCTGTGGCCATGATGTCTTTTCACTAGAAACCCTAACTAAGACAGCGGGGAAGCGAAGGAAGGAACAGAGGCAACTCAAGGACTTTGGAAACCAGGATGGTGGTGTACGCTTGTCATCGCAGTACTGGGGGTTGGGAGTGGGCAGAAGGCCTCAAAGAGCTAGGTTGAAGCCTTTGAGATGGCTAGTAGGTAAAAGTGCAAGCACGACAACCAGAGTTCAGCTCTGGAAATGCACATAATGTGGGGTACACATCTGTAATCCCAGTGCTCCTACAGCGAGATAGAAGGCAGAGGCAGGAGAATCACATGGAAACTATTGGGCAATTTGGCTTGGAGCATGTGGCAAAAAGAACTGGGGACAACTGGCCTCAGCAAGGGAAGGAAAGGATGGAGCCCAGAATCTCTGTGACTTCAAATCCAGCCTGGTCTACAGAGCTAGTTCCAGGATAGGCTCCAAAGCAATACAGAGAAACCTTGTCTCAAAAAAAAAAAAAAAAAAAAAAAGAAAAGAAAAGAAAGAAAGGAAGGAAGGAAGGAAGAAAGAAAAAGAAAACCAAGAGTGAAGGTGGGGAGATGGATTCAGATGTTCTAGTGCAGATACTGAAGCCCAAATAAGGCAAGCAGTTTGTCTAAAGTCATACAGCAAATTAGTGGGACTCCTTTGAAGATAAGCCAAGAGTTGAGGCTGCCAGGGAACTTGTTACCTGCCAGCAGCCATCCTCCCTATACCAGGTGTAGTGTGGCAGGCTTCCAAGTCTTAGTAAATGCTGTCACTCCCTCATTCAAAGTTTTGCACATGAAAGGGACTCAAACAATATTAATGACTAAAGCCATCTGCCTCACTCCTTACAGGGAAGTCCAAGTTTCCCTTCATGTGGCCTCAACCCTACTTCAGAGCACATCAGTGGCAAAGGAGATGCATAATAAGACATCAATTCCTAGAATATTTCCTTCCCTAAAGTGGGACACAGATAACATTCATCTGCTACACACACAGCATCTTGTTTTGGAAAGGGTTCAAGGCCTCCAGGAGATATCAGTTGCTAAAAAACAAACTTTACTGTTTATTGTGGGTGTGTGAATATTCTTCACATCCAGGTTTGGCTATTACAAGTTCTACTAATTAATTCCTAGTGTTTCCTAAATGGTTGGGAATGCATTATACATATAAATACAGAATAGATGGCACATTAGAATTCCTACCCCCAAAACTTGTCAAATTAGAGAAACCAGGTAGGGGTTCAGAAGGGCATGGAGAGATGGCTCAGCAATAAAGAATATTTGTTGCTCTTGCAAAAGACCCAGGTAGAAAACCCTGTCTTAGTTCCCAGAACCCACATGGTAGCTCACAACCATCTATAACAACTGTTCAAGGGGATCTGACATCCTTCTTTTGACCTCTAAGGATACCAGGCACTTATGTATGCACATAAATACATATAAGAAAACACTCATAAACATAAAATAAATAAACCGAGTGAGAGATGGGAGAGGAGAACCAGGAAGGGGTACTTATACTTCACCCTTTAGACAGGCCAGCTGAGCTATAAGGTATTTTAGAAGCTACATGGATGTGAGAGCCATCTGAGGACAATGAGAAGACTCATATCCTTGAAGTGACAGGAAGCAAGCTTTGGCCATGGGGTAGGCTGATGTCACCACATCCTTCAACATAGGATGCAGTCTCATGCTTGTCCCACAGCCAACTTCTCCATGGGAGCTGTAGAATGGTTCTTGTTGGTGGAATGACTCTCAGGTCACTCCAGAGTTATCTGGACTTGGTCTGTCTTTTTGTTTTATTTCCTAGGAAATTACTCAGATGTTGTAATCCAGCTATTTTGTTGGGGTTTTTATTTCTGTACTTTCTTGGGATCTGGGAATTTGGAAATGGATAAAACTAGATCCCTGCCCTCAAGGAGTTCACATGAAACTATCTTATAGAAGTATTTCATTTGGATGTGGTGCAGGCACCTGAGGCTGAGTCAAGAGGATGTCGGGTTCAAGACAAACCTGAACACATAGACCCTGAAGATAGATATGATAGATAGATGATTGATAGATATAAAGATGATGGATGGATGGATGGATGGATGGATGGATGGATGGATGGATGGATAAGCGGGCAGACAACTTTTAAGTTTGAGAAGTCTCAGGGGAAGGAATACATCTAAGTAATTGAGCATTGCAGTCTGAGCACCAGACTCTTGCTCATATCATTTGGCTTATGCCAGGAGACCCTGCAGAAGGCAGCTGGACTTTAGCAGTCTGCAGACCGGATTGCAGTGACTACTTCCCCCTCTAGCCAGCACAGGTTTGTTAGTGTGTTAGATTCAGTCTCCATTTATATTTAACTTGCTGTTGACAATGACTCTGCACATACTCTCCTCGTCTGCAGCTCAGGACCATGAAAAGAGGCACTTCCTGGAAAGCTCCCTAATGTCTGACATGATGAAATCGGTCATATTCACAGAAGATGAATAATGAAAGAGACACCTGTCACCCACCAATGCCCTGGAGCCTGGCTGTGGGTCCCTTCCCAGTGATACTTCCACTGACTTTTATCTTGTTTTGTTTGTTTGTACTGTGTGTGTGTGTGTGTGTGTGTGTGTGTGTGTGTGTGTGTGTGTGTGTGTGAGAGAGAGAGAGAGAGAGAGAGAGAGAGAGAGAGAGAGTCATTTATCTATTTATTTTTTATCAATAAAAACTCAGGAGACAGATATTGGGGTAAGAACCTGAATGATCAGGGAAGTGGAGAAGTGACCAGTGACCTCTCTCTCTCTCTCTCTCTCTCTCTCTCTCTCTCTCTCTCTCTCTCTCTTCCTCTTCCTCCCCAAAAAGGGGGTGAAGCCCTTTCTAAGCCCTGCCCTACTTCCTGTGTCTGTCTTAAGTCCTCCAAACCCTTCATGGTTATTTTTTTTTTTTTTTGGCTAGTAGCTAGCTCTGCCCTCTGATTCAAAGCAATTTTTATTGACAGTCTCGGATCATCAGAATACAATCAAAATATCACACAATATTTTGGCCTTTTGCTGCTGTTGTTTTGTTTTTACTAAGACAGGGTTTCTCTGTGTAGCTCTGGCTGTCTTAGAACTCACTCTGTAGACCAGCTGGCCTCGAACTCATAGAGATTCATTTGCCTCTGCCTCTCTAGTGTTTTATGTTAATCATTCATTTGTATATAGTTTTAGCTCATTTAAGATAACCCTGCATAATTCATTGCTTGGATTTGAATAGCTGAGTAGTATCAGAAATTTACCTGAGCAGCAAGGTTGTCCTTGAATTTACCATTCTCCTGCTTCAGCCTGCTGGGTTCTGGGATTGCAGGTGTATGCCATCAAGCCTGGATGGAATACCTCTTTATGTGAACTTCATGGAGGCAAGGACTGAGTTTTATCCATCTTTAACTTAGTCTAAGCGTTCATAAACTCATCTATGTAAGAAGAGTATGGCGGAGTGATGGTGGCACATTTTAATCCCAACACTCAGGAGGCAGAGAAAGGTGGATCTCTGAGTTAGAGGCCAGCCTGGTCTACACAGTGAGTTCCTGGACAGCCAAGGCTACACAGGGAAACCCTGTCTCTAGGTGGGGGAAAGGGGAAAAATGAAAAAGAGTGCTTCTGTCAGTAGTGAATAAGTTTTCCCTGAAAAACAAACTGAATGGGGTTTCTAGAGTATAGTGTAGTGGCCACTTTCCCATGCTTTCCAACATCTCTTCTGGCTAGTCATGGTGATGTGTGTCTATAATCCTAACGTGTGGGAGAAGAGGAATTGTAAGTTCAAGGCAAGCCTGGATTACATAGCAAGACCCTAAATTACTAATTTATTTACTTATTTATTTATGTAGAGACAGGGTCTCTATATAGCACTATCTGTCCTGGAACTCACTATGTAAACCAGGCTAGCCTTGAACTCACAGCAGCCCACCTGTTTCTACCTCTATGTGCTAAGATGAAAGGTGTGCACCACCACACCACACCTGGCTGCAAGACTCCGATTTCTAAAAAAAGTTCTTTGAAGGAAGGCAAAAGGCAAAGTCACAGGCAAGGCAGATCTAGGATTAAAGATCATACAGATTAGAGGACCCCTTATGAAGACCCCTAACATTTAGTAGGCAGAAACAGGAACATTGCTATGGTTGCTGTGAGTTTGAGGCTAGCCTGGACTAGTGTGAGACACTGCCTGAACAACGACAAAAGGAAGACCCCTGTCTTGGTTCTTTTCCTGCTGCCATGATAAAATACGATTTCGACAAAAGCTAACATGCCAGCGACAGCCCTTTTGCTTTAAATGTCAAAGTTTGAAATACAGGACTTTAGGAAGGGTATATAGTATGGCCCTAGGGCTAAGTTTCACTGGTAACCACAATCTGCACAGACACTGAATGTTCCATTGCAGAAAGTCAGAAGGAGGGAAGTACTTTGTATTTTCTGCTTCCAGGTTTCCAGAGTCAATACCCAGCTCTCAGGAGAAGTTGGCTTCAGAAACTGGGACTTTTTTGAAATGAACATCCTCTGCTAATTCTATTGAGTGAGATTTTCCATGTTGCATTATTGCATGTTTCCTTTACTTCCTTCTTCTGGTAGCATTGATATTCAAATGTAAAGCTAGTCTATTTTTTTCCATTCTTTCTTTTAACTATTTATTACATTTTAAAGTCTTGTTTGTTTTCAGACAGGGTTTCCCTGTATAGCCCTGGCTGTCCTGGAACTCACTCTATAGTTCAGGCTAGCCTCATACTCAGAGATTCCCCTGCCTCTGCCTCCTGAGTTCTGGGATCAAAGGTGTGTGTCACCACATCCTAGAACATTTTAAAGCCTTTTGACCTTTCATACAAACACATAATGTACCTGGATAATACCCACCTCTAATTTCCCATTCCTTCTCCCCTTGGACATCTCCAACACATCTCCCTCCCACCCTCATGCTCCCCTGTTTTTGTATGTAACCTTCTGGGTTCAATTAGTGTTGCCTGCTGGGATTTTAACAGGTCTTACTGGCTTGGCTCCATGTAGGTAACTATAGCTGCATTAAGTTCATGAGTACATCAGGCAGTCACATTCAACAGTTCACAGCACTCCCCCGCTTCCTCCAACTCTTTCCACTACTTCTGAGCTATCCCCCATCCTTGGTATTTTTCCTGTGTGTGTGGGTTGGGTGGGGGATTCAGAGACAGGAGAGTTAGAGCAGACAGAGAAAGAGGCAGAGTGAATTTGTGTCTTGCGTGTATATGCATGTGTCATGGTGTCTAAGTGTCAGGCAGAAGACAACTTTCTTCTGGGTGGGTCCCAGGGATCAAATTTGGTTCACCAGGCTCATGTTGCCAGTACTTAAGCTCCTGGTCCATTTTGGAGATGTTTTGTTGTTGTTGTTATTTTGTTAAGACCTCTGTGGTGGCTATTCTTGGTGTTCAACTTGACCCGAAATTAACTAAATCCCAAGAGGGTGGATACACCTGTGAGGGATATTTTTCTTTCCTTTTTGACAGGGTTTCTCTGTATTGCTTTGTGATTATTAGTATTGTTGACATAAATACCACAGCACTCATTTTTTTAAAACTGCATTGGTATTTTGCTTACATGCATGTCTGTATGGCAGTGTTAGATCCTCTGCAACTGGAGCTACAGACAGGTGTGAGCTGACACATGGTGCTGGGAATTGAACCCAGGTCCTCTGGAAGAGCAGATAGTGCTCTTAACCACTGAGCCATCATCTCTGCAGCCCCAGAAGCTCTCATCATAAAGCAAATAAGACATAGCTTATTCAAGAGCCCATACAAGTACTATGGCCCAGGAACACCAATTTAGGTTAACCCAAATTCTATGTTCTAACATGGAAGTAATTTCTCAGGGTTCTTATAGTTTCACAGGATAAAGAATACCATAAATCAAGGTCACTTTAAAATACATTGGTGGGAACTCTAGGAAAGAGAGAAGGATAATTATTCCTCCCATCTTCTGAGCATGGCTCTAAATGAATCAGACTTCCTGGGGGGTGATCTCTTGCCCAGGGGGGTTGATCAACTCAGCTGGATATACTCTTCCAATCCATGGTGCTATCATAGTATGATATGTCTCTGACCTGGGCTACGGTAGATTCTATTCTTTTGATCAGGAGGAAACAGCTTTTCTTTAATGAGGTGTTTGTTTGTTTGTATTGTCTTTCCAGACAGGGTTTCTCTGTGTAGCCCTGGCTGTCCTGGAACTCCCTCTGTAGATCAGGCTGGCCTCAAACTCACAGAGACCCACCTGCCTCTGCCCCCTAATGCTAGAATTAAAGGCATGAGCCACCACTGTCTGGCTCCTTATTGAGTGTTAGTGGAGCCCTAATGCCCATCTTCAAGGCCCCCAAGAGGTCTTGTAACATTCCTGTCTAAAGAGCAGAGACCCTAAAAGCATTCAGGAGACAGGCTGATGGTGTGAACCAGATAGAACCTGTTCCCACCTTGAAAATTTCGAAGCTGCTCACTAGAAGTGAGCTAGGACTGAGTGGTTTGGCATTTCAGCCACACCCTTATGTATAACTTTCAAAGAGGGTGCTGCTTCAGGAGAAGAGGGTAGAAATGGTAGCTCTGTTCTGGAATTCTTGGATTCTCGTTAGGATAGAACCAAGGACATTTCCTACTTCTGGCTAAGGACAAGAATTAGAACCACTCACTTCCTGGGTACCAACCCCTAAACTGCCTAACCAGTCCCTAGCTCCTGTTCTTCCCAATATCAGCCTAACTTCTTGGGCGGGGTGGGGGGGTTGGGGGGGGTCTGAAGACTGACATCATCTCCATGGGGACATGATCCAACAAACCTTGCCTGTATTTAAAGCAACATATTCAGTTTTCCTGGTTGTCAGTAATCTGTGGCTATTACCACATCAACACTGGCAGGAAAACACATTCCTGAAGACATCGGAAGTGGCGTGTTGGCAACCCTCCTGTCACCTGAACCTGAGGTCTTTCCTATGCTCCCAGCCTTACACAAACAAACCAACAAACCAATACCAAGCAGGAGACATGGAGTCATAAAAGGGGATGAAGTTTATTTGCAATTTTGGCCAGAACTGGGGATTAAAAAAAGAAAAACAAAACAAAACAAAACAACCCTCTTCAGCTTCTCTTCATCCTGATTATAGCAGCCTCACAGTTTCTAGAAAAGAATAAACAAAAGCCGGGAAAGATGTGTGCGTAGATTCAGCTGTGGAGTGCATCATTATATTGGTGAGGGCTCCTCCCCTGACGATTATGCCTCCAGGGGTTCCTTCTCTGATGACAGGGCTTCAGGCTGTCCTTGCCCTGGTCATGAGGTTTCCTAGACAAAGTATAACTGTTTAGGATGTCTGGTTCACTGTCACATGGCCAGGATTTGCTCCATGTCTACTTCTGTATGGGTGTAAGAGGATCCCTTTGCTATAACTAAACTACCATAGTAAGAACAGCGCCTCACTAAGTTCTGTAAATCATTCCAGCAGAGTGTCCAATCTGAGGTTGGCTCAGGAAACCTCCATAGTTATGGTTGGTGCCTGGAGTGCATCAGGGTGCTGGGAAGATGGCTCAGATGTTAAGAGCAAAAGGTGCTCTTGCAAGAGCTGGGTTCAGGTCCCAGCACCCACATGGCAGCTCACACCTGCCTAAAATTCAGTTTCAGGAGATCCAGGACCCTTTTCTGGCATCTCTGGACACTACATGAACACACACATCTCACACACAAACACATAGAGTGCATCAGTCTCAAGAGGGCTGTTCCTTGTGACTGGGACTCTGGGCACTCCTCACAGACAGGAAGCCGTTCAAGGACATGACACTCCTTCTGTGTAGGAGGGTTGTAAGGAAAGACACTCATGTATAAACAGACACACCTCAGCCTGTAGTAGGAGTACCTCAGATGCTGTCCTTCACTCTTCAGTCCTTTCAGCCCTAATGACTCTGGGGGATGTCAGGCTTAGGTGGGCACCCTCAGAGCAAACAGTTCCAGGCTCGAATATCCTGAAACATGGAACTGGACAGAGACACAGCTAGTAGTAGAAGTGGGGTCAGTTTCTTAATAGTACGTGGGCCAGCAGAAGGGGAGTTTTTGTGCATCATGGCATGGGCTTTGGGGTTCATTTGCATAATTTACAAAACTGCAGGCTTGCACTTTATGGTTTGTCTCATTTCTTACTAGTATCTTAAGTCTGCATTGGGAGTGTAATAATGACCTGTAGGTTATCTTCACTCTGGAAGGCCTCTGTGCCTCAGATGGGGCATTTCCAGCCTTCTTCTTTGTGTGTTAGACATGTTTTCATGTGTGCACATGTATGCATGTACATGTTGCAGACTAAAGTTATCTCCCTATATATCTTCCTCAATTGCTCTTCATCTTATTTTTGAAACAGAGTCTCACACTGAGTCTGGAATTCACTGATTTCCAATCTGGGCACGATGGTACATGCTTGTGACCCTAATGCTTGGGACATGAAAGTGGGCAAATCAGAAACTCAAGGCCTGCCTTAGCTATATAGAAAGTTCAATGTCAACCTGGGTACAGAAGACCTCACCGTGGTGCCTATTAGCATACCAAAGCGCACACTGGCCTCCATGCTCACTCAGTACCTGTGGCTCCTCTCAGCTCTTCTTACCCTGCTCCCTGCCCTAAGCATCTCCAGTCCAAAGATACCCCTCCTCAGTTTCTCATGGTCTTAGAATCCTGGTGTTTTGACTCTCTTTGATGGGGCTGAGCTCCATCTTAAATTACCCAATTTAGGGGCAGGGGAGGGGCGGTTTGGTTCCTTATCATTGTTTTGTTTTACAGAGTTTTTGAGGCAGAGTCTTGCTATGTAGCTCTTCCTTGGCCTGGGTGGATGGTCTTAGAAGCCTGCCTGGGAGATTAAGAAAGACAGATAGAAGTAAAGGTGCCATTGGATGGAGATGTATCAGCAGCCCTGATACTCAGCACAGTTATTATACACAGTGTGATAAAAAGCAGGCAAACTGCCAGGGCCACACTGATGTGAGTGGCTGTGCAACCACCCAAGGGCCATGTCTGGGTCTGTGGTCCTACTGCAACCAGGGACAGTGTTACCACCAAAATCCATGTGGATTTCTGTGGTCTATGCTGCTGCCTAGGGCTATGATAGTGTCTGTGGCCTGTGCCGAGGCAGAGGGCAGTGTTGATGTCTGTGTTCTATACAGCCATGGGAAACCATGTTGAGGTCTGTGGCACATGCTGACACCAGAGACCATGTGGATGTCAGTGGTCCATGCTGTCACTAGAAACCATGTCACTGTGCTCCTGCTGACTGTAAAGGGCAAGGAAGCCACTTTTGCAGTGCTATCAATGACTTCACATTCACAGTCGAGAAAGAAGGGCACAGAAGAGGGCTTCTGTGACAACACCTACCCTCACCCTTACCCTCACCCCCACCCCAAAAAGAAGCAGCTTAGACAGAAAGCCATTGAAGAGAACTCTTTAAAATTGTGATAAGGATGCTAAAGTATAGCCCTCAACAGTTGATGGCATCTGGTGGGGGTACAGGTGGGGAAGGACTCAGTTGTCTTTAAGGGGCTGTCACAGGGAGTTCAACCATGTTCCAGTGAATATTTGGGCAACGCAAGTTAGATATGTATTTCTCCTTCTTTTTGGGGGTCGGGGGAGTGGAAAGTCACAAGGGTATGGGGGATGGACCTGGGAGGACCGGGAAGGGAGTGCGATTGGGATGCATGATGTAAAATTCCCAAATAATCAACACAATTATGTTGGAAAAAAGAGGCAGGCTTGCTCATCTCAGTAGGGAGCTCTGTAGGAGAACAAGTTGGGGTGGTGGTAGGATGACCAGTCAGTCTCGTGACTGGTCATTTTTTGCACATGCTGGTTTTAACTGAAGGTCAACTGTTGATCAATGCTCTTACTCAGACCAGGGGAAGGCCTTGGCATTCCCATGAGTCTGTGGCACTGGTGTCCTTGACATGGTTGTGCTTATGTCAGCAATATTTATTCATAGAGGAGAACACCCACTCCCCACATAACCCAGGACGACCTTCAGGTCACTGTGTAGCCTAAACTGACCTCAAGTTTCCAGTCATCATCCTGCCTCAGCCATCCCATATCTGGCTTATGGCAGAGATGTCATAGACTATCCCATTGTCCCTGGAGTCCAGGGTGACTGCAGGTTGAGGAAAGGACAGAGACCTCCAGGTGTCTTTTGAGGGTCTGGAGTATGACATTGTGAAGGCTGACATTAAGAAGCCTCTTGAGTGAACTCTTTCCCTAGGGAGCTGGAAACAAATGTCTAAGGGCTCCAATGAGAGATAAAAGCACATGTCTACCAAAGGCCAACATGGAGAGCCAGTGAGTCTATTAGGCTTATTTCCTGAGCTTGAGTGAGGGGTAGCTTACAGAAATATGAATTAAACCTCCCAAATAACCTGCATGGCCAATAATTCTCACCACAGCATGGATAACAACTTCCCCACAACTGCAGAGATGAGGTCCTCCCCCACAGCATCACAGAGAGAGTCCTCCCCCATAGCACAGGTGGAATCCTTCCCCATAGCTGCACGGATGAAATCCTCCCCAATAGCTGTATCAATAAAATCCTCCCTCCATAGCAGCACAGATTAAGTCCTCCTCATTGCAGCACAGATAGAGTCCTCCCCAAAAATGACATCAGTTAGTTAACCTTAGTTAACCTTCTATCCTCTATACACTCTGTAAGTGTATAGTATGAGACCATACACCTGGGAATTGCACATACCTCGATAGGAGGTACAGCAGGAAGTTGCTGGAATCTCAGATGAGCATCTAATAATCCTCCTTATCTCCTTCTATGAGGGTATGTCAGCAGTCAACAGGATGGATTTCAAGGACCTCTTGCAAAAAGGCATGGCAGCTGTGTTGAAGGTAATGGTTCAGTGACTCACATTCTACAACAAAACTTTAGATAAAGATGGAGGCAGGGCTGGAGAGATGGCTCAGTGGTCAAAAGCACTGGCTGCTTTCCCAGAGAACTCAGGTTAGAGTTCTGTCACCCATGTGGCAGTTCACAACCAGCTGTAACTGCAGTTCCAGGGGATAGGATACCCTCTCTGCCTTCTGCAGGCACAGGACATGCACTGGATACACAGACAGCATACATGCAAAACAGCCATACACATAAAATAAATATACACCTTTTTTGTTTTCTTTTTTCTCCTCCAGACGGAGTTTCTCTGTGTAGCTCCTGGAACTTGCTCTGAAGATAGCTGGCCTTGACCTCACAGAGATTCATCTCCCTCTGTCTCCTGAGCACAAGGAGAGAGAGAGGGAGAGAGAGAGGGAGAGGGAGAGGAGAGGGAGGGAGAGGGAGAGGGAGAGGGAGAGGGAGAGGGAGAGGGAGAGGAGAGGGAGAGGGAGAGGGAGAGGGAGGAGAGGGAGAGGGAAGAAGAGAGAGAGAGGGAGAGAGGGGGAGGGAGAGGGAGAGGGAGAGGGAGAGGGAGAGGGAGAGAGAGAGAGAGAGAGAGAGAGAGAGAGAGAGAGAGAGAGAGAGAGAGAGAGAGAGAGAGAGAGAGAGAGAGAGAGAGAGAGAGAGAGAGCGCAATGGAAGCAGAGGCGCCAGGCTTTTCGTCTCAATTTATTTACCTTGTAGGCTGCATTAGTAACTGTCCTCATTGCTTGTGCTCAAATGCAGAACAAGAAGCAATTTAAAGGGGAAAGGGTTTATTTTGGTTCAGGGGATAGAGTCTATCACGGTGGGAAAGGCACAGTGGCAGGAGCATTGCATCTGCAGTTAAGAAGCAGGGAGATGTTCTTTCTCTTTGTGTTTGTGTGTGTGTGTGTGTGTGTGTGTGTGTGTGTGTGTGTGTGTGTGTGTGCACATGCATGTTTGAGTGTGTGGTACAAGCATGTGTGCCTGTGTGTGTACATGTAACATTTGAAGGCTAAAGCAGGACATTGAATGTCTTTTTCTATCACTGTCCCCCTTATTTCCCTGAGACAGGGGTCTCTAACTGACCTAGAAGTTTGCTTCTTAGGCTAGGCTGGCTGGCCAGAATGCTCTTGGGATCAATCTGTCTACACACACACACACACACACACACACACACACACACACACACACACACACACACACACACCACACACACACCACTGCTGAGCTTACAAGCATGCGAAACCATGCCAGCTTTTTACTTGGATGCTGGAGATTCAAAGTCAGGCCCCTGTGCTTGCAGGGCAAGTGCTTTTACCCACTGAACCACCTCCTCAAACACACTGTCACCTCCACACCTCTTTGAGACAGGGTCTTGTATACCCCAGGCTAGCCTCAAATCCACTGAGTAACTGCAGTTGGCTTTGAACTCCTCTGATTCCCCTGCCTCTGCCTTCCAAGTACTTGGATCACAGGTACAAGACACTGTTACGGTGGAGGTTCCCAGCTCCCTCCCCTATCTCTCTCCAAACCCTGCATCTCAGAAATTCCGCCAAATGGAGAAGCCCCTCCCAGAGATGCTCAAGACCACTCCCATGGGGGTATTTAAACTGTTTCCCAGAAAATAGACTCAAGTAATTTTTCTGCTCTCCCTTTCCCATCTCCTCTCTGGGGGTTGGGGGGGAGAGACGCTGGAAGACCATCCCAGAGCTCTGTATCCATTAAATGTGGGCTTTTTCTAATTTGGTTTGATTTGGTATGATTGTTTTTGCATCAGTGGAAAGGCTTATCAGGATGCAGTAACTTTTCAGACACCACATTCAGACATCTCCCTTTTTTCCATTGTTACCCTAAGAACACAGCTCATGAGATGGTCTACCCACAATCTAAATGGCTTTTCTTTTCTCCATTAATTCTCTCTGGAAAAGCCCTCACAGACCCACCCAAAGATGTGCCTCATCAATGCCCAAGGTGTTTCTTAATACATTCAAGTCGGCAAACTAAACATCATGTGAGGTTAATGGATGAGTCAACGATTTTAAGCCAAGGCAGATTTTATTGCCTGCTTCATGGTTACCTTCATGTAACATTCATTCTAAAAAAATGTATTGTGTAGTATTGCATAAGGCTATTTTATGCAAGCAAATAATGTATTTTGAGAATTCTCACTCTCTATCTCTCTCAGGCAAGGTCTCATCTCTATCTCTCTCAGACAGGGTCTGGTGTATGGCTGACCTTCAATTTGAAATGCTGATAATGACTTGAACTTCTGATCCTCTTGCTTCCATCTCCCAAGTGCTGGACCAGTTTATACAATGTGGGAAATGGAACATGAGTGCTAGCCAAGCACCCAACCAACAAAGCTACATTCTGAGCACTATAGAATATTCTTGAAACGACAAAATTATAGAAATATAGACAATATTAGTACTGGCAAGGGACTAGGGATAGGGAAGGGGAGGTAACCGTGACCAGAAAAGAACAACACAAGGGTGACCTGTAATGATGGAATTGTTTTTGACTTAGGCAGGGTCTCATGCGAGCCCAAGCTGGCCTTGATCTCCTGATCCTCCTGCCTTAGCTTCCCAGGTGCTAGGAATACAAGCCTACATCACACCCAGGGACTGATGAGTATTAATAGCCTTAAATTCTACCTCAATGTATTGGCCAAGAACTGAGCCTAATACATGTAGACTATTTTGCAACTTGCCTTTTCACCTAATGAATATTACAAAACTTTGGTTTCAATATATGCGATTCTATCTCCTTTTTACTAACTACACTGTGTTTCATGGCATGAACACACCACAGTACCCCGACTTCTCAGTAGTTCCCTTCTGATGAAAAGCTGGGCTGTTTCCATTTTATTATTCTTTAAAGGAACATTCCAGTCCCCTGTCTCAAACAAAAGGAACATGACACTAACATTGTAATGCTTGCTCAGCCTTTTCGTAAAGCTTTGTATGTTGGAGATTTGTTGACTAGATTCTAGTAGATTTCGCTTGCTCTCTTAAAATTTACATGCGCTTAAATTTCAGAATAAAGGATTAAATTGCCCTACTGGACTCCCCACTGGTGATGAGACCTGGGGTTGGTCCTCAGTGCTCTCAGTGAGCTTATTTACTTGTTCTTGTTCCTGAAGCCTTTTCATGCAGTTGGTGTTTTCTTTTCACAGCTCTCTGTAGTTTCTGTAGCTCTAAACTTTGGTTGTTAATGTTTTGCTAGCTTGTATAAATGACCTAGTTATCTGATGATCGTTCAGTCATCAAGGAGCTCAAAGGACAGTGGGAGAAAAACATGCAAAACAGTACTAGAAACAACATTAAAAATGAAATTTATAAGATCCTTATACATATGGAGCTGTGGGTATGACTCAGTGGGTAGAGCATCACTCTAGTATACTGTGTGTGTGTGTGTGTGTGTGTGTGTGTGTGTGTGTGTGTGTGTGATATTTATGATGAGAGATGGTGTTGATATTTATTGATTATATATATTTACTGATAACAATAAAAATAAACTCATGCTTTTCTGACATCAGCCCTCCAAGGTAGAAGGTGTTACTGTAAGACTATGGCCAGGTTACTAGTCTGAGATCTGTGTCCAATTCCCACCACCGAGGAAGATGGTCTAGTAGCCTGAGCTGGTTGAGTTAGAAATAATACATACTGTAAGGATTATACAACCATGCCTTTAATCCCAGCACTTGTGAGACAGAGTCAGGAAGAATTCTGTGAGTTCAAGGCCAGCCTGGTCTATACAGTGACTTCAAGGGCAACCAAAATTACACAGAAAAACTGGATGGTGATGATAATAAAGCCGCATAAAGATGGGAAATACACAGAGTCTAGATACTGTATGTTATTGTGTTGTCTTTGAATTGTTTGATTGCTGAGAAAGGAGTAACAGCTGCTAACAGATTTTTGATTGTAAATGCTGCTGGATTAATCCAACTTATATATTTTTAAATGTCATGATATCTAAATTTCAGTTACTTTGGAAAGTAACTGATATCTAAGTTACTTTGGAAAAGAGGCTATGTTTTTGTTTCCACAGAAAATGAAAAGCTGTGGATTCCTCCAGACTGATAATGTCTTGATGAAGCAAGACACCCCCTGAAGCAGCGGCCCAAGTGATCCAACATCCAAAATAGCTGAGAGGCAGGGAAGGGCACCCAGGGCCTTGTATAAAACAACCAATGGCTAGTATGATAGCATACACCTGTGATTCCAGCATTTGCAAGGTGGGGCCAGGAGGATCAAGAGTTCAAGGGCATCCTTAGCTATAGTGCAAGTTCAGGGCCAGCCTAGGTTATTTAAGACCCAGGGGCAGGGGCAGGGCCACTGTGAGCCAGGGCCAGAACCAGGGCCATTGGGGGATTCACCAGGGACAGGGACAGGGCCAGAGCCACTGCCCCCCACCCCCGTGGCCCACGGATAGGGACATTAGGCTCCCCCAGAGCCAAGGCCAGGGCCAATGGGGCTCCCCAGGGCCAGGGAGAGGACTAGGGCCACTGGGGTTTACCAAGGCCAGGTCCAGGGACACTGGAATACCCCAGGGGCAGGGCCAGGATCACTGGGCACCCCCAGTGGACAAGGACCAGAGCTAATGGGCTCTTCCACTGGGAACCCCAAGTGGCCCTGGCCCATGTGAACCACTGGTATGGGTCCGAGTGACATAACTGGTCCACTGGGGGAGCCCAGAGTAGCCCAACTGGCCCTGTCCCTATTAGTGGCCCTGAGCCCCCTCCAGCAACTGAGTGAGCCCCCAGTGGCCCAAGTGGCCTGGCCCTTGGTAGTTGCTCTGGCCCTGGTATTGACCATGGGCCACTTGGACCACTGGGAGATCCCCCATTGTTTCAAGTGGTCCTGTCCCAAGTAGAGGCCCTGGGCTACTCGGGTCACTGGGGGCACCCAATGTCCCCGGGCCCAGGCTACCACTAGGGAAGCCCAGTTGCCCCAGCCAGGACCAGTGCCACTAGGGCCACTGGGCTCCCCCAATGGCCCAGCCCCATGCCAGGGCCATGGTGGGCCAGGGCCAGCATTTCAGAGGTGGAGCCAAGAGCATAAAGAGTTCAAGAGCATCCTCAGCTATAGAGCAAGTTCAGGTCCAGCCTAGGCTATTTAAGACCTCTTCCCAAAACCAAAAATCAGGGATCAGAGAGATGGCTCAGCTGGTAGTCCTATAGGGAATTGTGCCTGATGCAAGCCTGACAATTTGATTTTGATCCCGGGCACCAACACAGGGGAGGGAGTGAACCAACCCCCACAAGTTGTCCTCTGACCTCCATGCTTATGTTCATACACAAAAAAATAAATAAAAGCCTAATAATATTTTATGCAAAATTAATCATCCAAGCCACCAAACAATCAACCAAAATTTATAATTGATGAGGGATGTCCTTCTGTATATATGTTCCTCTTATTGGTTGATGAATAAAACACTGTTGGCCAATGAGACAGGAAGATAGGCAGGACTAGGACTAGGAGAATTCCTGGAAAGGTAGGCAGAGAGGGCCCACTCGAACAGTCGCCACGTGAGCTGCCAAAGGAGTTAGAGGTCTAGACTCTTCTCTGGTAAGGTAAGACCACGTGGAAATACTTAGATTAATAGAAATGAGTTAGTAATTAAGACAGAGCTTGTCAATAAGAAGCCTAAGTCACCAGCCAACAGTTTTATAATTAATATAAGTCTTTGTGTGTTCATTTGGGACCATAAGCAGCAGCAGGATAGGCAGGAAAGAAAAACTTGCAACATATTATGGCTAAGACAATAACAAATATCTTGAAACTATCTGAAAGGGTAATTTCTAAATTCTGTGCTCTCTCTCTCTCTCTCTCTCTCTCTCTCTCTCTCTCTCTCTCTCTCTCTTTGCTTTGGTGAAGGAATGTTTTATTACCCTTACTAACTGAAAATAATGACTACCACCTATGTCATCTAGTTAAAAACATTTATTTATTTCATTATTTAGTTGTATATGTGTACACCATGACATGTGTGCAGAGGTCAGAGGACAACCTTAAGGAGTCAGTTCTCTAGTTTTACTATGTGAGTCATCACATCAGGCTCCAGTGTCGCACACATGCACATGCCAGGACACGAAGATCAGAGAACAATTTGCAGGTGTCTGTTCTCTATTTCTACCATGTGCATTCTGGAGAGCAAATTCTGTCTGTAAGGCTGGGTGGCAAGATGACCTGCAGAGTCATCTCATTGGTCCTTATGTCATCTTTGTTGTTGTTGTTTGGGTTTTGGTTTTTCAAGACAGGGTTTCTCTGTGTAATTCTGGCTGTCCTGGAACCCACACCTGCCTCTGCCTCCTGAGTGCTGGGGTTAAAGGTGTGTGCCACCCCTGCCAGGCTCCTAGTGTCTTCTTTTAAATTCGTTCCTAGCAAACAGTATTTCTCATTTTGCATCTCTTCTAACAAATGCAATAACTTTTCCCCATTGGGTTAGGGACCCATGAGAGCACTTGCTTTACTTGCTTTAGATCATGATCAGCATCCCATCTGGGGATGCATTCTTGTATGCATGTACACATCTCCAGTTCTTCGTGCAATTTCAGGGGTTCACAGACTATCGAAATGTGTGCATCCTAGGTTGAGAGACCCTATCTCTATGTCTAGTAGACAAGTACTGTCTGTAGGCCAATAGGAATTAAGACAAAAATCCTATTGCATCTACATCATTAAAGGAAAGGGAGAAGAGTCATGAAATAAATTTCAATTGGATATTTATGGATTTTTTGAATGGTACAAATGGGAAGAATAAAATAACAGGCTGGGCAGGGCTTGGTGGGACCTGCCTTTAATATCAGCACTCTGAAGATAGAAGTAAGAGATCTCTAAGAGTTTGAGGTTAGCCCGATCTACACAATGAATTGCAGGCCAGGCAGGAGCCTGCAATTGTGTTAAATAGTAATAAGTAAATAAATAAATGAAAAGAAATAAAAGGTGGGGTGGAAGAAGGGGCAGGTGAGAATCTTCTTTTTATTCCTGTTGACACAGGAAGAGCGAATTCCAGGCCCCCTACCCACCTCCAGCTGTCTTACTTTCTGGGCTCTGTGCCAGGTGTTCCCAAGAAAGGCCAAAGTATGTACACACATCCCCCTTCGAGGATGAAAAGAAGTGGTCATTATGTGCCCAGAACGCCATTAAGCCTTGCCTAACTATTACCTATAACCCTAACCACCAGCAAGTGGTGGTGAATATTATTACCATCTTGCTGAGAAAACTGAACATCAGTCATAGACCCTGCCTATGTTCATACTGCCAGTGCAGCTTTTCTTTCTGTTTTTATTCTACATGGTTTTCTTGGGTTTGCATGCATGCTGATTTTGTATAATATTCTAAAGGGAAAAAAGAAACAAACAAAAGGAAAACCTATATATCCATAGCAGAAATTTCATGTAAAAGAGAAAAAAGATTAAACTCCATGAAGAACTGTCCCAGAATCCTTCAGGGTGCACTCATCCCTTGCTGGTACTCCATCTTCAGCCAGATTCCAAGGACTGAGCAATACTCACATGGTGTGTGTGTGTGTGAGTGCACTCATGTTCCTCTCAACCAGAAGCAACCCCTAAGTAAGACTGGAAGGGTGGTTGTGGAAAACAGAGCCTGTGTCATGCCATACCACCAGGGACAATGTCACAGGACACTACTGTAGGGAAAGCCATCTGCTTTGTCCATTTATCCCTTCCATCATTATTTTCTTTTCAGTTCTTTCATTTTCTTTGTTGTTCTTTCATTTCTATTTTTCCTCTGTTTGTTTTCTGAAACAAGATCTCACTTTGTAGCCCAAACTGGCCTGTAAGCCACACAACTCTTTTGCCTGAGATCACACATGTGTGTCACTGCACCTGGTTACTATGGAAAATTTCTAATACATTGGGATCCTCAATACCCATCATAGTCACTGGCTGGCTAATAAAGACTTTCTATTGGCTTACACACATGTTTGAGCAAACTTCTTTGTTGAATATCCCACAACAACTCAGTTGGTAAAAATTCCTGCTGTGAAAACTTCAGGATCAAGCTGGGTGTGGTGGCTCATGGCTTAATCCTTGTATTTAGGAGATATGGTCTGGTGGATCTCTGAGTTGGAAGCCAGCCTCTTGTACAGAGCCAGTTCCAGAGTAGCCAGGGCTACACACAGAAACCCTGTCCTGGAAAACAAACCAAAACAATAACAAACAAACAAACAAAAAAAGAAAGAAAAGAAAACATGAGAATCTGAGCTTGTCTCCCCATCACCCCAAAGGTGGGTAAGTAACATATATTTGTAATCTGCACTATGCAGGTGGAGACAAGGGGATCCTCAAAGCTTATTGGCCAATTAGTCTAGCTAACTGGAAGTCTGGCATCTCATCACTTCTACAAAGTTCAGGCTAGTGAGAGTTCTTGTCTCAAAGAATGAAGTATAGAGAGACAAAGGAAGACACATCGACCCTACCCTCACCTCGTGGCCTCTACACATACGCATTTGTACACATACCTATATAAACATGTGCCACACACACACACACACACACACACACACACACACACACACACACACACACACACGAGTCAAAAGTGAGCTGAGCATCAACACTCACCTGTCTCTCTTCCTGACTATAGACACAATGTGACCAGCTGCCCAAGGCTCCGGTTGCCATGCATCCTTGCTATGATGAACCCTCCATCAAACTGTGAACCAAGCCAAACCCTCCCTTTCTTGATATGTTTTTGTCAGGTAACTTCTCATAGCAAGGAGAAAAGTAATGGGTGCAGCCAGCTTCAATAATTAATAACATGGACCAGATGGGGTATCAGTGGTATCTGTCTTTAATCCCACCAGAAGCAGGCAGAGCTCTGTGAGTTCAAGGGTAAACTGTCTACAATAGAAAGTTCCTGGTCAACCAGTGCTACATAGTGAGACCCTGTCTCAACAATAAAAGCAATGTACTGCTAATCTCTTTTTTACTTTTTTAATAGTTTTTTTTTTTTTTAACATGTATTGGTGTGAGGATGTCAGATCCCCTGGAACTGGAGTTACAGACAGTTGTGAGCTGCCATGTGGTTGCTGGGAATTGAACCCTGGTCCTCTGGAAAGCCAGCCAGTGCTCTTAACTGAAGATCCATCTTCAGCCCCCATTAATCTATTTTTAAGGGTCTTCACTGGAGTTTTATTTTGATTCTAGAACTAAACATTTCATAAAATAAAATAAGTGTTCTAGCTGGGCAGTGGTGGCATATGCCTTTAATCCCAGCACTCGGGAGACAGAGACAGAAGGATCTCTGTGAGTTCCAGACCAGCCTGGCCTACAAGAGTCAGTTCCAGGACAGCCTCCAAAGCCTCAGAGAAAACCTGTCTGGAAAAATCAAAATAATCACCATCATCATCAAAATAAATAAATAAATAAATAAATAAATAAATAAAATAAGTGTTCTTGTGAATATTTTTGTTGTTTCTTGGATTGTTTTTGTTTTATTGTTTTGTGTTTTGGGTATGGGTTTTTCTGTGTAGCCTTAGCTGTAGACTAGGCTGACCTTGAACTCAGAGATCTGCCTGTGTCTGCCTATTGAGTGCTGAAATTAGAAGTTAGCACTACCACATCCACCTCTTTTTTGTCAATCTTTGACATCACCTCCCCCCTCCCCCATTATTCTGTAAGGGAGTCACGTGATATCATTTCATCCACAGAAATCTCAGGAGAACAAGTCAGTCTCTTTTGCTTGACACAACTTTCCTCCTTGTGATTTATTTGTTGAAGAAATTGAGTAGTTCTCACTAAAATTAAGAGCATGGAGTTTCATGTTTTTAATTTTTGTGGTTGCATATATTGGCATCATTAACATGTTCCCTGTAAGCTAGCATTTGAATTGCTATTGTCTATGAACTAACAGGTGTGTGTGTGCGTGTGTGTGTGTGTGTGTGTGTGTGTGTGTGTGTGTGTGTGTGTGTGTGTGTAGAAGGTAGGCAGAGTTTACTATAGAATAATATTAGGCACTATAAATGTCTGACTGTATGTCTTTAGTGGTGAAATCTGTGAGTCAAAAGATCCATGTGAAGTTGCTAAATAATGTGCTGAGGGTATAGGTTAATTGGTAGAATGCCTATGTAGCATGTAGGAAGCCCTGGGTTTGGTCCCCAGCACTGCATAGATGAGGAGTGGTGTTTGCCTATATCTCGGTGGAGAGAAGATCAGAAGTTCAAAGTGTGTGTGTGTGTGTGTGTGTGTGTGTGTGTGTGTGTGTGTGTGTGTGTGAATATTGTCTTAGTTAGGGTTTCTATTGCTGTGATAAAACACCATGACCAAAAGGCAAGTTGGGGAGGAAGAGGCTTATACTTCAGCATTGCTGTTTATCACTGAAGGAAGTCAGGATAGGAACTCAAACAGAGCAGGACCCTGAAGGCAGGAGCTGATGCAGAGGCCACAGAGGGGTACTGCTTACTGGCTTGCTTCCCCTTCCCTGCTCAGACTGCTTCTTAGAGAACCTGGGACCAGCAGCCTAGGGATGATACCACCATGGACTGGACCCTCTCTCAATGACCACTGAATGAGAAAATGCCTTACAACTGGATCTCAGAGAGGCATTTCCTCAACAGAGGCTCCGTCCTCTCTGATGACTCCAGCTTGTGTCAAGTTGACACACAAAACCAGCCACTGCAAATATATTAAAAAATAACATATTTATGGGGTTGGAGAGATGGCTCAGAGATTAAGAGCACTGGCCGTTTTCCCAGAGGTCCTGAGTTCAATTCCCAGCAACCACATGGTGGCTCACAACCATCTATAATGAAATCTGGTGCCTTCATCTGGTATGCGAGCATACATGAAGGCAGAACACTATATACATAATAAATAAATCTTTTGAAAATAATATATTCATATAAATATATATGAGATATATTACATATGTATGAGACAGAGGTTCATCTATCCTAGCTTAGCTTTGAACTCCCTATGTAGCCAAGGAGATATAGATACATTGCTCAATATTGCCATTTACATTTCTCAAGAAATTTACTTTCTGTTATATAATGAAATACACCCATGTACTTTACATATTATATTATATTACATTAATGCACTACATAGTACATTACATACTAGAGCATATGAAGGGTTCAGGAGCAAGAAACTGAGAAGGGTTGGCATCAGCCTCTATACAGGAATGTACCTGGACATGTGTTTTCTTCACATGCTGCTGGCATTAGAGAACTTGTCCTGTGAATAGTTTGTCTGTCATACCTTGAGTGTGTGGCCCATGGGACTCACTGTCTTCTGTGGATTGCAGGCAATGGTATATAAAACCCAATTCAGTCCCTTACTTTAGAGCTGAGTGGTATCTTAGGGTTTTTATTGACCATGGCATCTCTTATAAGGAAAACATTTATTTGAGGAGGCTCACTTACAGTTTTAGAGGTGCAGTCCATTCTCATCATGGCAGAGAACATGGGCACATGAAGGTAGACGTGGTGCTCGCTGAAGTGCACCAGTGAAGCTCAGTGTCCTACATCTTACCAGCAACAGGAAATTAACTGAGACACTGGGCAGTATCCTGAGCATAGGAAACTTCAAAGCCCACCCCCCCAATGACGCACTTCCTCCAACGAGGCCATACCCACTCCAACAAAGCCACACCTCCTAACAGTGCTACTCACTATGAGATAATGGGGGCCAATCACATTCAAACTACCACATGTGGGAAATGATGCATCGATTTATTGTTGAATTTCAGTTCAGCAGATAGCCCTACAATTGGAGGAGACTCTCCAGGACCGAGGGGCTCCCTCCTGTCCTTAGAAAGGTAACAGTCCCTACTCCAAATGGCACTGCACTCTCTGTTTCAGATGACATGGGCAATCTAGAGGGCCTGTGCAACAGAACTGGCAGTTTTTGTGTCTGAATGTCACCCTGTAGCAAAGGTGGCCCATTTGCTGCCCATGATGCCTGTTGCGGGAAACTCTGCCCATCCAGTTTACAGCCTTGGGCCTATAAACCAAGGGTACAATCTCTGCTACTTCTTCTACTCTGCCTGCCCTGTATTGTTCCCAAGTGGAGAGAGTGATCTTGCTTCGCATATAAGGTTATGTGCATTCTGAAGTCAGGGGCCTATCTGCTTCACCCCATGTGCCCCAATTAGTTCAGCACTGACACTCAACAGCCAGCAGGACTAGAATCCGGTGGCCACATGGAGCCCCTCCCCAGGCTTCCTGAGCATTTATGGACAGTGGTGTCACCAGGTCCTTTGTAAAGGGCAAGTTCAAACATAGACATTGTTATGAGAGAAGGCACTTGATAAATATTTAACAAATGATCAAACATCCAGGTGTGGCGGCACATGCCTATAAACCCAGCCCTGGGCAGATAGAGGGGGAGGATTGCCAGGCAGTTCTAGGCCAGCCTAAGCTGCAGAATAACAGCTTTAAAAGGCAAAGCAAAACAAACACAACAAAAATCCCAAATCGTTACACAAGCCTGTGAAGAAATAAATATGGTGGGAATAAGTATGCCAGGAGTTTGTGGGACAAGCACACAGGAGGGACATTTGGAGAATGGGGCACCTGGAGAGGGTGGCATTCGGGAGTGGGGAATGTTCTAGTGTCATCAGTTCAGCAATGAGTTCTGTTTATCCACAGCAACATCCTGGTCAAAGGAGACCTACAAGGAAGCTGGGAAGAGCAATGTCCAAAGGTAACTAAGTGACAGTTTACAGGGATCTGCGGTTAATTCTCTCTGGGATCTGAGCCAAGAGCTTTGCTTGGGTAACTTTGTATTCTCCTCCTCTTCCTCCACCTCCTCCTCTTCCTCCAGACAGTCCCATCAAGTGACCACAGCTTTACCTATCATTCTTGACTAATAGATGAGAAAACTGAAACGCCACAAGGTTAATTAACTTACCTGCAGAGTTGAGAGAGAGCCATGACATTCAGTCCTTCCTGCCAAACTAGGAACCTGAGCTCCAACCAGCAGAGCAGAGAACACAGTGATGGCGATGCCTCAGAGAAAAGCTTTGTGGGAAAGGAGGAGTTTGGCCATTAGCCTCGGTGTTAGCCAGGACCACACCATTTTGTACAGCGCCTCCATGTTGGCTTAATGATGCTGATTCCCAGAAGGAAAATAATGTGGGGTGGTGGTAGTGACGCCTTTAATCCCAGCACTTGGGAGGCAGAGGCAGGTGGATCTCTGAGTTTGAGGCCAGCCTGGTCTACAGAGTGAGTGAGTTCCAGGACAGCCAGGGCTACATAGCCTTGTCAAGGAAGGAAGGAAGGAAGGAAGGAAGGAAGGAAGGAAGGAAGGGAGGGAGGGAGGGAGGGAGGGAGGGAGGGAGGGAGGGAGGGAGGGAGGGAGGGAGGGAGGGAGGGAGGGAGGGAGGAAGGAAGGAAGGAAGGAAGGAAGGAAGGAAGGAAGGAAGGAAGGACGGACTTGGTTTCTGAAACTTAAGTAATATATTTCTCTAGATTTTTTGCTCTCCCTGCCTGCCCTATGGGCCTCAGGAATGGCCAGCTACCAGAGATTTTTATTTCTATAGAATTATTAGTTTTTGTTAAGTTTATTTAACTTTATGTTATTGTATTGGTGTGAAGGTGTTAGATTCCATGGAACTGGAGTTACAGACAGTTGTGAGCTGTCATGTGGGTGCTCAGAATTGAACCCAAGTTCTCTGGAAGCGCGGCCACTGCTCTTAACCACTGAGCCATCTCTCCAGCCCCAGAGATGTTTTATAATCATCTGACATTCATACTCAACAGTCCCCTGTTAACCCTAGCAAAGGTCAACCTAGGTCAAAACAGGGAACTTTTTCCCTCCTTTCCCCTCCCCTTCCTGACCTTCCTACGGCAGCCTGTGAGCAGACCCTGAGCTCACTGCCATCTTAGGAAGAGAGTTAGCTCTCTCTTCCTAGTCTCTTCAGGATTGGACCTGCCCGGTTACTAAGTGGCTTGTTTCCTTGTCTGTCTTTTCTTTCACTGACCTCACATCTGACATTTTAGAAACTCCCACTTCTGAGCTATCAACAAACCTGGTCAGCAGGTAAAGACACTGTCTGCATAGACTGGCACCCTGAGTTCAATGGCTGGAACCCAGTGTGTGGAAGGAGAGAGCTGTCATCTGACCTCTAGACACAGAGAGACACTACTAAGTAAGAATTATTCATGTCCACTTCTGGGGTCAGTGAGATGGCTCAGCAGTAAAGGTGTGTGCTGCCAAACCTGCCCACCCGAAGGCCACCTGCAGCACACGTGTGGCAGAAGGAGGGATTTTTGTTTTGTTTTGTTTTTTGAGGCAGGGTTTCTTTGCTATCCTGGAATTCCCTCTATAGATCAGGCTGGCCCCAAACTCACAGAGATCTGCCTGCCTATGACCAATCACTACTGAACCCAACACCTCCAAAATTGTGAGCCAAAATGAACCTTTTCTATCTGTACTTAACTTATCTCAAGTTTTTTGTTTGTTTGTTTGTTTTTTGTGTTTTTTTTGTTGTTGTTGTTGGGTTTTTGTTTTTGTTTTTTTTTTTTTGATGATGGAAAGCTGATGAACACACCTTATCACTTCATTAAATCCTCAGAAAGTTCTAGGAATGCTGGGATTAAAGGTGTGTGCCACCACTGCTTGGCAGAAGAAGGGATTTGATTCCTACAAGTTATCCTCTGACCTCCACACATGCCCATGTGTGGGCATGCATACACATTCACACATATACATACACAATAAATTAATTCATTAAAATCTCTACTCAGCCTTTTGCTTACTTTAAAATCTCAGACATATCACTTAAGTGCTCTGTGCCTCCATCCTTCATCTGTAAAATGGGGGCAGGAAAGGCACCCAGCTTAAAGAACTTTCTGAATGAGATGTGTTGGTGAGCTTCCCCTTCGCCATAAAAAACACTCGAGTTAACTCAACTTACAGATAGAAAAGGTTCATTTTGGCTCACAATTTCGGAGGTGTTGGTTCAGTAGTGATTGGTCCCAAAGCTTTGGGTGTGCAGCAACTCCACACAGAGGAAACACATGCAGCACAAACCACTCCTCTAGAGGACGAGGCCCACTGCTCCCTTCAAAGGCACAACCTCAGTGACTAGCAGAACTCCCTCCAGGCCCACCTGGAAAGGATTTTACCACCTCCCTGTTTGGGGACATTATCCAAACCATGCATGGAATGAGATAACATACGTGGAACCCTTAGACTTCTGATGGCCATCTAGTGATGTGGCAACTGCTCCTATGATAGTATGTTAGCTGTCTCCCAGACTGGCAGGAAGACAATCAGGAGACAGTGGCAAGCAGCATGACACTTGGCACATGGGAACACACACACACACACACACACACACACACACACACTGAGAATAATTTATTGTAGGACTCTTAGATTCCCAGTCTTACCAACTAGTAAAGGCTTTTGATGGAAACATGAAAAGCTAGGAGAGATCCTACTTTGAGGAGGTCAAAGCCACATTTTGGATGGAGCATAGTGGCACACACATTGTCAGCTCACCACTCAGGAGGTGAAGGTAGAGGTAGGAGGTTCAGAAGTTCAAGGCTATCCTCTGCTACACAGTAAGTTCCTGGTCATCCTAGACTACATGAGAAATTGTAAAAAAAAAAAAAAAAAAAAAAAAAAAGCAAAAACACTAAGAAACTAACTAGCTAGCTAACAACATATTGGGAAAGTGTGTACAGAGAGGGAGCAAAGAGAAGTAAGATGACTTTGAACTCATTTTTGTCTCTTTGGGGACCCTGAGTTCTGTCACCAGCTTCCCAGGTTGTCTTGGCCAAAGCTTCCTCCCTTATGTGGGCCTCAGTTTCCCCACAGGTCCAATGAAGCATTTTACATTTGGCATTCTCTCCCAGGCAAGTGTTCTCCTGTTTCACAGGGAGCATTTTAGCCCACCCTACCCCACCCTAAACACACACCCCATAGGGCCATGCTGAGGTCTGGCTCTTGGAACCCCTCTTTTCTTTCTTTGAGTGAGACCTTGTTATGATTCCCAAGATTGGCCTCCGATTCCTGGGCTCCAGTAATAAATGTCCTGCCTCAGCCTCCTGAGTACCCAGATTACTGTGGTGTACAATACCTGGCCTCCTGCGGATTTGTTTTGAAATCTGGGGTGGGCAATGGGCAGAGGCAGCTATATAGAAGAGACCACCCCCCTTTCATGTTCCTTTCCAGGTGGCACCTCATTCTCTGCAGTAATGCCCTCTGCAAGGTGCTCCCAAGAACCTTTCCCATGGAACTACCCCTTCTCGAGGGGAACTGAAACCATTAGAGTGTCAAGTGTGGGGATGTTTGACTTGGCCTGACTGCCTTCCACTCGACTGGTTCCCGCAGAGGCTTTGTCTTTCCACTGCCTCCTGGAAGAAAGGGAAGGTTGTTTTCAAAGTTCACTGCCCTTAACCCTGGCACCAGAGATGCACTTACAGTGAAACCAGAACCTTGGTGACCACAGCCCAGCAGAGCCTGTGTTTACCAAAGGGTGACGGGGTAGGGTGGGGTGGGGTAAGAGGAGGCAGGTGCAGAAAGAGGCTGTTCCACCGCAGCCTGTGGAGGAACAGGCAGGTGCCCCTGTCAGAAGAGCTGTGGTTTCAAACAGGACAGGATAAGAAGCGGGCCATGCTGGCATCCTGCAATCCTACAACTGGGGGAGGGGGGGACCATGCATTTGAGGTAAAATTAGGTTATATGGAAAAACCCTGCCTCAATATACATATGTGTACATATATATATATTAAATACATCAGGATGATGAAGGCAAATATGAACATTTCATGTTGATGATGCATGCCAACCAACTGAGAAGAAAGCCAATGGCTGAGGAGACACTATTTTTTCAACCAAAAATCTAGTTACATACATAGCGGAATGGTACTGCAGAGACAAGATACCTTTTTACCCCTCTGTGCTCCCAGCCTTTTAGGTTACCGAAACTTTGGAAAAAATCAAAAACTTGTACCAGACAAATCCTATGAGTCAAACTACTTCTATCTTCATGGGATCACTGTCCTGGAAAGATCACAGATGTGTTTGTTGACCACTGATCTTCCTTCCTAGAAGGAGGGGGAGCCCTGGCAGTGGGACCCTCACCTGAGTAGCCAGCCCCACCTCCCCAAAAGTTGTATACAATTCTGCCCTAATTGCACACGGCTGCAGAGAAGGGCTTTAGCAGCTGCTCTCAACCTGTATGGTATGACCCGTTTGGTGATCGCATATCAGCTAGCCTGCATATCAGATGCTTACATTATGATTCATAATAGCAGCTAAACTACAGTTATGCAGTAGCGATGAAATAATTTTATGGTTAGGGGTCACCACAACATAAGGAACTGTGTTGAAGGGTCGGAGCATTAGGGAGGTTGAGAACCACTGGGCTGCATACAGGTATACAGGCTAAGAAGGACTGCAGGAGGGTTGCCACCTGTGCAGCCATGCAATCATGCTGGGTGCAGACCTTCCAGTGTGGCTGTCTTAAGTCCTTTCATGCTCCTGGCCATAATGCCTCACTCACTGCTCTGTAAGGGAGCCTAATAAACTCACCTTTGCACCTTTGTTTGTCCATCTAGGGAGTGGGGTGGTTGTTGTTTACCATCTCCACCACGGAAGGGATTTTAACAATGAAACTAACTCTAACATGTAGTTATTGGTATTCATTTTCTATTGCACCCCTGAGTTTGGTACCCAACCAGCACTCTGAAGGTAGAAGCAGATGGATCAGGAGTTTAAGGTTACTCTCAGTTTCATGTCACAAATCACAGGCTAGTCTGGACCACATGAGACCTAGTCCTCCAAAGCAAGGGTGTGGAGAGATGGTTAATTGAGTGGTTAAGAGAACTCATTCCTCCTCCAGATTATCTGGGCTTGGTTCCCAACACCCTCATCAGATGGCTCACAACTATCTGTACTTCCAGTTCCAAGGAATCTGATGCCCTTTGGCACCTATCAGCAGCTGCACACAAGTGATGCACGCAACAGCACACACACACATATGCACATAAAAATAAATAAGGAAGTTGTGTTAGTCAGGGCTCCCTAGAGGAACAACATTTATAAAATTAATCTATCTATAGAAAGGGAATTTATGGCCAAGTGCTGGCACACACCTTTAATCTCAGCAGTTGGGAGGCAGAGGCAGGTAGATCTCTGTGAGTTTGAGGCCAGCCTAGTCTATACAGAGAAACCCTGTCTTGAAAAACAAAAACAAAACAAAAAAAAAGGTGGATGGGTATTAGAATACTTTCCAGGCTATGGTCCAACTACTGTCTGACCACTGGATATCTTACCTGGTATTCAGTATATACCAGAATCCTGAAGAATCAGGCCCTAATGCCAGTGAATTAATGGTTTTGGCAATGAGAATGAGAACAAGCTGGCAAACAGAGCAAGCTTCCTTCTTCCGTGTCCTTTATATAGGCTGCCAGCAGAAGGTGTGTCCCAGGTTAAAGGCAGATCTTCCCACCTCAAAAGATCCATATTAAAATTGGGCCTACAAATTACTTAAGAAAAAAAAAATCCAGCTGGGCGTTGGTGGTGCATGCCTTTAGTCCCAACACTTGGGAGGCAGAGGCTGGTGGATCTTTGTGAATTCAAGGCCAGCCTGGTCTACAGAGCTAGTTCCAGGACAGGCTCCAACGCAATACAGAAAAACCCTGTCCGGAAAAGAAAAAAAAATTCCCTCACAGGTGTACTCACCCACTTGGGATTTAGTTAATTTCAGATCAAGTTGAGCACCAAGAATAGCCACCACAGAGGTCTTAACAAAATAGCAACAACGACAAAATGGATCAGCAGCCTAAGTATTGGCAACATGAGCCTGCTGAGCCAAAGTTGACCTCTGGGACCCACCCAAAAGAAGGAGGAGAGAACTGACTGTGCCAGGTTGTCCTCTGTCCTCTCCATGTACACCAAAGCACATGCTTATCTAGACACATGATGATGATGATGATGATGATGATGATTTAAAACACAGATTAAACTAAAAATCTTATTTTCTTTTAAAATTTTTGTTTGTTATTAAGTGGGAAGGGGGATCTGTGGAGATTGCAAGATTGCCCACCATGCCCAGTTCCTGACTGTGTTTTGTTTGTAGAGCATGTCCTGGTTTCTCCAGGAGCAGTTGATGAGTCAGGTGCTCAAATCTTCAAACACTTGAAAAGACTCGTTTGGTGAAACCTAGCATAGAAGGCAGTATAGGGAGGATGGGTACAAGAGGACCCGATGTTCACAGATGCAGGTGGTAGGCTGCTGGGGCAGCTGGAGATACTAGAGACGCTGGAGATGCTGGAAACAAGGTACAGCCTCCAGGGAGGGTGACCTGGAATAAAAGCAGAGCAGCAGGTGTGTCTGTCCCTCAGCTTCTTCTGTTTTTTGATTGATTGATTGATTGATTGATTGATTGATTGATTGATTAGGTTTTGGTTTTTAGAGATAGGGTTTCACTTTGTAGCTTCTGGCTGTCCCAGAACTTGCTTTAGAGACCAGGCTGGCATCAAACTCACAGAGATCCAAATGTCTCTGCCTCCCAAGTGCTGCAATTAAAGGCATGGGCCATCACAGCTGGCCTCTTCATCCTCTTCTGTTTTTAATATATTTATTTTTTAATTTTATGTAAATTGATGCTTCTCCTGCATGTATTTCTGTGTGAGGGTGTTAGATTCCTGGAACTGGAGTTACAAACAGTTGTGAGCTTCCACGTGTATGAACTGCCTTGTGGGTGCTGGGAATTGATCCCAGGTTCTCTAGAAGAGCAGCCAGTGCTCTTAACCACTGAGCCATCTCTCCATCCCACCCTTCTGCTTCTTAAGGACATGCACTGGGGCACTCACATTCACTTACTCACATTTACAGGTACTTGCTCTGCTTCATGCCACAGAACCCTAGCACAGAGAGCGCATAGGACTGGATGGAGACCCATGGTTAACCCTAGTGATAACCAGAACCAGCTTAACCTATGTGAGGGTTCCCATGGTTTGGATTGGAGCCAGAAGGCTCCTGCATTGAACACTTGGTTTCCAGTGTAATGTTCAGAGTGGAATTTGTTAAAAGTGATGAGACCATGAAGGCTCCAACCTAAGCAAGGGGTTCTCCACTGATGGGTTTAATGATACTGTTGATAAGTGGTGGAAACTAAAAGCTAGGGCTTGGCCAGAGGATCTGGGCTGCTGAGGTCTGCTTAGAAGGCTAGATCTCTTCTGTGGCCTCTCCTGATGCTGGCTACCATTAAGTGAGCCACTGTGCCTTTTACCTGGCCCCAACAATGGCCAAATGACCATGAACTGACTCCCTTGACGCTATGAGCTATAAGAACTCTCTCCTCTTTGTTTTTCTCAAGAATTTTGTCATAGCTACAAAACAGTGCTGGGGGTGGGGGGGAGGTGAGGCACAGAACTAGGAGATACATTCTCAGTGGAAGTGAGGTTCTCCACTCAACAACATCTTCTATATATAGTTCTAGGCATGAGGGACAAAGTGGTGAACAAAAAAATGACCTTATCAGCATTAAGAAGAGGGGAGGAGATATAAACTACTGACCCTTATATGGAAAATGAGAATAATGCTACAGAGAGAAGGAAATTAGGACATGGGGCTGGGGCATGCCCAGAGAAAGGGCTGCAATTTAGTATGTTAGCAAGAGATCATTGCATGGGTAATGTTTAAGAAAAGTCTGAAAGGGGCTGGAGAGTTGGCTCAGCAGTTAAGAACATTTGCTACTCTTGCAGAGAACCTCAACTTGGTTCCCAGCACCCACATAGCAGCTCACAACCATCAATAACTGCACTTCCAGGGGATCCAATGGCCTCTCCTGGACTCTTCAGACATTGCAAACATATGGTACACAGGCATATATGCATGCAAACACTTATACACACAAATAAAATAAATATTTTTTCTTTATTTTTATTTTATGTGCATGGGCATTTGGGCTGCACCATAGATATGCAGTGCCCTTGGAGGACAGAAGAGGGTGTCTGATCCAACTGGGACTGGAGTTACAGAGAGTTCTGACCATCAGGTTAGTGCTGCGTCCTCTGGAAGAGCAGTCAGTGATCTTAGCAACTGAGCCATCTCTCCAGCTCAAATAAATCAAACATTTAAAAGAGGGATGATCTGAAAGAAGTAGAAGAGCCCCAGCACTATGCCTGCCTGCCTGCCTGCCTGCCTGCCTGCTGCTATGCTCCCCACCGCAATCGTCATGGACTCACGCTTTGAAACTGTAAGTAAGCCCCAATTGAATGCTTTCTTTTATAAGTTGCCTTTGTCATGGTGTTTTCATAGCAATAGAATAGTAACTAAGACATTTTCTATGAACTACTGGTGAAGAGGGTCCCAAAGTCCCCTAAAAATAGCTCAGGCTATTGTTATTACTCTTGGATGCCATCAAAGCTAGATGGTAAGATCCTACTATGTTGTCAACACAGCACACTTTGGGTGCAGGACACAGAAAAATGAAGCTGGAACTGACCCGGAAACTTCCTCACTCCTGGATAGCTCTCAAAGTGCTAGAAGGTGCTATGCAGATCACTGAGAGAGTAAGCCATTAATGTTATCCATTGGTGGTAAATCCTGCATGCTGCAATACCAACCTGCCAGGTAAGGTGTACCCAATAGTACAATAGTGGCACAGAAACCAGGTGGTGATGGTGCATGCCTTTAATCCCAGCACTCGGGAGGCAGAGGCAGGTGGATCTCTGTGAGTTTGAGGCCAACCTGGTCTACAGAGAGAGTTCTAGAACAGCTAGAGCTGTTACACAAAGAAACCCGGCCTTAAAAGAAAAACAAAAACAAAACAAAAAAATAGTGGCACAGGGCTATGGGGGTTACCAGCTGCTTTTGGATTGGATTTGAGGCCTGTCCTATGGAAGGGAATTTATGCCTGATACTGTAAACCCAATCAAAAGCCTGGGAGGTTACAGATCCTAGGAGGGAAAATACTACTGTTCTCTTGCTAAATGGACACATCAAACTGGCTTCTAAATACTTGTTTACACACATAGATTAATTCTTCCCTCCATCTTAACCAGAGAAACACTCTCTGTGGAGGGCCACAGTTAATGTAGAGACTTCCAACTGGTCAAAGTGCTAAGAATAAGAGATCATTTATGCTTAGTCATAAATAGGATACCTATGTCACTGTCACCACCCCAGGCTCAGGGACAGGGGATGGAAAGAACTCAAGAGACAGAGGATGGGGTGGAATATGATGAAACACTGTCTTCTGGACATCACATGGCTGTTGTGCTCATAAACTCAGTGCAGCTATGGTTACCTACACAAGACGCGAACAAGGTCAAGCCAACATCAGCTGACGTCAACATCAACATCAACATCAACAGGCAGCACTAATTAAACTCAGTGGGTTTAAAAAACTGGGGCAGGGTGGGGCTAGAGAGATGGCACAGTGATTAAGGGCACCTGTTGCTCTTTCAGAGGATCCAGGTTTGGTTCTAAGCATCCACATGGTGGCCCATACTCATCCATAACCCAAGACTTGTTTTTTTTTAAAGACAAACTCTTTGAGCTTGGCACTTGGTATGTGTAATGGCTGTTCCTGGTTGTTAGCTTGACTATATTGGAGGACACACTTGTGGTCCAGATCTTTTTTGTTGTTATTGTTGGTTTTTCAAGACAGGGTTTCTCTGTATTGCTTTGGAGCCTGTCCTGGAACTAACTCTGTAGACCATGCTGGCCTCGAACTCACAGAGATCCGCTTGCCTCTGCCTCTCAAGTGCTGTGCCTAAAGGCATGTGCCTGGTCCAGATCTTGAGGCAGGAATTGATCTGAATAATAAGTCTGGATGACACAGGCCTTTAATCTAGATTTTGAGGCTGGAAGGCACACCTTTAATCTGGGCCACACCTTCTGTTGGAAGTCTATGAAAGGACAATAGAAGAAGGAAGGGGTGTTCTTCAATTGCTTGCCTTCACTTCTATCATCCACATTCCTTCTTTGAGATCCCAGCAGACAAGCTGAGACACCCAGCCTTGTGGGACTGAGCGGCTACTACTCTTGAATTTTCCATTAATAACTAGCTATTGTTGGACTGCAGCCTATAAGTCATTTTAATAAATTCATATATATATATATGTGTGTGGGTATGTGTGTGCGCACACACACACACAAGAGAGAGAGAGAAGTTCTGTGACTCTAGAGAACATTGACTAATACAGTATTCATTTGCGTTCTTGCTTTGAATTTAGCTCTGTGTTGGACTACTTGTCTGCCTACTCTATATGAAGCCCTGACTTCCATTCCCAGTACAAAGAAAGAAAGAGAAAGGTGTCAGGGGAAAAAAAAAGGAAAGATAATTTTTCCCAAACTTCTCTTCCTTTTGTCTTTGACAATCCAGTGACTTATGATCAGGGGATTGGTTTGTTACCATGAATGAGATGATCAATAATGATTCATGTAAAACTATATTGACAAAAAGGAGCAGACAGGAGAAGCCTTCTGTGGCCTGAGAACCTTCCCTAGGCCAGTTGTGTGGAATTGTATTAGGAAGGAAACACATTTCTTCAGCACCTTCAGAGTCTCTTGCCAGTCAGTCCTACCTGTTTAACGTGTAACTTCAGGCCACAGGGAAACAGTTCATACACATTTACAAGGGGAGAGCACTGCCAAACACAGTGTTTGTGACAAGATTTCCTCTCTGGGGGTTAGTCTGATTTCTGATAGAACTGAGTAGTAGATGGGAATACATCACCTCCATGACTGCCAGCTCACAGGCTCCTTCTTAAGCTTTAAGAAGTTCATGGTGGTGTACAGATTTGATCCCAGCACTAATGGGATGGTGGGGCAGAGGCAGGCAGATCTCTGTTCTTTCAAGGCAAGCCTAGTCTAAGCACTGAGTTCTAGGTTAGCCAGAGCTACAGAGTGTTTGTTTGTGGACCTGAGCATCCCAAAGCAGGCTCAGTGCTAGCACCAGCACAGTTTCAGTCACACATTCAGAACAAGGAAACTCATGTGTCTGAAGCAAAGATGGGGATCTTGGCAAAACACAGCTGCAAGTTTCAGCTTGTGCGTGGACAGTCTATATCACACACTGGCTGTCTTCTGAGTTTGCTTGCCTCTGACGCTTTAGCTTTCAGGCTTTAAACTTAATCCCAGCAGACCTGACCTGATGCCTCTTTATTATGTCTGTGGTGTAGTAAATCAACACCCTGTTAGGAAGTTATTCAAGTATTTAATATCTAGGAGCTAATTACAAGAAAATTGCAACATGCAAGCCCTCATATGAAGCTGAGAGGCTGTTACCTGTGTTGGATACTAAGCAGAGCTAGCTGACATTTGGTGAACAGGGCTGGGCTTTTGGCCCTTTGTTCATTTGTAATGTTTCATCAAACCAAGGGGTCTCAAGCATCCTGTGGTGGCCACAAACTAGAAACACTGAGGAGGATGACCTTCAATCTTTCTTCTTCCACCTCCAGAATTATAGCTGCATTATATTATTATATTATTATATTATTATATTATTATATTATTATAGCTGCATAATAATAACAGTTCATGCAGCTCTGGAATTGAACCCAGGGCTCCTTCATTCCACAAATGCTACAAATTTAATCTGTTGTCCGTAGACTAGGTTTATTTCTGAGCCTTTCTGAATGAATTGTTCCCCAGGCTGCTTTCAGCTTTAAGGCCCTACACCTTTAAGCAGCTATCAGCAACATGTGATTTGAACAGCCGGTAAACAGAGGGCCAAGGCCCTTAGCCTTCCTAGAGGCCAGGTTCTTCTTTGTAATAGGTCTGAGCCAGCACTGAGGAGGAATGATTTGCTTAAGCCCAGGAGTTCAAGACCAGGCTGGGCAGTACAGGGAGCCCCATGGTGGGGGTGGGGAATTATCTACAGACCTACTTCCCAGATGAATGCAGAACTCTTTATACACACAGGAGATATATTACTATTGTTGTAGTGGGAGGTCACAGGGTCCTCGCACTAGAGACCTCCAGCCCCCTGTGTTCAAGAAGTTTGTGGGCTTACCCTTCAGAATCTGCATTGGCTGAGTGGGAATTTGGGACTGGCATGGGTTACATCAAGACCCTATCTCAGAAAACCAGACCAAGTCAGGCAGTGGTGGTGCACACCTTTAATCAGCACTTGGGAGGCAGAGGCAGGTGTATCTCTGAGTTCAAGGCCAGCCTTTGTCTACAGGATGAGTTCCAGGACAGCCAGAGCTACACAGAGAAACCCTGTCTCAAGCAAAACCCAAAACAACAATGACAACAAAAAACAAAGTATAGAATCTCTACATTGATAAGGCTAATTAATTTCTCACCCCTCTCTCCCTCTGTCTCCTTTCCCCATTTCCGTGTGGCCCTAGGGAACAAAGCCAGGGTCTTTCATATCACAAGGTTATACTTCCAGATCTTCCCCTCAACCTATAATAAAAGTGCTTCAAATATAGAAATGAAAAGGCTAGTATAACTAATCTACATATTAGTTTCTGTTTCTTTCATTCCCAGAACTCAACTTGTAGTCAACGATGGCCTTGAATTCCCTACCTTCCTGCTCCTGAATTCTTGGATTAGGGGTGTGTACCACCACATCCTTTATGTGGTGCCAGGGATTAACCCTGTGTTTGGTTTGGACTGGGAAAGCACTATACCAATTGAGCTACATCTTTATCCCTGAAACTTTTTACATGAAAATATTTTACTATTTTCATAGTAAGGTATTTACAGACCTTCGTTGCTGTTGTTCACTTATTTGAATGGATCTTATGGCACAGTATCCTCTATAGCTCCAAAGCATCTTTTTTTTTTTTTTTTTTTTTTTCCATTTTTGTGGCTGGCCTTGAACTCACAGAGATCAAGGGATTAAGGGTGTGTGCCACCACAGCCAATAATCTTTCTTAAAGGTAAAAATAATTGGGACTGGAGAGGTTGCTCAGTGGCTAAGACCACCCATTGCTCTTGCAGAGAACCCAACTTCCATTCCTGGTACCCACATGCAATGTTAATCCCACAGGGTGAGAATAAGATCACTACAGAAATTTGGAAACAAATTTGACGAAGCTTTAATGAAATACTGACGAGGATGATGGACTCTGGATAGGTCCATTCCAGGGTTTCCATAAAATGCTACCTACAGGTCATGCACACCCTGCATTCATCCAGTTGGAGGCAAGCATACACCCTGATGCTTTCCCTGTCTACAGACCTCCCAGCTGCATGTGACCAAGCACATCTGGTGAAGTTGGGTCAACCACACATGCTTAGAGAAGTGAAAATGTGTGGCTTATTATATAATATGAACAACAGCCTCCAGCATCTCAGGAAGTATCTGTCCTCAGGCAACGGGCTTATAGGTTAGAGGCAATTTTGTTTTATGGATCTCTTAGGCACAGTAATTTATACTTAAAACATAACTTTGGCTCTAACAATAACTCCATCTCCAGTTGATCCTGAATCCTATTCTGACCCTCACAGAAGTGCACAGACATATATGAAGGCAGCTAGAAGTGTAGGGGTGGGACCACCAAGGCCAGCAGAGTGTCATACACTAGAGATAAGAAGGCAGTTTGGTTCAACACCAGGATTTAGTTAGTAGCCAGTGTTGGTTGGTTCACACTTTGAGAATCTGACCCCTAGTAGTTTATTTTAGGTATACTGAAGCACGGCACAAATTAAAAAAAAAAAGTTTCCTGCTGACAATCCCATTTACACAAAAAGCTTAAGAAATGACTACATCTAAATTCTTGCACATCTAAAGTACAAGTGACACCATAAAGATAGGTTCTATAGATTAACTGAAGAAACTCAAAGTAAACAATCTCATGATAAAGGTCTGGGGGAGGATGGTGCTGTAGATTGAGACAGACAAGTTCAAGATAAGGGTCTATAGGAACTGAGCTTGTGGGTGTGGCCTAGCCAAACAGATTGTACAAAGGTCACCAGGCTATTACCCATATCTATTCCCAAACCTTATTTGAAGACACAGCTCTGTGCGTTTAACATTCCTGGTTTCCCTAGTGCTTATCTGTGAGTATAAGGACCTACATGCCTCCTACAGGAATGGCATACATACTTGGAAAGCAGAGGCAGGCAGATTTCTGTGAGTTTAAGACTAGCTTGGTTTACATATGAAGTCTTAGGCCAGCCAGGGCTACATAATAAGACCCTGTCTCAAATATAAAATATACAAGAAGGCAATGCACTCAACCATATAAATAAAAATAAATCTATAATAATAATAATAATAATAATAATAATAATAATAATAATAATAATAATGTGGGTCTTAGGGAGATGGCTCACCAGATAAAGTGTTTGCCATACAAGCATGAGGAGCTAAGTTTGAATCCCCAGAACCCACATAAAAACAGGACACATAGCAGGAATACCTATAATCAGGTGTAAACAATATACAAACACACACAAATTAATACAAGAATAAGAAAATTTAAGATAGGGGTGGGGCTCAGTTTTTAGAATGCTGGCCTTGTATGGATAAGGCTCTGGGTTCCTGAGTTCTAGAATTAAGATGCACAACACCAAGCTCAGTTTAGATATAGTACTTTCCCAACTGAAGTAAATCTTAGCCCAGCTTGTGCCTTCCTAGTAACATAAGAATTTATAAGAATTTATCTAATTAACTTCTTGGCAGTTGATAATTGATATAGTTGATTTTAGTACTCCTTCATAATTCTTTATTTTATTTATTTTTTTTTTTTTTTTTGGTTATTTGAGACAGGGTTCTCTTTGTAAAAGCCCTGGCTGGGCTGTCCTACAACCAGCTCTGTAGACCAGGCCAGTGTTGAACTCACAGAGATCTGCCTGCCTTTGCCTCCTGAGTGCTGGCATTAAAGGTGAGCACCATTTTTTCCTTCTTTACAAATTTACAACTAAATACTTGTATGATATCCTACCATATAGGTGTATTTCATATTACATTCAAATTTTTGTTGAATGTGTTTGGAACTTAAGGTGCCCCCTCCATTACAAGTGATACTGAAATGATAGTTTCTGTGTAAGAAGCATTTTTCTGTTTGAATTCTGATACAGGACAGTAATTAGGACAAATGCCTCTGAAAAGACACCATGCGCCTTAAGCTCACCCAAATATGAACAAGGCACTCATGTTTGGATTCATAAATCTGCAGCGTGGAAATGGTAATGCTTCCTGGGTATCTACCTTATGCTATTATTATAATTGCTTTGCACAACTAAATAACTAGGGTGAAGTAGTCCCAGCCTCCTGTTGGGACAGGAGGCTCCAAAGTTGAAGGTTGGCTCACACAATTCATCTTGACTCTCTTTCAAAATAAAAAGCTGGCAAAGGTCTAGTATGGAGCTCAGTGGTGAAATGCTTGCTTAGCATGCACAAATCCCCATAGCATCCAATCCACAGTGTTGCAAATCATCACTGTTACTGCTACCACCGTCACTATCATCAAGTCTTAGGTGGGCATTAGGGGATGTAGCTCCCTGGGAGCACTTACCTAGTATTCACGAGGCTCTCTGGCTTTGGTCTCTAGCACACACACACAAAATCTAGAGCAGAGAAAATTAAAAAAAGAAACCTCAGTGTGGGGTGTGTGTGTGTGTGTGTGTGTGTGTGTGTGTGTACACAAGTGCGCATACACATTTGAGTGTGGAGACCAAAGCACAACCTTTAGTGTCATTCCTCAGGTGCCATCCACTTTTGAGACATGGCTTCTCATTGGCTAGGAACTTACCAATTAGTTTCTGCTGCTTGGCTAGGCAGTTCCTGTCTCCCCAGGGCCAGGATTACAAAAGCAATACAACAGTGCCTGTCTTTTCATGTGGGTTCTGGGAATTGAACTCAAGTCTTTGTGCTTGCAGGACAAGCACTTTACTGACTGAAGCTTTCTCTTTAGTCCCCTAAAGAAATTTGATACAGGAACTTTGTATGTGAGGGAGCCGCCGAGTAAAGAAACTGCCTACATGATCACATTATTAGGGGAAGGTTTTTATTGTGAGTAAGGGAGAGAAAACATCCAGAGGCATCTGGAAGAGTCCAGACCAGAGAAAAAGAAAAACACACTAGGCATGGCCAGTGCTAAGGAAGTGGGAGACGAGAAAGAATAGTGGAGAAAGGATGCTCGCAAGAGATAGAAGATAGAACAAAGCAAGAGAGCAAGATGAGAGAGAGGTGAACAAATCACATGGATTATAAGGACGAATAGCTGGGGGTAGGGAAGGGTCAGGATGCTACTGTGGGATGTATAACAGGCACTTTACATACAGGAGGAGTCTGGTGGCCAGTATGAGCTTCAATATGCTGTTAGGCACCATAGGTAGCCATATGTCCCTTCAATCAGAGCTAAGGAAGATGACTCTTTCTGGCAGACAGGAGATGATTTCACAAGTTCCTGAGGAATGCCAGCTTTTATCTAAAAGCCAGAATCCTATAGTCCAGCTTGAGCTCATTTCTGAATATACAGACAACCTGAGTCCTAACAAATATAATATAAATTATATTAGCAAATGGCCACTCACTGTTTTGATCTACTGAGACTTTTTCATTTGTTTGTTTTTGTTTTTTTGAGAAAGGGCTTCTCTCTGTAGACCAGGCCAGCCTTGAGCTCACAGAGATCCACCTGTCTGTTGTGATTAAAATGCATGCACCACTACCACCTGCCTAGAAGAAACTTTGGGAGAGAAGACACTTGGATCCAGGACTCCAGCAGTTTAAGTGTCTTCCAAAACTGCCTGTGCTGGGGTGGGCTGGCCCTCTACCCCCATAACAGAGAGAAAAGAAAATGGCAAACAGCTAAGGCTGTCAAAGTGCCTTTAGTCCTTGAGAACAGCCTGAAGGTAACCATTTCTATTGTTTATCCTGTACCATAAAAATGTCTGCATTAGGAAGGAGAAGTTCAAAGTTCATTCTTGGAGGGAAAACTACCCAGGGCTCTCAGTGGAAACTCCAGCATGATAGTTTCAGCTGGGATTCCCCAGCCATTTCTGAGAATGTTGTAAGCTCTTGGTTCAAGGTTGTTAATTTTGCTTGGGCTACTCCAGTCCAGAAGTGGGAGGTGAAGCCTTTGAAGCCAAAGATACAGGTGTCTGTGAGCCACTTGATGGAGTGTGAGGATGGAACTCTGGTCTTCCCATAGAACAAGAAGTGCTCTTAACTGCTGAGCTTTTCCAGTTCCTTCACCATCTTCTGAGTGGCTACTACCTGCTGCTCATTGTCCTGGGTGCTGGGGTAAAGGACTGAGTGGATAAAGTTCCTACCTTCTTGAAGGTTGTTACCAGAGTCATATTTTCTGTCTGACCTTTGACTATTATATGCAAGGCATTGCTATGCAGTGTGTGGGAGTGTAAAAAGATGAATTCGATTCTCACTGACTTCTTTGTATTTTTTTTTCTTTTATTAGTATTGTGTGTGCACACGATGTATGTGTAGGGACCAAGGGAAACAATCTACTGTGTGGCTAAGCTGGGATAGTCAGTTGCACCTGGCATATTAAGGTATTTTCAATGTAAGATATTTCAAGTTTACCAACAGATTTATCATTATATACTGCAGCATAAACTTGGGAGCAACTTCAAAACAAGCCAAAAGGGCTGGAGAGATGGCTCAGAGCTGGAGGACACTTGGTGTTCTTGCACAGACCTGGGTTCAGTTCTGGGTGACAGCTCACAACTATCTGTAACTTCAGCTCTGTCTATAATCTCAATTCCAGAAGTCATGATACCATGGACACCTGCATGCATATGTACACATTACAGACACTCAGACCTACAAACATACACATAAATGACAAACTAATGTCATAATTTTATTTAAATTTGCCTTTAAATGAAGGTAATTTAGGGCTAGGGCTCTAGCTCAGTGGGTAGAGTGTAGGTCTGGCATGTATTAGGTTCAACCCATTGTTGTAATTTAAGAAAAGCAGTGTGTGAGAGAAAGACGCCATGCAACAGGGTTCAAGCAGAGGTGTTTTTTTTGTTTTTGTTTTTGTTTTTTGTAATTAGAGAAAAAGGGGAAAGGGGAGGGGGGGAGACCGGCCTGTGGGACAGGAGCAGCAGGAGAGAAGAAAGAGGGGCAGAGAGAGAGAGAGAGAGAGAGAGAGAGAGAGAGAGAGAGAGAGAGAGAGAGAGAGAGAGAGAGAGAACAGATAGAAGGAAAGAGAGAGAGAGAGGAGGATGGGAGGTGGGCAGAGTCTTTTTAAAACTGAATGCAGTGAATATGCACAGGTGATGCTCTTAGGGGCAGCAGCTCTGAGGGTGTATCCTGTCAGGACCCCCATGGGCAGGCCAGTACAGATGCCTGAGTACTAACACCCATAGCACTAGAAAATAAAATTGGTCATGCATTTGCTAAGCATGATGGCACACACTTACTACCCTAGCACTCAGCACTAAGACAGAAAGAGTTCAAGGCTATCCTGAGCAACATATTAAGACAAAAAAGCTTGGTGATTCATGACTGTGATCCCAGTACCTGGAAGGTAGAGACAGGAGGATCAGGAGTTCAATGCCAACCCCAGCTTTATCATGTGTTGTTCAAGGCCAGCCTCAGCTACATGGTGAGTTTGAGGCCAAACTGAGTTTTCAGGAGACCTTGCCTCTAAATAAAAGAATGGATAGATGGATGGTCTTTAAATCACGATGCCCCATGTGAATAATCTCATCACTGGAGAGGCTGAGACAGAAGACTCTAAGTTTCAGCCTAGCCTGGGCTATACAGTGTAACCCTGTTCCTTCCTCCCTTCCCTTTTTCTTCCTGGCATTTTAAGCAAGTTTGTTGAATAAGAAACTTGTAGTTCAGTTCTGAGAGGTTTCACCTCAGTTTTCTTATCTGCGAATATGAACTATTTACGTAGTTCCATTTTAGGACTACAGTAGCAAAAACAATGTAGCATGGAGCTAACTCTGAGTTATCCACCTTAGAGCCTGGCTTGCTTTCCTTTGGTGGTGGCAGCTGTTGTGGAGTTTGCAGAACCTTGAGCTATTTGGATTCTGCTTCCTCCACTGGATTAGATTACAGGTAAAGCCAAACTGGAGGCACGTTTTGGACAGGCTCACTTTTGAAATGTGTACGGAATTCTTTGGAAGTAGAACTCCCACAGCACAGCTGGCAGCTGGTATTGCTTTAATTTACTCTGTGGAGGCATCATTATTTTGAGAGAAAAAAAAGTAAATAAGAGTACATGTCCCCCTTCCTCCCCTAACCTACAAGGAAGTAACTGCCTTAAGCAAACAGACACTAACAGCCTTCTGGCTATCCAGATCTTGAGATAGTGACTTGGGTTACAGCAATGACAATCTACCTACCTGAATGTGGAATTCAGGCTCCCATCTACCCTTCTAATTCTTCCCGTACACAATCTCCTTTTAGAAGTAGGAACTTAAAGGAAATTCAGAGGAACCCCCTCTCCTCCATCCCACCCTCCTCCCCCACCCGAGTCTGGAGGCTGGGCTTGCTCCATGTTTGCTCTAGAAGCCAGAGCTGCCAGCTCTGAAAATAGGCCTGGGAGAGGGGGGGGGGGGGGGGGCAGTGGTTGGCAGTCCCTCAGAGGCTCCTAGGAAGTAGCTACAAAGGTCAGGGGAAGTTTTTAACGACTGACTGTACAGGAGGCCAGTGAATGACAGGCTTCGAGGAGCTTCTTTGGAATGTGTAACAGGCACTTGGAACAGCAGTACAGGATGACAGGTGTTGAGATGCCAGCCTAGTGCCTCAGCCCTGTGGAAGAGCTGGCTTTGCCCTGCTGTGCAAAAGGCCTCCCTTTAGGCAGGGGACTCATCCAGCAGGACTGCTGATGATCATGGGTGATGCCCCACACTCGCTGAGAAACCCACTACAGTTTCCCAAGAGGACAGCCTGGATGAACAGCTTGAATTTCTCCTTCCCTCCCCCCACTTCATGACTGAACCTGGAGCCTCACACAGGACCAGGGGAGTGGCTAGCACTCAGCTATATCCTTTGCTCCCTACCCTCCTACCTCTACCTATTTCTGGAATTACAGATGTGTTTGACACACAGGGTCTTGCTAAATTGTAGCCCAGGCATGTCTTGCATTTACACCCTCCTGCTTTAAGCTCCCAAGTGAATGGAATTACAGGTGTGTGTTAGCAGGTCTGGCTGAGTTCATTTCAACCCTGTTAGGAGCAGTTTCCTTCCAGCCTGCTCCCAGAGCCTTGTCAGCCCCAAAGTAACACACAGAGACACTGTATTAATTATGAAACTGTTGGCCAGTTACTAGTGTTTCTTATTTGCTAGCTCTGTCTTAAATATTAACTCATTTCTATCAATCTAAGTGTTTCATGTAGTCTTATCTTACTGGAAAGAGGGTCCAGACTTCTCTCAGGTCCTACATCTTGACTCCTCTCTACTACATCTCCCAGATATAGGTGTCTCCTAGTCCCATCTATCTTGCTTTCCTAAAGGCCAACAGGGCTTTACTTATTAACCAGTAAGAGAAACCTATATACAGAATGACATTTCCCATCATCTCCTCTTTTCTGTCTAAAAAGAAGGGTTTTAACATTAATATAGTAAAATATATAATAAACCAGTTATCAAATAAGAACTATAGTTAACAATATTTAGTCCATTAACATTTAGCAAGATTTAAAGACCAGCTACTTTGCAAGCTGAAGTAGGAGGTCTATGAGTTCAAGGCCAGGCTGGGCAATGAAGTAAAGTTATTCTTAAAATGAGAGGTCTGGCACTTGCCTAACATGCTTGAGGCTCTAGGTTTAATTCACAATACCACAAATAACAATAATATAGCAATTGGTATTCAAGTTGAGAAACGTTTGGCTTACAAGAAGGCTAAGACTTGAAGTTAGTTTCTCTGTAACACAACTGCTATTTTCTTGATATAAATGCAGTCATAATGTGGGAAGCCCTTCTGTATGCTGTGAATATGTTCTATCTATTATCATTGGTTAATAGAGGCACTGAATTGGTCAATGGCCAGGCAGAATAGAGCCAGGAGGGAAATCCAAGCAGAGATACAGGGAGACAGAGTGAGGAGGAGATATCAGCCAGCCTCTGAGGAAGCAAGACATGTAGAAAATGGGGTAACGCCATAGCTACTGGGCAATACATAGATTAATAGAAATGAATTAGTTTAAATGTAAAAGCTACCTAAAAATAAGCCTGAGCCAGCCACCAAACAATTATAATTAATATTTAGCCTCTGAGTGATTACTTTATAGGTGGCTGAGGGACTGGGCAGGATGCATAAAAGCCTCAGGCTACACAGTCACCTCATCTAGACACAAGGACAACTTTCAGGAGTTGGTTCTCTCCTTCCACCATGGGGGTTCTGGGGCTCAAACTCAAATATTTAGACCATCTCACCAGCCTTGATTTTGCATTTTATTGATTATTGTTGTTTGAAGCAGGGCTTTACTATATAGTCCTGGCTAGCCTGGATCTCAATGTGTAGATGGGCTTGGCCTCAATTAAAGGTGTACACCACCATGGCTACTTGGTTCATTCCTTATAAAGTTTCACTGTATAACCAGTCTGAGTTGACCTCGAACTTACTATATCATCCTAGCTGATACTGAACTCATAGCAACCCTCTTGTCCCAGCCTCATGAGGGAAGGCTAGATTACACAATGACCCAACACACTCAGCTTAGTTTTCTCCTCTTCCTTTTCTTATTCTTTTGTAATTGTTGTTTTGAGAGAGTCAACTCTACAGCCCATGCTAGCCCGGAACTCACTATGTAGCACAGGCTGACCTCAAACTCTTGGTGACTCTCCTATCTCAGTCCCTTGGGTGTTAGAATTACAAGCATGAGTCACCACACCTGTCTCAAAATACATTTTCTTTTGTGGAGGCAGAACTCACACAGATGATCTCCTCCTGTAATCCTCAGTTTTCTTCCCTATAAAATGGCATTTGCATCTAAAATGGTGTTAAATACATACTGGTAATCTCAGTACTTGAAGGCTGAGGCTGAGGATCAGAGTTCAAAGCCAACCAAATCACTACACATAAAATAGGAATCATGCCATTGCTAGTGGGTCATAGCAAGTCTGAAAATGAATGACTGTCACCCATCGCTCTGTAGGCTCAGCAGTGTTCTGTCACAGGGCTTTGGGAGAGGAAAGGATGGAGCAGTAGGGAAGAAGGTCTGTCCAAGAGGCTCTGAAGTCTGGGTGTTTGAGCAGACTCTGGTCATTGTGGCTTCGCTGGGTCTTGGCTGTCAGGAGTTTGGTTCTAGAGACTAAAATGAGATTTGAGGATTTCTTCAGTATTATTTATAGGCAGACATGATAACAGTTTGTAATTCCTAAGACTAATGTAAACATTGGGTAAAATAATACATTAAACTATTTGGAAGCCTAGGAACAATAATATGAGTAAATCAAGTATGGACACACACACACACACACACACACACACACACACACACACACACACCTGTGTTTTAAGTACTTGGAACATAGAGGCAGGATGACTAGGAGTTCAAGATAGCCTCAGCTATCTGGTGAGATGGAGTATCTTATCTCACATAAACAAAACAAAAGCCCAAACCAAGAATGAGTAAAAAATAAGAAGAGACACAGCAATTCACAAATAAGTGCAAAGGAATGGGTTATCCACACAAAACAGATTGAAGGTTGTAAATGTGGTGATATGCTTCCAAGAATGAGTGTGTGGGTGTATACCATTGTCCACATGTGACGATCAAAGGACTCATGGGAGTCTGTAATCTTTCACCATGTGGGGCCCAGGGATCAAATTCAAGTCATCAGGCCAGGCCTCAAGCATCTTTACTCCCTGAACTATCTCACTGAGCCTGTGTTTGGTTTTTTGAGACAAGTTCTCAGTATGTATTCCAGGGTAATCTGGCACTTTTGATCTCCTGCCTGCATTTCCCAGATACTAGGAATACAAGTCTACCTGTCTGCTTGCCTGCCTGCCTGCTTGCCTGCCTGACTTCCTCTTTCCCTCCTCCCTCCCTCCCTTCCTCCCTTCCTTTCTTCCCTCCTTTCCTCCTTTCTTTTCAAGACTGACCTTGAACTAAGGGTCTTTCAGATTCAACAACCCCAGTGCCTGATTAAAGGTGAGGGTCACTATACTCAGCTACATCTGCCTTTCATTGACAGTTTTTTGTTTTTTGCTTGCTTGTTTTAGTACAGAGTATAATGTAAATTAATCTAGCCTTGGCCTCAAATTCACTATGTAGCCAAGGCTGGCCTGGAAGTCCTGATCTTCATGCCAGGATTTTAGGAGTATGCCAGAACACCTAGTTGTCATTTAAGAAAATTTCCAGCTAAATAGTGATAGCACAGGACTTTAATCCCAGCACTTAGGAGGCAGAGGCAGGCAGATTTCTGTGAGTTCAAAGCCAGCCTGGTCTATGGAGTGAGTTCCAGGACAGCCAGGCCTACAAAAAAAAAAAAAAAAAAAAAAAAAAACCCTGTCTTGAAAAACCAGGAAAAAAGAAGAAAAAAAGAAAAAAAAGAAAAAAAAAAAAGGAAAGAAAAAGAAAAACAAAAACTAAAAAAATTTCAAAACCCTGTATTGATGTAGCTATTACTATGTATTTATGTGAGATGGGGGAGGGGAACACTGGAAGCCAGAGGGCTAGTTTGTGGAATCTGTTCTCTCCTTTTGCCTTTCAGGTGAGTTCCTAGGATGGAATTTACATTGCCAGGTTGTACAGCAAGTACCTTTGCCTGCTGAGCCAGCTTACCCACCCTTCATCTTCCCTTTCAATGCCGCTTCTTCAAAGATGCTGGAACCACAAATGGGTCTATTTTTTTTTTTTTTTCTTCTTTGTTAGTGACAGGGATTTAACCTAGGGCCTGTGTGGGGACTTAGCAAGTGCCTTGTCACCGAGCTACACCCCTAGTCTATGGTTCCCATAACCCCAGAAGGAGAGTTTAACAGCAAGAACAGGTTTAAATAAATATACACTGGTAAGTAAAACTGTGACAATGGTTACATGGTGGGCAAAGGAGAAGAAAACAAAGGCAGAGAAGGAAGAGCTGGCAATTTCTCAGGATCTGATGTGTGAGTGTTGGGGCCCAGAGTTGAGTTCCTAAGAGTTAGCTTACAAGAGGAGGAAAGGGAAGGGAGAGAGAGGGGAGGTTGTGCAAAGACTGAGGCAGGAAAGAGCTTGATGTGTATGAGGAACTGAGAGAGGACCACGTGACAAGGATGAGGAAGGTAGCCAGGGGAGTCAGGGTGAGGGTGGCCGAGGGCAGTAAAGGGGGAAAGGCCTGGGCCTTGTAGGACAACAAAGTTTACATTTTATTCTTAGCCAAATGGGCAGCCTTTGAGAACTGTCATCAGTAGCTATGTTCCACTGCAAGCTCAGGCCATGAGAATGGTCGGAAATGGCAAGGGTGACAGTGCAGGAATGAGTTGTGGTGCAACCGCAGTAGCTTTGGCTGAGAGACGAAGGTGACTGGGATTGCTATAGTGGTAATGGACACGGAGACATGTGGACAGATTTGGGATGACCATGCTATGAGATTGGCAGTGGGCAGTAGGAAATACAAAAAATAGCATCCAAAAGGAAATGAAATCATCCCGCTACTGGAATGCCTATACTCTCATGTTCAATGAGATTCACAATAGTCAAGACATAGAATCAAACCAGGTGTCCTTTGCCAGTAGTCGATAAGGAAAGTGTAGTATATTAGCCAGCCTGATAGTACACACTTTTCTTTCCCCTTGGTTTTCAAAACAGAGTGTCTTTGTGTAACAGCCCCGGCTGTCCTTGAATTTGCTTTGTAGATCAAGCTGGCCTAGAGCTCACAGAGATCCCTGCCCCTGCCTCCCCAGTGCTGGGATTAAATGTGTGTACACACCACCGCACCCAGTGAGGGTACATACTTCTAATTCTAGCACTTGGGAGGTAGAGGAAGAGGTCATGTTTACATGCATAGTAAGTTTGAGGAAAACCTGGGATACATGAAACTGTGCCTCAAAACAACCTAAAATGGGCCTGCACTGCAGCTTAGTTGGTAAACTGTGTGTGTAGACTTCACAGAGCCCTGGGTTCCGTCTCTGCATTTCATAAGCCAGGTATGGTAGCCAATGTCTGTCAATTCCCTTGTTCTGATGGAAGCTCTGCCCCAGCCCCTGGCATCCATATACCCAAAGAGTCTGGAATGTTCCAGTGAAAGCTCCACTGCAAGTCCACCAAATGATGACCCCTCCCCCAGGGATGCTCAAGATGACTTTCACAGGGTATTTAAACTGCCACCCAGAAAACAGACATACGGTGTTTTAGTCTCTCTTCCACGTCTCCTCTATAGAGGGTGACCAGAAAATCATCTGGGAATGTTTTATCCATTAAACCTAGGCCTCTTCTAATTTGGTTTGATTTGGTCTGATTTGGATTGCTGCATTGGTGGAGAAGTTTATCTGAGTGCAGAAACTTCATTCCTCTCTCAGGGAATGGAGGCAGAAGGATCAGAAGTTCAAAGTCATCTTTATCCGCAAAATGAATTCAAGACCAGCCTGGGGAACAGGAGATCCTCTCAAGCTTTATTCAAGAGACATGCCACATATGGTGGCATACATACTTAGTCTAAGCACTCCAGAAGAAGAGGCCAAAAAAAACGGCTGATCTCCGAATTCTAGGTCAGCCTGGTCTACAAAGCAAGTTCCAGGACAGACAAGGCTATGCAGAGAAACCTTGTCTCAAAAATAAAACAAACCCAAACAAACGACAACAAAAGAAGGAAACAGGGCTGGTGATATAACACAGTGGTTGAGAGCACATGCTGCTCTTCTGGAGGACTTAAGTTTAAATCTCAGCACCCACGTTGAGTGGCTTAGTGGTTCACTAGCACGTGTGACTTCAGCTCAAGGAGGTCTGGCACCTCTGGCCTTCACAGGCATAGGCATTTACATGTGCATACCCACCCTACCACTGCCATATAATTTAAAAAAGTAAGATAAATCTTAAACAATAATAGCAAAGGGAGGGAGAGGTATGTATCATCTGACTCTCTGAAGAGAGGGGTGGGCTGTGAGCACATAATCACCGAGAGTTATTAATGTACATGCCCATAATGGCTATAGCCATGGTAGACAAGGTTACCTGGGAAGGATATGCTATTGTGTATATCAGAGGTGTTATCTTTGGCTCTCAGACAGTATGTGTTAGAGAGAGAGAGAGAGAGAGAGAGAGAGAGAGAGAGAGAGAGAGAGAGAGAGAGAGAGAGCACAGACAGAGGCACTGAGAGAAGGAGTAACAGAGAGGAAGAATTCCAAGGCTACGTAATCAAACACAATTGATAGAAAAGGTCTTTCAAAGAGGGAGTGTTATGTGGATAAGGAGGAGCACTCCTGGAGTCACAGTACTCCCTGGAGGACTGCCACAAATTTCAAGCCATTCTGGTCTACATAGTGGATTCCAGGCCAGCCAGGGTGACAAAGACAGACTCTGTCTCAAATAATGGACTGGTCTCCTAGAGGATCCAGGTTCAGATCTCATCACTTACATCGCAGCCCACACCTATCTGTAATTTCAGTTCCAGAAGATGATGCCCTCTCCTGGCCTCCATCAATGAGGCATGTGCTACACACACACACATGCAGGCAAAACACAAGTATACTATAATAATAAAATAAAGCTGGGTGTTGGTGGCAACGCTTGCTTTTAATCCTAGCACTGGGGAGGCAGAGGCAGGCAGATCTCTGAGAGTTCAAGGCCAGCCTGGTTTACAGAGCGAGTTCTAGCTATACAGAAAAATAAATAAATAAATAAATATGAAAGATGGGGCGATGAATTCTGTTGGGGTAGGTAAAGAGCTAGAAACACAAAGAACCCCCTGGCATTTAGGACAGTGGTGACCTCCTTGGGGCTGGCCCTGAACTTAGAGGTATGGTTCTCAACCTATGGGTTTGGACCCCTTTGACAAACCTCTACCTTCAAAAATATTTACATTGTGACTGATCACAGTAGCAAAATTATGAAAAAAACAATTATGAAATAATAACAAAAATAATTTTATGGTTGGGGGCCAACATAACATGTGGAGCTGTATTAAAGGGACACAGCATTAGGAAGGTTGAGAACCAGTTATAGAGAGATAGCTGCCAGGAGGGGCTTTGTATCTTTAGAATGAGAAAAAGACTAGATGTAGTATGGAGGTGACGTGTAGATCTGGGGGAGCGGGATAAGTATAAGTCTCTACAGATGCTTTGCAGTTTTCTTGGTAACACAGGAGGTAAAGTGATGCAAGGTGTTGGTTGAGAAAAAGTAAATGTGGATTTTTGATCATGGAAAATTAGTTTTTATGGCAAGAATGGTCAGGGTGATTGTAGGACTATTTGTTATCTGTGCTTGTGGTCCTGGGTGGAGTGTTTTGTTGTTGCTGTCTCTGATGTTTTTACTTTTTTGGAGGTGAAGTCTCTATATGTTACTCTGGCTGGCCTTGAACTCCAGCATTCATGTGATCCTCCTGACTCATTCCCTAATGGCTTCAGTTTTAGGTGTGGACCAACATACTTAGCTTGGGTTGGGCTTTAGATAGTGATCAGAAAAAGGAAAGCCTGGGCCTAGCAATACAGAAGACTGAGGCCCAGAAATGTGATAGACGGAATATCACTCAAGGTTTCAAAATTTGAAGACCGGCTCTTAACCACTTTCAGTCCTTTTGGAGACTCACTTCTCCATGCCTTTCCCTCAGCCCTTAAACATGCTCAAGCCTGACTCAACATCTCCTTCCCAGGCCAGTATTCAGACTCTCTTCTCCCCAGACTCAAAGCACCCATAGCAAAGAACTTGAAATATTTAACTGCTTTATTTCTTCCTCGAATTTCCTAAGCCCCATGTGAGTTGCCTTAGTTTGAGAAATTCATTTGCATCTTCAAGTCCGGGCTTTTCTTTGGTTGTTTGTTTCCCTGTTTTTAGACAGGGTCTTATAGTCCAAGCTAGCTACAAACTCTCCATGCTCCCACTTCCCAAGTGCTGATTTTACAGGCATGTATCACTAAAGTGTGGGCTCTGGCCTGTGAGATGGCAGGAGGGATTGCCAAGCCTGACCATCTGAGTTCCATCCCTGGGACCTGGAGGTGGGGCCAGAGAACCAAGTCCAAAATGTCATCCTCTGACATCCACACTTGTGCCATGATGTGCCCCCCTCACTCCATCCCCAACAAATAAATGTAATAAAAAAATCAAAGCCCGAGTGGCATCAACCTTAGGGTTTTAAGTAGGTGTGCGCTTTAGACAGGAGGCAGGATGGAGGCTGGTGGGAGGCTGCCAAAGCAGCATAGCTCAGAAAGGATGGGTGCCAGTGGAATGGAGGTAGGAATTTGAGGTGAAACAGATAGATAGGGCTTAGTGATTCACCAGGGGTGACTCACTCATTCCTAGCTGTCTAATTCAAATGGTAGTGTGATGGTGGTGCTAATAGCTTCGGGAGGGGGCAGTTATAGAGGCAGAGGTCAAGTTCGGTTTTGGACACACCATAGGTGTTTCTCTGTGAGCTCTAGATAGGGATGCATGGCAGGTAGTTGGAAATTTGATTTGATTCTTATTTTTGTTGTTGTTTGTTTTTAAAGAAGAGGTCTGGCTGATGTGGGGGTTTGAAACAAGGGTGGAGCTGATTCTCCAAGACTGTGTGTGTGTGAATCAGAGTGTACAGCTGTGGGCTTTTCAGCTGTTGCTTCACAGCTGGTGGCACTTAAGGATGCCACTGAAGAGGGCAGAGGTCTTAGGTACTGAGACTTGAGAGAGCACGGTCCTCCGCAGACTGAGGTAGTAGAATGGTTCCAGAAGGTGAGGACACCCAGGGCTGCAGAGAGATAGTGCTGAGGAGCAAGAAGGGCAGTTCTGCCCCAATGCTGGGTGACATGAAGGTTATGGGTTACTTCTACCTGAGCAGGGTGAGGAAGGGCCTCTCTCTCTCTCTCTCTCTCTCTCTCTCTCTCTCTCTCTCTCTCTCTCTCTCTCTCTCTCTCTCTCTCGTGTGTGTGTGTGTGTGTGTGTGAGCATGTGTGGTCAGTTTCCCAAGAGTGGAGGAATGAGGAAGTAGAGGCAGCCAGAGCCAGGGGGTGACCACTGTTCAAGAGGTGTGCATGAGAGGGCCAGAAACACTTGGCAGCTAATTGAAGAGGGCACTTTAAGTGGATGGTTGCCTTGACATTTCTAGGACCTGGAGAGGCTTGAGTGCGTTTAAAATCGGAGAGGTAAATAACCAGGAGCCCAAGGGAGCTGGAAGAAGTGTGTGGGGTTTGTTCAGCTCTACCCAGGCTTCCCCAATCCTTATCCCATTTACTTACTACAGCACAAGTGAGGTAGGAAACACACACCGAAGTTTGAAACAGTGGTGAGTGGGAGCTGGAAACACACAGCTGTGGCTTGTCTTCCTTTAGTGTGATGTCCATATCATTTGGCAAGAAGAAATTCCATAGCCGCCATCCAGGACCCCACTGCCGCGGGTGGAGGGCAGGAGCAGCATCCTCCTAAATGAGGTGTATTAGTGAAATGGTTCTGGGACACTGTACTGACCCAAAGAAGATGGGGCATGTCCTGAGAGGTGACTAGGCTGGACGCCCCTGAAGGACTCAGCCTAAGTATGGGGAACAGGGCCCGAGCCTATGCAGTTCTTTCTTCTATGCCGGTCAAGCGCTAAGAGTTATGTTTTCAGGAAGGCGGGAGAACAGTAACAAGTGATGACCAGGCACCTGGGATGCAGGTGAGGTAGACTCAGGGCGAAAAAATGGCGGAGCTGGAGGCAGCAGGTGACAAGCTCTGCTTCCCGCGCTCGGCACGGAGCTGAAGTCAGTGAAAACCCAAACCAGCGATTTGAATATCCGGGCGGGGTAGTACGCTGAGATAAGTCTCCAGAGGAGGGAAGTATTTAATTTGCATCCAGCACTGTCGAAAAAAAACCTCCTCCCTGAGGCTCAGGCGGTCTCGGGTGTGGAAGCTTTCTCCTGCCTACCTGACTCTATTCTATGTCCCACGCCCGTGGGCTGGGCCATGAGTTCCACTGGAATCAAAGTGTTCTTTTTTGGTGTGGGTGGCGATAAAGGAGGGAAAGAATATGGCCCCGGAGCTAGGACTTCTCTCCTCACCTTGTTGGCATTGGCGTCCTCTCTAGACTGCCACGTTAGGCAAGTCTGCACTTATCTCGGGGCCTCAGTTTCTTTGTTCATAAAATGGGGGTTTGGACTATGATCTCCTCCGAGCATGGCAAGCCACACACAGTTCACAGTCTGCCGCAAAATGAGCCCAGGGCAGCAGCATCACCGCAAAGCCTTCTTTCTGAGCATCTCCCGCTAGCGGTTCTTGCTTAGGCGGGCTGGGGGCCCGATTGCCAGGAGGTGGGCGGGGCCGGATGGTCGCCCCGCCCCTGACGGCCCCTCCGCGCTGGGCGCTGGGATGAGGCAATCACGTGACCTCACATCCGGCGCGGGAGTCCTGAGCTCGCGGGGCGCTCCCCGTGTGCCTGCTGGCCCTCCCCGCAGCGTGACCGGGCGCCGTGGCCGCGGGGAGGGGGTCCGCTCCGTCGCCGACGGCGGGAGGCCTCTTCTCAGAGCAGACCGCCCCTCCTCCCCTGCCGGTCTTCCGCGCCGCGCTCCCTTGTTCTCGCCCTGCCCGGCTGCAAGCCGCCGTCGCAGGCGCCGACGAGCGGAGCGCGGACGCCCCTGCGCCCGGTGCGGCCCGGGCTCCGCCGCGGCGCCTCCGTCCCCACAGTCGGAGCCGCGACGCGCGGCGGCGGCGCCTCGAGCCCGAGCGACCCGCGGCCGCCGGCGCTGGCCGAGGGCGATGGGGCTGGGCTGAGGAGAGGCGGCGGCGGCGGCGGCGGCGGTGAAAGCGGCCGCCCGGCCCCCTGCGGCCTTTTGGCTGCCCGGGCCGGGAAGGCCGCCGCGGAGTCAGCACGGCGGCGCGGCTGGTGAGTGATTGGGAGAGCGGGGTGTGGGGCGGGCGGCGAAGGTGATGGGGAGGCTGGAGAAGGCCAGCGGAGTCGCCCGGGTGGTGGGTACCAGGTGAGTCTATGGCTGCTTCCGCGGCCCGACTTGGACAGACATCCTCAGGGAAGGTGTGTGTGCCGGGCAGAGGTCGACGAGACCCGGTACCGTCTGGGAACACGTGTGAGTGTGGGGGTCTTGAGTGCATCCGCTGCATGCCGCCCGGCCCGGTGGGTCAGCCACTCTTACAAAGTCTAGAAGGTGATGTGCCCCGAGGAAGAGCGTGGGCAGGGCCCGGATGGGTTCGTGCTGGTGCTGACTAGTCCAAGTTCGGCCCCGGCCACGAAGTAGTAGATTACCTTGGGTATCAGCACACTTTACAGATAGCCGAGGCCCAGAAAGGAAAAGTGACTTTAGACGTTGATGGGGTGTCAACACTCGAGATTGTGAAGAGAAAGGCCCAGAGCCCTTTCAGCTAGTTTAGCTTTCTGGTCTGCCCTTCATTCAGACAACTGGCCAAATGATATCTTTTATGGTGGGGTGTGGATTTGGGAGGGAGGGAATAGCATTGCGGATTGACATTAACTGTTTGGGGCTTCCCAATTTGGAAAGCTTTTGTGACAGGTGTTTATTGTTTCCTTTTCCCTTAGGACTGACAGAAGCGTTCTAGGATCTTGGGTGTTTGGACATAAGAGGTATGAGTCACTTATATAATTAACTACTAATCATTAATGTTTTAGATTTAGATAGACCTGTATTTAACGTTTTATATTAGTGCACAATAAATGGGTATGGCGTTGTAAACCTAGAAACTTACATGATTCTGAACCAAATGGAACACAGTTAAGTATGTTTATGGTGAGTTTTGATCTATGGGCAGGAAAATAGGATTTTTTTTTTAATCCAAGAAATATTGGAACTATTCAAGATGAACCCTCTTCTAGAGGGTTTGTGACTAACGTAAAAGTGTATTATTATTTTAAAGTATTTTAATTTATATGTGTCTATTAGTATGTTTTAACATGTGTGAATGTCATTGGAGGCCAGACTGTTCAGAACTGGACTTGCAGGTGGTAAGACCTGCCTGCTTTGGCTTTTGGGAGCCAAACTCAGGTCCTCTAAGCAGCAAGCACTCTTACTGCTGTGCAATTGCTTGAATTCCAGTGTGATTTTACTTTTGAAGGACCAGTACATCTTTAAAAATGCTTTACCCTTGATTAGAAGCATGCTAAAATACACATTAATTTTGTTTTACTGGAATATATATAGTTCTTTGTGAGGATTGTTGCTTTGCTGAATAGGCTGTGGTTGCCAAAAAAGTTCATCAGTTTCCAAAAGTTTTTTGAAATAGTAAATCTACTAATGATTGTTGTAGAAGAGGAAGAAAAATGTTTTAAAAACAACATTTGGTTATGTACAGCCCAGGTTGGCCTCTATGATCTTGCCTTAGCCTCCTAATAGTTGCATTACAGGCAGTACACTATGGGTAGCCTAGAGGGTACATGTTGCTCCTTTCCTGATATCAACATCTGCTCTCCCCCCACCCCCCAATAATTCATCATTAGATTAGGCTGAGGGCAAGTAGTTGAGATTTGATTGATTGATTGATTGACTGATTGATTGATTGATTGATTGAGACAGGTTTCTCTGTGTAACCTTGGATCCTGTCCTGTATAGACCAGGCAGGCCTTGAACTCAAAAAGATCTGCCTGCTTCTTCCTCCCAAGTGCACTAGTAGTTGAGATTTTTAAACATTGTCAGAACAGCAATGCTTGTTTTGGTTATGGGATTGGGCAGGGAAAGTAATACTACTTTAATTGCTTCATTTAAGTAGTACAGCTATAATTACTGTAAGAATATTGAACTGCAGGATATTTTGAAAACAAAGTTGATAAGCTTTCAAGGTGATGTTATAGGATGATTGATTTCTTTGTCTAAGCTGACCAGTAACAAAGTGAAGTTTTAATTTAGATCTAGTTTGAAGTAATTTTCTATATTGGTATAAAACTAGTTTCAGTTAATTAGAACAAAACCCAATGTCTGATGAGATACTGGGTTCTGTTGTCAGATTTTAGCATTAAAAGAGTTCAGTAGGTAAAGTCAGTTTCCCAAATGTTTTCAAAAATAATTTATTCATTTTTATTTTATGTTCATTGGTGTTTTGACTACGTGTATGTCTATGTGAGGGTGTTAGATTCCCTGAAACCTGGAGTTATAGACAGTTGTAAGCTGCCATGTGGGTGCTGGGAATTGAACCTGGATCCTCTGGAAGAGCAATCAGTGCTATTAACTGCTGAGTCATCTCTCCAGCCCCAAACATTTTTCAAATATTGATTTTTCTGTGAATAAGTGTTTGGGGCTGGGGATGTAGTTCAGTTCTTAAAGTGCTTGCTACTATCCATGAGATCCTGGATAAAATCCTGGGTGCCGAGTCGAGTCAGATGCTTATAATCTGCCAGAAGATCAGAAGCTCAAGGCATCCTTAGCCACAGATTCAGTTTAGGGATATCCTGAACTACAGGAAACTATGTTGACAACTATTGAAAATTGCAATAGAAAGAGTGCATGGAATTTGGGAATCAGATCTGACAGATTACTGATTTTCTTAATGTCAATGTCAATAGTTATCGAGAGATCATTGTATGCGAGGATCTAAAATAAATACTTGGTAGTTCTTGAACTTCATTTTCTAGATGAGGAAACTGAGATTTTGCAATAAGTTCCTAGTCATACATTTTTACAAACCTAGAAATAAGAACTTCTGTGTTGCAAAAAGTAATATTAAATAAACTTAGATTGTGGCTGTCTTCAAAGTCCTTAAACTATTATTTTTTTTTTCCCTTTCCTGGTTAATTCTAATTTACAAAGAATAATAACCATTTAAAAGAGGCTTGAGGGTTAACTGAGCAAGAAAGGAGCACTCAGCTCCTGGCACTTAAGAGTTCCTTCCTTCTGTGTATTGTGCTTTTATATCATGGTGGCTTTGTAAACACTGAAGAACGTGCTTCATTCCTGAAATAAATAGTAATCTTAGCAATATGCTGGGATCACATTACTGTACTCATGGAACCCAGTTAGTGGTCAGATTTCGAGACAGTGACGAGAGCAAGCACATAGGGAATTTTGTTTTCATCTGTATTTTTTCTCCAGTGTTGGGTAATGATGAAATAAAAATCTGAAGGACAACTAGTGTTGGAAGACAAAAATATAGAATTTCAAAGTGATCTTAATAATATGTCCCCTCCTTCCCCTCCTCCCCCCCAAGGTTTCTCTGTGTTGCCCTGTCTGCCCTGGAATTCGTTCTGTAGACCAGGCTGGCCTTGAACTCAGATTTGCCTGCCTCTGCCTCTGCCTCTGCCTCCTGAGTGCTGGGGTTAATGGTTTGTACCACCACTGCCTGGCTCTAATATGGTTTTATGTGAAATGGATTCTGTTGTTTTATGGTACTTGAATTTGAATTCTGGGCTTCACAGATTGTGGACAAACACTATACAGAGCTACATCCCCGGCCCCTTTTTGTATAAGGTTTCAACTCACTTGCTCAGGTTAGCTTTGAACTTGGAGTGTAGCCAGGATGGCCTTCACTTGAACTTCTCCTGCCCAGGATTCCTAAGTAGTTGGGATTATAGACTCTAGGCCTGCACAATAGATTGGTAGTATACTTGGTGGCCTACACATGAATTAATGTGAGTTAACAGCTGAGCATTTATGAATAAGAACACTCTTAAAAACAGATCAGAGGTATACTAAAAGTGGTTAATTTAATGTTTAACATCTGTTAAGTTGATAAACACTTGATGAATCCTATAATTTTAGTGATGAGTATTCTGAATATAGTAGTATCCCTTCTATACAGCACCTGCCATAGTTTAATCTTCTGTAGTTTCACTTAACTATTATTCAGCTGTGCTTTGAAAATATTAGATGGAAAATCCCAAAAGCAAACCATCTAGATTAGTAGTTCTCAACATGTGGGTTATGACCCATTTGGCAAACTTCTATCTCCAAAAATATTTATATCATGATCCATAACAGTAGCAAAATTACAGTTATGAAGTAGCAACAAAAAATAATTTTATGGTTGGGAGTCACTACAACACAAGGAACTTTATTAGAAGGTCACATGGAGCATTAAGAAGGTTGAGAGCCATTGAAGTTTTATGTTATTTTGAATAGTGATGAAATTGTTCAACCTAGACACGAGTCAGCTCTTGGTCTAGTATTCTCACTTGTCTGTGTCTACTAGTTGCTCAATAGCCATTGTGGCCAATAAATAGACTGTCATGATATTTTAGTGCTGTAGGTATCCTATTTATGTAGCGAGCAATCTAGGTTATCCAAAGAAAAACTAGAAATTGCTTCCTTAAGTTAAAGGTAAGATGTTTTAAGAAAAAAACAGTCACAACAACAACAAAAAAATGGAGACATCACATTTGCATAGCTTCCATTATAGTGTAATGTTAAATTGCTCTGTTATTGATTTGTATGTATATATATCATAGATATGTATGTGTAGGAGAAAATGTATATACAAAGTCTGGTACTTAATGTCCAGTTTCATGTGTGCACTGGGATGTCTTGGACTGCCCAGCTGATTTAAGTGGACTACTGTATGCTGTATTTAATCTAGCTAAATCTTGATCTAAGAGGTGGGTTATAAGATTTTGGAATTTCTGTAACCTTCTGTTATCAGATGCTAACTGATATATATACACAGATCATAATTATGTAATAACCAAAGCCATATTCTGATTAGCCACCTAAACTATTCAGAAAATACATAAGAATCAAGGAAATCTTGGATTCTTACTTGAATTCTCTTATTTTGAGAGAAAAGTTCAGAATTATCAAGTGTTCTAGGCTTTTTTTTTTTTTCCCCAAGATAGAGTGATAGAGTTTTTCTGTGTAGCGTTGTTACCTTTCCTGGAACTTGTTCTATAGATCAGGCTGGCCTCATGGATTATTTCTTTTCTCTCTCTCTCTCTCTCTCTCTCTCTCTCTCTCTCTCTCTCTCTCTCTCTCTCTCTCTCTCTCTCTCTCCCCCTCTCCCCCCCTCTTTCTTTTTTAACAAAAACATTGGACATTAAAATAAAGGTCCTGGGCTGGAGAGATGGTTCAGAGGTTAAGAGCACTGGCTACTCACCTCACATACAGAGGCCCATCTTGAATGAAGGGTCCTTCCCATACAAACATTCACATTCTACCCCTAAGGTTACTTTGGAAGTCAGCCACTCCCTCAGTACTATAACCAGTTTCAGCTATGCACACAGCCCCACCTACACTGTAAGAGAAGGCCAGGATTAGGATTCTAGAAACCAGGGTTCTAGGAGTAGGTCTCCACTGTAAATTTACTGAAAGACCTGAGGTGCCCTGTTTTCTTTCTAGCATCTCTTCATTGCTGATGATATTGTAAGACTCATTGAGAATCGTGACAGTACTTGCAATTAAATATGAATGCATAATAGTATAACATGGTTATACTAGTATGCCAGGTGTTGGTGGTGCACACCTTTAGTTCCAGCACTTGGGAGGCAGAAGCAGGCGGATCTCTGTGCGTTTGAGGTTAGCCTGGTCTACAGAGCTAGTTCCAGGACAGCTTCCAAAGCAATACAGAGAAACCCTGTCTCAAAAAACAAAAACAAAACAAAAGGTTAGGAAACAAGGAGAGGTAAACTGGGATACCTAAAATGAATACATGGATCTGTATGGTTAGTAGCTATGCTTGTTAGCCTAGGCCTAAAACCCCAGCTACTTGAGGCCAAGGCAGGAAAGTGAAAGTTAAAGATATTGCCTAAACAGCTTAGTAAGATGCTATTTCAAAAAGTGAGAAAAGACAGAGGGATAGTTCAGTGATATAACACTTCTATGTCATTTGCAACACCCTAAGTTCAAAATTCTTGAACCTAACTAGCAGAAAGACATCAAAGAAGGAGCAGTTTGAGCATAGCATGAGTCTTGGAGGAACCACGTACATGTGCTCAGTCTGGTAATGGATTTACTATACATCAGTGTCTGGAGCCATTCAGTCCTACTTCCCTCTGTGTTTCTTTCCCTCAGGGATGGAGGTCATAGGACTTGCAGTCCATCATATAAAAGGTCCTTAAAGCCAATTGTTTAGGGCTGGAGAGATGCTCAGAGGTTAACATTGGCTGCTCTTGCAGAAAACCCAAGTCTGGCTCCCAACTCCCACATGGTGGCTCACAACTATCTTGTAATTCCAGTCCCAGGAGATCTAGTGCTCTCTTCTAATGTCTGTGGGCACCAAGCATGCACATGGTGTACGTATATACATATAGGCAAACATGTATACACATAAATCTAAAAATAAATTAAACACTATTAAGACACCTCTTCTCAGCACTTGAGAGGTGGAAATAGAAGGATCAATGTGAGGTTCCTCTCTACTATATGATGTGTTTGAGGCCAGCCTGAGCTACATGAGACCTGTCTCAAAAAAAAAAAAAAAAAATCCCTATTCCTTTAATGTGTCCATTATGTCTTGAGTCCTCTGCCATTTTTTCAGTACACCCCAGTATTTGTTGTCAGGAATACTTCTGTTATTTGTTGTAATACTATCCATTAGGATGTGTATACTTTCTGTGGTTTTCTTCACCTCCAAAGTGGAATTTGTACTTGTCTAGTTTGAATTAAAATAACTGAATGTATCCTAACCAAAAAAACAAAACAAACAAAAAAAGCACTGGCTGCTCTTCCAGAAGTTCTGTGTTCAATTCCCAGCAACCACATGGTGGCTTTCAATCTATAATAAGGTCTGGCCTACAGGCATACATGGAGATAAAACACTGTATACATAATAAGTACATCTTTCAAAAATAAAATAGAGGTCCAAGAGCAGAAAAAAAATAATGCTGAGAGGTAACAGACAATTTAGACACCAGCAGAAACTGGTGTCTGGGGAGGTAAATGGCAGCATGTTAATAAAGAGTCTGGGTTGGTTCAATCTGTCTTGGTCAGGTAGATGTTCCTCAGGGTCCTTATTTTGTATTCTAGTTGTGGAACTGTCAAGCCTGGCAGAGGTGAAGATATTCTAAACGGATACTTACGTCCATTAGACTATGGAAACAGTGGGCCCCAAGAAATTGGAGCTCCCCTAGGAGTTCCCCTAGGAAACTCATGTCAGGAGAAGAGAAAGCCTAAAGCATAAGCCCCTGTGGAGAGGGAGGGGGATGGATGGATGGGTGGATGGAAATAGAACTTCTCCCTGAAAGAAATTTAGAGCTTGACATACTACCTTACAGAAGAGAACATGTGGAACCATACCTTGACCTGGACTGCTTAGTAGAAATATGGAACTCTATCTAACCTTCTTAATCTTTAACCTCATACTAAGACCCAGAAGATGGGCTTGGTCAGGGGTAGCTGCATTTCTTTGTCCCTCCTCACACAACACCAGAAGCACATTGACTAAATCTAGTTTTGTTTTCACTATTAATTTAACTGTTTCAGTTTGCCTATTGCATATATATGGATGGCCAAACCTGGCTTGTTGAGGCATAGGCTGCATCCTAAGACCATAGTAGCACATCTCAGAATTCAGTGCTGGGGAGTCGCATATCAGATATTTGCAATTTATAACAGTAACAAAATTACAGTGATGAAGTAGCAACAAAAATAATTTTATGGTTGGGGGTCTCCATAACATGAGAAACTGTATAAAAACTATATAAAGGGTAAAGTCTTTTCTGTGTAGCCCTGACTATCTTGGAACTCACTCTGTAGCTGCCTGTAGCTCACAGAGATCCACCTGCTCCTGTCTCCCAACTGCTGGGATTAAATATGTGCAGAGAACCAACTTTTAAGAGTTGCCTCTTGTCAAATTTCTTAACACTATTTTTAGTTTGTTTTAAAATGAGTCATGGAATATTTTTCACATGTGTGTCCTAGGTGCGTGCATGCTTTCTTTCTTATGGTATCCTTGATTCTTCATCGTGTCCCGTGTCTCCACCCCCCCACCCCCCCACCCCCACGTTTGTGAGTTATGATGAAAACTACTTTTTGTTATGAAAGACAAAGTGTTTTGGTTTTTGATCTTTTTTTCCACAGTACTGGGGATTGAATGTTGGGCTTTCTGCATGCTAGGAAAGCAGTCTATCACTGAGCTATAGTCTAAGTACTTAATTTTTTTTTTTTTTTTTTAAGGAAAAATGTCTTCTTACTGTGGCTAGGATGATCTTGAACACTGTAGTCCAGGCAAGCCTGAACTTTAGTCTCTGGCTTTAGCTTCCTTAGTAGAAGAGAGTACAAGCCTTTGCCACTGGGTCTAGCTCCTAGTTCTTTCTGGCTAATCTATATTTGAGTTAAAATCAAATTAGGTCTTGTGTCTTGCTTTTTTGGACTTCAGGTTTATACTGAAGGAAGACCTACGTAGGGGGGAATTACCCAGGGGAACAGGAATCCTTGAAAAAACTGTCTTGGAGTTGGAAATGGCCACTTGCCTTGGGTGTGCAAAATCTTGAGTTCAATCCTAGAACTGACCTCCCCTCCTAAAAGTACCAGCTTAAATATTGATTGGAAATTGATATACTGCTTTTAAATTTCAGTAGCCAGTTTTCCCTTTGGCTTTAGTACAGGTTACCTTATTAAGTTGGAATCTCTGTTTTGAGACAGGGTCTCATGTAGTTCATACTGGTCTTGAACTCTTGATCTTCGGTCTTCATCTTCCACCATCCAAGTTGTGGAATTATAAGGATGGGCCACTCTGCATAGTTGAAAGATATTCTGTGGCAAGTGAATGGATGTAATGTGGCTGCTCATCTGAAATCTAAGCACTCAAAATGCTGAGGTAGGAGGACTGACAGGCATTTGAAACCATCCTGGCCTCCAAAGTGAATACAAGGCTACCCAGGACTACAGGGGAAGACTGTCTCAAAAGAACCACAGAAACCCTTTATAGTGTGTAAGATTTAACAATCATATGGCCTGGAGGAGAGCAAGGTTTTATTGGATAGACTTGTGTGCATGCGTGAGAGTGTGATTTTTCAAGATGGTTTCTCTGTGTAGCCCTGGCTGTCCTGGAATTCACTCTGTAGGCCAGGCTAGTCTTGAACTCACAGATATCCTTCTGCCTCTGTGCACCAGTACTGCCTGGCCAACTTGTGACTTCTGTCCACATGCGCTTGCTTGCTTGCTTGCTTGCTTGCTTGCTTTTTTCCTTCCTTCCTTCCTTCCTTCCTTTCTTTCTTTCTTTCTTTCTTTCTTTCTTTCTTTCTTTCTTTCTTTCTTTCTTTCTTTCTGTCTTTCTGTCTTTCTTTCTTTCTTATAGCCTCCAAACTACTGTTGCTACATCTGGGATATATAAATCAATTAATATTTTTACTTTATTTGTCAAGCAAAATTTACCTTAGTTTAAGAGTGAGTTCTAATAAATGTAACATACTAGTATTTACTCATTCAGTAACACTTAGCATCTTTAAAACAGGTAGTGTATATATTTGAAGGTGCTTGCCTTTGATGTTTTATTCTGGCTTTTCATAGAGAAAACACCATTATTTTCATCTTTAGTAACAACATCTGAGAAGTACATGCTGGGGACCTTAAGTGTCTCTGTTGATACATTTTATGACATTTTCTTCTCCATTTAAAAATTTTGTGTGTATGGTTGTTTTGTTTGCATGTATGTATGTGTACCTGGTACCCATTGAGGCCAGAAATGGACATCAGAACCTCTGGAACTGGAATTACAGACAGTTGTGAGCTGCTATAAGGTTTCTGGGAATTGAACCCAGGTCTTCTAGAAAGAGTAGCTAGTGCTCTTAACCTTGGAACCATCTCTCCAGCTCGTGTGCTTTATGTAGTATATTTTACCTGTCTCTTTGTGTCTATATTTTTGTTTGTTTTATGTTTTTTTTTTTTTTTTTTTTTTTTTTTTAATGTGTAACCATGGCTGTCCTGGAACTTGCTTTGTAGACCAGGCTGGCCTCAAAACACAAGCAATCTATGTCTGCCCCCTCGAGTCTGCTCTGCTACCATCTCCCTTGCCACTGGTTTGTTTTACAGTGTGTTCTCCCTTTCTTATCTGTTACCAGTGTCTGTTGTTGGCCACATTAGACTCTCAGCTGTTGTTTGGGCTAGCCTTTCTGTATGGCAGAACTGCAACATCTACTCTTTACATTTTCTCTAGCTTCTGTTGTTTATTTGAAAGTCTTCTATGTAACTAATAGCCTTAGCATTTCCAGTGTTTGGATTACAGGTGTGTACTACTAAGCCTCACATCTATTCTTCATTTTGTTACTAGAGATTCTTATTAGGCTTGTCACCTTTTCTAGGTATTTTTGAAAATCTGTCATTTTCCTAGGGTTATAGCAAAGACTGAAGCATAATTAAAAGATTAGCTAAAAGTTGAGAATATAAGGAGATGCTTTGAACTGTGTGTGTGTGTATTTGCACATACCTGTGTGTGCATAGAGTTGCATGTGTATTCCAGTATTGTGTGCATTTGTGCATACTTGAGTGGAAGTCAAAAGACAACCTCAAGTGGGGCTGTGGTGGTGCACGCCTTTAGTCTCAGCACTAACGAGGTAGAGGAAGGTGTATCTCTGTGTGTTTGAGACCTTCATGATCTACAAGAGATAGTTCCAGGACAGACTCCAAAAGCTACACAGAGAAACCCTGTCTCAAAAAAAAAAAAACCTCAAATATTTCTCAGTGGCCTTGGTGTTTGTGATTGTGTGTATTGAGGGGATGGTATGGGTCAGAGGTTGACATAGGGTGTCTTCCTTGTGGCTTTTCCATGTTAATTTTTTGAGGCAGGGTCTTACTGACTCTGGAGCACACTGGTTGGCTAGACTGTCTGGAAGTAAGCCCTTGGATCTATTTGTCTCCCTTGCAAGCCCTGGGTACAGATGCCTGCCATGTTTGGTTTTGTTTGTTTGTGGTTGTGTTTGGATTTTTTCTGTGTAGCTCTGGCTGTCCTGGAACTTGCTCTGTAGACCACGCTGGCCTTGAACTCATGGAGATCCACCTGCCTCTGCCTCTTTAGTACTGGGTCTAAAAGTGTGCATGTGCTTACACCACCATGCTCAGCCTGTGCTCTTAAACACTGTTACCTGTTGTAATATTGTCCATTAGGATGTATACACTTTCTTTGGTTTACTTCACCTCCAAAGAGGAATTTGTACTTGTCTAGTTTGAATGGAAATATATGAATGCATCCTAGCCCCCCCCCCAAAAAAAATCTGTCCATCCCCTTTATCTTGTTTTTGAGGAGTTGTCTCTCTCACTGTTCTGAGACTAGCTGGCCAGAGAGCCTCAGGGATCTGTCTGTGTTCAGGCTGGGTTCAAGCCCTGGTTTGTGATTTGTTGTTGTTATTTTCTTCTTCGTCTTTTTCTTTTTAAAACATTATTTCTGGTCCTCACAAGGGCTTTACCTGCTAAACCCTTTTCCCCAGTCTTCAGCTGTCTTTTCTGTATACATTAACTTCTGCGCAAAATTACTTGGGCAGCAATCCTCAACCTGTGGACCAAAACCCCTTTGGGGTTACCTGTCAGATATCCCTTACCAGTTACTCAACATTGCGATTTATAACAGTAGCTAAATTACAGTTATGAAGTCAAATTAATTTCTCTCTCAAGAGCAGTGGTTCTCAACGTTCCTAATGCTGCAACCCTTTAATAATGGTTCATGCTGTGGTGACTCCAACCATAAGATTATTTCATTGGTGAAATGGCATGGGAAGGGATAGAAATGATGCCCAGTTTGATAGAGGTGTTACATAGTAGAGTCTAGGGTGATTTGTAAATTTGTTTTAGACACATCCTAATCATTAAGGGGGAGAATGAATTGGTAAGTTTTAAGGGTAGGATATTTAAGGTTGAATTTTAGCTGTCTGTAAATAAGAATGGAGAGGTTGGATCTGTAAGTCTGATAGAAATGAGAGGTCAGTGCTGAAAACTGATGGGCAGTTGTTGCCATTATAGACATTCCAGTAGTGCTATACTCTGTCCCTGGTGACAATGTTACAGAAATAGACCAGGGCCATAACAATTAAGAGATCATAGGAAGTAGTAGCTTAGTAACCTGGCTACTTGGCTTTCTATTTAGGTTAGTATGGGGCAAACTGCAGTTAAGCAGAATTGTGGGAGGTAGAAAGGGCATTTGTGGCCCATCTTGGAAGCTGGGTCACTGTTTTCTTCATGAATTAGTGGATCTACTTTATTTGTAGAAACATGGTTTAATGGATTTTTGGTAAATAATCCTGTGAAAGATAGTACTGCCAATATCATTCTTGTCTTTAAAAGATATTTAGGCCTGGGATTATGCTAGAGTATCTAGTAGTAGAGTGCTCACCTAGTGTGGTTGAGGCTCTGGCAATATCAGCAAATGGGATAGATGCTGATGAAGGTAGTTTCTAGACTACATATACCTGTACACATGTCAGTTACTATTTTTATGGTTTGTTTCACTATGTATCTTCACTGGCTGGAACTCAACATATAGACAGGGCTGGCTTCCTGCTCATGGATCTCCCTGCTTTTGCCTCCTGAGTGCTGGGTTTAAATGAAGCGCCACCATATCCTGCACTCTTCCTCCCCTCTTCAGGATGGTCTTGATCCAGTGGGGTTTTTGTTTTGTTTTGTTTTGTTTTTAAATCTGCCTTTGCTACCTGAGTATATTTACTTTTAAAAAAAGTTCATGGAATATAGTTCTTTTTTTTTTTTTTTTTTTTTTTTTTGTGCTGTAGTGAATTAACATAGCAGGCTTTGAATTGAGAAAAGGAATAAAGCGGAAAAACAGGAATTCATACAATTTCTGAAGTTCTCATAAGCCAGGTGTCTGTGCCTTTCTTCCAGCTAGGATGAAGCAGGAAGATTTAGAGTTAGAGACCAGCTTGTCCATTGTAATCATACCTTACCTCAACACATAACTCTCCTTCTCTAACAGACATGGGGCCCCAGGTGCTTGTTAGGAACAATTGTAAATGTACAGGATTGTGTCTTTTGTAAAGAATAATTTCCTACTGATTTTTTGCTTCTTTGTGATTGAACCATCAAATAATCAAGACTGGAAGAGTGAAATATGAATCATACTGTAGTAAAGATCATGAATGAAATGAATTCTGGTTTTTTGAAAGCTGTGCAGTAATCCTGAAGCAAACCATGTTGAATTACTGAAAGTAAATTTTATGCTTTCTGTTAATAAAACAACAAAAGTAGGTGTTGGAAGTGTAGCTAGGGTTGGTCCAGTGCTTACTTAAGATATAGGAAGCCCAGGATTTAAACCTCCCTCCCCCCATCCACCACATAGACCAGGCCCATTATGGCTCAGGCCTGTAAGTCCCGCAGCCAGAAAGAAGGTGGAGTCAGGAGGATCAAAAATGTTATGAACTAGTTGGAGGCCAGATATGAGACCTTGTCCTAGAAAACATATCTGGGGTTCTATCTCCCAAACATACTGAAGACTTAAGAATATAATCGATTCTCCGGAAATTTTCTTGTCTTTATTGTTTTTTTTTTCCTTGTCAGTATTCTCTATTCCCACTTTTCATTCTGGCTCTGTTCATTCTGCTGCTGAATTTTGAGTACTTTCTGTGCATGCAATTACTTTTTGTTTGACAATCCAACTATAGTGTAGTCATTTAAAATACATTAGTAACTTTAAACATGTACTTACTACTAACAGTGGACACATCACTTAATTTTGAGAAATAAGAACAGTGGACTTTTGAGCATTCTGTATAGTGACCCATGTATCATCATCAGTCACCTGGTGACAGCAACAATAACATTTAAAAAGCATTCCAGTTTTAGCTGTGGTAAAATGTGAAAAATAGCCATCTCAGAATTAATGAGCATTTAGATTTCAACTTTTCTTTTTTTTTTTTTTTTTTTGGGACAGGGTTTCTCTGTGTAGCTTTGGAACCTGTCCTGGTACTCGCTCTGTAGACCAAACTGGCCTCGAACTCACAGAGCTGCCTCTGCCTCCCATGTGTTGGGATGGAAGGTGTGCACCACCACCCAACTCTCAAATTTTTTAAAACCGTTGATTTAAATGTCAACTGAGTTATTGGTGATTTTATTTAATGGTATTATAGGTTTAAGCTGGCAGTAATTTTCATTAAATGGAGAACATTTCATTTATATATTATTCAAAAAATCCTTAACCTTAAGACTGAAATTATAGATTTTAGGTTGGGGTAATTAGACTCATTTGGCAATTTGCCTTGTTTACTACATAGATAGACTTCCTGGAACTCTTTATTTTCTTAGCCCTTATTCAGTGTCTCTGTTATACTATTTCACTTTTGCTTGTTTTAAAATAACCTTTTTTAAATATCAGTGAAGATTTACTTGCAAGTCCCACTGTTACCCTTAAAGGGTGAGGGGGAGAACAAAAATTTTACATTCAGTTATGCAGAGGAACTTGAAGTATGTAATACTGGTGCCTCTGTTCTCTAATACTTAGACTTTTGAGTTAATGGTAACACTTTGGTGTATGTCAATTTCCTCCCCTCCTCTGTGCTCTCCCTTTTTGAAACAGGGTCTCACTTTGAAACCTTGGCTAGCCTAGAGCAGGCTGGCCTCAAACTCACAGATATAAGCCTGCCTCTGCCTCCAGGGTGCTGGGATTAAAGGTGTGTTATACTACTATTCCTTGTTGTTTGTTTTTAAATACATACAACTTTTTGATTGCTATAAAAGTGATACATCAGTCATTTCTTTTTTCTTATATAGAGCTATCTTGGTCTATATATATAAATTTAATTCATTTGCCTTAATTTCATAAGCTATCCATACATTCTGTTGATGGACATTGAGATAGATCCTAAGGAGCTTAGATTTTTGCTTTCCCTTGGTACAAAGAGTACAATAGGAATAGGTTTTATGCATATATACTTAGTCTAGATAACACCATGAATTTTAATTAGAATTGTTAGATTAAGGTATGTATAGATTTGATTTAAATTTAAAGATGCTGTGACTTGGTTGTTTAAAAAGATAGTATAAATCTTCCCTCCCTTTTGTTGGAGATCAAATCCAAGGCCTTGTGTATATATACTGAAGATATATTTTCTTTTTATTGATCTAAGAGGCAGGAAAGATCTTAATGTAATGTAGCCCAGGATGGCTTAAACTTGTATTCTTGCCTTAGCTTCCTGAGTATGCACCACCAATGCACTACCACTTTTGACTCCAGATTATTATTTTTTGGTTTTTCAAAACAGAGTTTCTCTGCATGTGCCCCTGCTGTCCTGGAGCTCTGTAGACCAGACTGGCAAGAAATCTTCCTGTCTCTGACTCCCTAGTTCTGGATTTAAAGCCATGTGCCAACACACCCAGTTTAATCAATCAATCAATCAATCTTCCTTCCTTTCTTCCTTTCTTTTCTTTTCTTTCTTTTTCTTTTTCTTTTCTTTTTTTTTTTTTTAAGAGACAGTATCTTTGTAGTCTACCATGCTGGTCTTAAAAGTCATTGTGTAGCTGAGGATGGCTTTAAATACCAAATCCTCCTGTTTTCACTGGCAGAGTGCTGAGATTATAGGTGTGTGCCACCACTAGTCTAGTGGCTTTGTTTTTGTTTTCTTTTTAATAATTAATTATAAGTTGACCTATAAAGTAGTGAATTTCAGAAGCACTGTTAAATGTCAGGATTCTTGTTATCTTTAGCCTGTTTCGTGACCTTCAGGTAGCCTTTTGAGTGATTAAGCCCAGCTCTTTTTAGACAACTGTCTTTAGTTCCAAGCTAATATTCACTCTTTGGATTGTAATGTCAGTGACAAGGGACTGTCCCCAGACCAAGCTTGTTTGCATTGAGTGCAGATGGCCCATATGTGGGAGACCAAGACAGTGGACATTTCCTGAGCATAATCAGCTGATGTCCATTGAGTAATGCGTCCACACAGGGCATGGAGCCATTGTGCCTCCTGTCAACAATCAACCAGCAGTTGAGGTTGATGGCTGCTTACCACCTGGAGAAAGGCCTATGTCACCATGTCCAGCCCTCATTATTTTTGTTGTTGCTCTGTTTCCTATTTTTCTCTTGAGACATGTGATCAGGAAGTACCCCACCCCCACCCCCGTTTTGGAGACAGTTTCTCTGTGGCTCTTTGGAGGCTTTCTGGGAGCAAGCTCTTGTAGACCGAGCTGGTCTTGAACTCACAGAGATCTGCCTGCCTTCTGCCTCTCCAGTGCTGGGACTAAAGGCGTGTGCCACCACCACTTGGCTTGCAATCCCTTTTTCATACTGACATTTCCAGTCTTAACTACTAAATAAATTGGTGCATACTAACCACTTATTTAACTTCAACCATTCTTTTTTCTTAGCAATATTGGATTGCCACCTATAGGTGAAAAAACGCAACAGCAGGTTGTACACGGTGCCTGTGCTTTTTTTCTCTTCCTTTAAGACACAGGGTCTCAAACAAAAACCCAAACAGAGCTAGTCATGGTGGTGCACACCTTTAATCTCAGCACTTGGGAGGCAGAGGCAGATGGATCTCTGTGAGTTTGAGGCCAGCCTGATCCACAGAGTATGTTCCACGACAACCATTACTAAAAATCCTATCTGGAAAAACACAAAACAGAGAGAGGCATGGTCTCTACATAGTCCTGGCTGGCCTGGAACTCACTATGTAGGCCACGTTGACCTTGAACTCACAGGTCTTTTCAGCCTCTGCCTCTGGGATTAGAGGCATGTACTACAACTACACCTAGTTTACTCTGCTTCTAATATGATGATGTACTTACTTAATTCTGTAGATGAGTTTAATAAATAAGAGCTTGCAGCCAGGCAGTGGTGGCATATACTTGGCAGAGGCAGGCAGATCGCTTGCGTACCAGTTCAGCCTGGTCTACAGAGTGAGTTCCAGGACAGCCAGGGCTACACAGAGAAACCTTGTGTTGAAAAACAAACAAGAACAAGATAATTTGTTGTTACGTATCATCATATTTGTATTATGGGTTGTTAATACTTTTACTCAACTGAACCAAAACATAGAAAAGAAATACATTTAGCTTAGGGTGCCTGCCTAGCTTGTGTGAGGCCCTGGATTGTGACTTGTAGGCACGTCTGCACTACAATAAGGCCCTATTTTAGGGAAAAAAAAGACAAGCAGAAGGCAATGTGCTTGTTAAAGTAGCTTTGAAAAAGCCAACAGTAAAGAGACTTCCTTCTGGTAAGAACACCAAACTCTCCCTCATTCTTCATATTCCAGTGCAGAGGATTGTCACCAGTTGGTTTACACAGTGACATTTATCTTAGGTGTCTTAAGGCAGTTTTTTTTTCTAGGCTGTTTGTACCGCCAAAAAAAAAAAATTTTTTTTTTTAAATCTGCCTGCAGGATAAATCTGTTTTAAACTCTTGCCTACTGTAGAATTTTTCATAATGAATGGATAAGAGTTTGAAACCTATTAACACTTTGATATCTTTTAACCTTGAGCATGGAGTTCAGAACTGTCACATAAATGAGAAAGAAATAGAGACTTCTAGGACACTAGTGACTTGAATAATTAAATAGTAGACTTTTGAATTCTTTTTAGTCCAGATCACATAAAGTTGAAGCTCAGCTCAAAATTCCTATGCAACTGGAGAGACCTTGAAACCTTGATCTCCTACCTCTCTCCCAAGCACTAGCATTACAGGAATGTACCACTATTCCTAGTTTTATTTTTAAAACTAAGTTTTAGGTTAGCATACAAAATATAGTTTTCAGTATGGTCATTCATGTATTGTCGGCTCACTCCCTCACTTATACACTGCCTCTCCCCGTTTCCCTTTCTCCCCCTTACATAGACATTTTAAAAATGCACACTAAACTGGGTGGTATGGCATATGCATATAATCCTAGCACTCTGGAAGTAGAGGCAGGAGGGTCCAGTGTTCAGTTACATAGGGGATTTATTAGATAAACTGTTTTGTCTCATGAGGACAGTCTTAACCATATGGCAAAGCTATAAATAAAAATGCTCATTTAAAACATAGTGTATATAATAAAATGATTTAAAAAGTAGTGTTGGCTAAACTCATTCTGCATATTAATCCCATTACAGGTAATTATATTGTGTGGCCTAACTATAACTTACTTTGTTCTACTTGTCATGTTGCTCTATAACACACACACACACACACACACACACACACACACACACACACACACACACACACACTATACAAAGACTTTACTTGACAAATGTAAATACAGTCTTGGTTTGGTGTATATTGAACACAATAGTCTTCCTTAAGCCTAAACACAGAAACAAAAGCATGTATTATAAGAGAAAGTCTGAGATGGGAAGTGATAAAGTGGGTATTGAGTAAACCTTTGTTAAAATTTAGCTGGTATCCTTGTAAAATTTCCACGTATTCATTAAGCTATATTATGTCATTTTTATTGTTAGGAGCTGATTTGAAGTTGAGCTTTGTCCTCAGAGTTGTCACAGTTTGCTTTACTCTGCCTAAAATATTAAGATTTTGTTATTCTTTTTTACCTAGGTATTTATATAGATAATAAGATTAAGATTGTTCTAGGGTTGGATTAGATAGTTTAAATGTATATCAGGGCTTATTTGTTTCATTTGCAAAGAACTTTTGAATTGTGGATTTATTGTGAGTGCTATAAATTTGAAAATAAAATGTGTTGAGAATGCCAGTTGTGGTATTTATATATAATTCAGGACATTTGAAGCATCCTTTGTGTCCATTGATTTTTAGCTGGAGTGATAAATGCCTGTCATCTCAGTACACGGAAAGTTCAGGCAAGAGGTTAGGACCAGCTTAGGCTATATGGAGAGACCTTGAGTCAGAAAAGGGGGGTTGAATGTTTGTTTTAAAATGGACATGCAAGAATATACATGTCATAGCACATGTGGAGGGCAGAAACAACTACATAGTGAATTCAAGACCAGCCTGGGCTACATGGGAGTCTTCAAAAAAGAAAAAATATAATAATTAAAATTACTGTGCTTAAAGTTTCATTCATTAGAGTTACTGAGCACTCTGTAAAGCACCTTGTGGAATTATTCTTTGGGAATTCCAGGTAGGTTTAAAATTTTTCATTCTTTTATTTTGTGACAGGGCCTTGGACTGACCTTAAACTCATTATTTTCTTGCTTGGTTTCTTGATTGCTGAAATTACAGATACATATACTACGTTTGGCTCAGATGAGCTATTACAGTACAGTATTGGGCTCATGGAAAGCAAAGATGCCTTAGATGTTTGGGGAGTTCTCTGTCTTATTTTTAGGAAATAAGGTCTGACCATTTTAGAACAGATTAAAGACTACTTTCAGTTCTTAATGCTTATGGAACAGAGGGGGTAAGCATTATATTAAACTGGGTGAGTTTCATTTCTGATAGCTTCATTTTGTCCTCCACTGCATTTTTTTTTCTTCACCCCATGAAGCAAATCTATTTCATTATAAATTCAAGGAAGGGTTTGGCTAAGGACAATAGCTTAACCTTTTGCTGTTTAGATAACATCGGAGATTCAGGCATGCACTGTGGCCGAAACTTGTGTGTACAAGCAGGATAGGATTTATTCAAATAGTTTTCTGCCAGTGACAAAGAACAGAAGGGTATATCTTCTAAAATTTGCTGAATTAAAAAGTTCTAAATTTAATATCTTAGGCATTTAAAAGCAGATATAAAATTCTAATGTTTTTGTGGGTTTTTATGGTTTTATACGAAGAGCCAGTTTTTGAAAGTTGAAGTATCAGGATCTGAGAGGAATAATGGCATAATGTTATTGGTAAGAAATTTTTCTTTATTTTCTGTGTTGTAGAAATTGACTTATTTGAAAAAGAAATGCATTCTTGCAAGCAAACAGGGTATACTTTGTTCAGTGTATTTTTGAAGCTTGTTAATGCTTCAAATGCCTTGATTGAGTTTATGTCAGAATTTAATATGCTACATTGTATTTTAAGATAGTTATTTCTATATTGTTCTTTATCTTTATGGAGTCATTGAAATGTTAAAGATTTATTTATATAAATTTACATTTAATTATACATTTATAACATGCATGTTTTAAATGTAAGCACAATTGAAATTATGAGTGTATTTGAAGTGTTTCTTTTTGGTAATTTCCCAGTGAGGTGTATGATATATTTAAAGAGTTAGTGATAATGGATGAGTTTTATATTTAAATTAATTTTACAATTTTGCTAACTGGTCAAAGGCGTTAATTATAATTATGTCTTAAAGAAGTTGGCATGTGGGTATTGGTGGCACACGCCTTTAATCCCAGCACTTGGGAGGCAGAGGCAGGTGGATCTCTGTAAGTTCGAGGCTAGCCTGGTCTACAGAGTTAGTTCCAGGACAGGCTCCAAAGCAATACAAAGAAACCCTGTCTTGAAAAACAAAAAGAAAAGAAAAGAAAAAGTTGGCATGTGGCATGTAGAGAAGTAATTTTTGTATAAAGAGCTGCAGTGTAATATAGACAGTGATTGCTGAGGAAAATTTAAGTAGGTTGTTCTACCTAGTAAATTACCATACAGCTCAAAAATAATGGAGTATTCCTTGAATACTTTAACTGTTCAAGATTTTGGGAGTATGTTTAATGCTAGACTAAGGTCAACTTAAATACATTTAGAGAAAATTTTAAATAATGTGTGAACCCAATGAAAACAATTAGTTTTTACAGCAATTTCATCTGGGCATACTGGTTTATTTCTATAACCCCAGTACTTTTGAGGCTGAGCTATAAAAAGATTGCCATGAATTTGAGTACAGAGCTGGATTACATAGCTGAGTATGAGGTTAGGCATCTCTACATAGCAAGAACCATGGAAAAAGAGAAAATGAGAGAATATGTGGGCGGGTGGGGTTCTGGTACTACAATATTTTGGCAAGTGTTGATCAATAGTACTCAACTGAAGACTGGGTTGGGGTGTGATATTAGGTTTGGTGGTGAACACCTTTAATCCCAGCACACAGGCAGCCAGCCTGGTCTGCATTCCTTGTGAGACTTATTAGAAAAAAAAAAAATAAAAATCAAAAAAGACTAGGGACCCTCTTTTAGATCTTTTCCTTTCCCTCATTTCTTTCTTCCCTTGCTTTGTTTTTGAGACAGGGTCTCTTGTAACCCATTCTGGCCTGGAATTCCATGTAGCTGAGGCTGCCCTTGAACTCTGATTATCCTGCCTTTACTTTCCAATTTCTATGTTTATAAGTGGGCCAGCCACCATGCTCAGCATTGCTCTTTATTTGTGTGTAAGTCTTCTGGTGACATAACTTGACTCCCCAGCCTTACCACTTAGGGACTGCTGAACACTGGTGAGTGTCCAGATCTGTCTGTCTTCAGTAAACTGGAGCAAGTATAGATAGGAGTATGGTGTGTTAGCTTCACAGTGCTCAGTTACCAGTTTCCTTCATTGGCCTGATGTTCATTTTTTAAGTCATTATGTATTTTGTCTTTCTTGTTGTTTTAGACAGGTGGGCAAATCTGATCACTATTTGAAAGTGAAGATTATAAAAACAGGGAGCAGGAGCTGGCGATGGCTCAGTGGGTAACAGTGCTTGTTTCACAAGCCTGAAAGCTGAGTTCAGCATCCCTTTCATGGACAGGACAAGAAGGGACTCTGCTGTCCTCTGACCTCCACACACTGTGTGGAGAACCCACAGTAAACACAATAATAATAAAATAGGTTTAAATTTAAAGACTGTAAAGGTGGTGGTGGTTATGGAAAATGACCAAAATTGATTATCCCCAATAAATCTTGAGTGATGGTGCTGATCCTGAGGGAGAACCCCAGCTTAGCCCAATATTTTTCAGGGATGGGGTTCTTTGACCTACCTTTGAAGACATAAGCAGGATTGGACTATATCCTACAAGTTAAGGCTTTATGACAGGGACTGATGTTGGGCTTGCTTAATTGTTCTATATTCTAGATAGCTAGCCATTATTGATTTGATGGATTGTTACTACGGTATTGGGATGATTCTTAAGTATGATTTAGTGCCCAAGTACTGTCATAGACTGAAGACAGTATTCCTAAGAGTCTTACTTTGATAGTAAGACTTGTTTTGGAGAAACTGGACAAGACGCTTTTAAAACTGCTCCATTTCTGCAGTGACATTGAAGTTAATATTTTTTGTTCTGATTGATTAATGATTTTACACAGTTCCATATATAGAGCAGTTTAAAATTCATTTGACTTTTACTTGGGCAGTTAACTTGTCTTGTAAAAAAAACACTGCTGTCTTAGTACAAATATCTTTGTTAAATTGTAACAGTCAAACAAGTGTTTTTTGAGTGTGGGCTATGGGCCAGAACTGATGTATACCAGTTAGAGGAATGTATGGAATCCAAATTGAGGGAGGTGATAGTGGTCCACTGTGTTTTGCAGAGAAAAACTGTGTGTGTGTGTGTGTGTGTGTGTGTGTGTGTGTGTGTGTGTGTGTGTGTGTGTGTGCGTGTTGCTCAGGAGTTTATTATCTTTTTACGGTGGATTTAGAGGGTCAAATTTTAGGTGGTGAGGCTTGTGTGGCCAGGTCATCTCACTAGCTCTCTATACTTGTTTTAAAGCAGTGACTATAGGTTTAGCCTCTCCTGTACACTTTTACAATTATTGTTGACATTAAAGAGTTTTTATTTATGATGGCTTTGTGTAGCGATACTGTATTATAAGTTAGAACTGTCCCAGCACTCAGGCTCAATTGGTTCAAGGCCAAACTGGTCTATGTAGTGAGTTCCAGGCCAGCCAGGGAAGAAGAGTAGAACCGATAATTTAAATGTAATTGGCCATTGGTATTTGAAGGACTGATGCCAGGACTCTGCCAGGTACTCAAGTCTGGGGTACTTAATCCTTTATGTACTGTGCTAGACTGTTTGCACCTAACCCATATATATTCCTTTGCTATTCAGTCTAGGTGCTTCTTCTTCTCAATATATGTGTTCCCTGGTTGGTTGAAGTCACTGCAAGTCTTCCGAGGGCTGCAGATCCGTGGGAGAAAACTTAGCTATCACACACAGTGCTCTATGCAGGTGTCTCCAGCACCTCAGAAATAATACTTGGCTGGTTCTGCACTCTGACATGCCAATTTTTGACTCTCCACTACCTATGACCATAAAACTCAGTGTGCTTCTAATCCATACCTGCTGTAGCTTTGATATATATCGATTTAAGTTCTGAGAGAAAATAAAGAACCCTTTTTTATCCTCCAGCTTTAGGGTAGTATTATTCATCTACCTTGAGCTAGACTACTTCATGGAACTGAATTGATTCTTTCAATTATAGTAAAGCAACAAGCACCAGCAAGAAAACCAATCTTAACCTTTTTTTGGGAGTTTTAGGCAGGGAGGGGAAGAGTCACTAAGTTTGTTGCTCAGACTAGCCTCAGGTTCATGGCTGTCCTGAGTGCTGGGATTACAGGTGTGTACCACCAGGTCTGGTTTATTTTTATTTTTATTTTTTCTTTTAAGATTCATTTATTCATTTATTTATTCATTTTTGAGGATTTTGTATAGACAGTGTTCTGGCCTACATGCCAGAAGGAGGCACCAAATCTCATAGTTGGTTGTGAGCCATTGTGTGGTCCTGGGAATTGAATTCAAGACCTGGGAAAGCAGACAGTGCTCTTAACCTCTGAGCCATCTCTCTAGCACCCCCCCCCCAGTCTGTATCTTAAGAGATTATTGTACCTAACAAATACTCGTTCAGTTAATACATACTTAATAGTAATTCCTAGCCAACATTTTATTAGGATAACACTGAACTAATAACCCTGTGTGAGTCCCAGTATACTGAGCAATCATCTGAAGCTTGTCTCTATTACTCTCTGTGAAGCCTGTCTGGGGTGAAAACTCAGTTCAGGGACCTATTACTAAGAAGGGTAGAGGGAAGATATCATTAAAGACATTTATAAAATATAAAACACTGCCATTTTTCTTGCCAAAGCAATAAAAATTGAAGTTTAATCCTAGTACTCAAGAGGCAGAGGTAGGTGGATCTCTACAGAGATCCAGGACAGCCAGGGCCACACAGAAAAACCATTTCTTGGAGGGGGGTGGTGGATAAAAGCAAAGTTTGTTGTTGAGACAGGCTCTTACACAGTAACTCTGGCTGGCCTGGAGTTTATTATGTAAACCTGGTTGGCCTCACATATCTTCTTTCTTCTTCCAAATCCTAGACTGGGATTAAAGTTGTGAGCTATTATTAACTTTTTAAAAAACAGAGAAATCATTCTTTAACAATTTCATATATGTAAACAGTACATTTTGACATACTTATCTTCCTGCCCCCATTATCTTGTCCCACGTCCACAGAAAGCTTTGTTTTTCTCAACAAGCTCCTTTTATGGTCTTTTTTTTTTTTTTTTTTTGGGTTTTTTGGTTTTGGTATTACCCATTGAGTTTAATTAGGGTTGATTGGGTAACTTATTAGTGGTTATTCTACTAAAGAAATTGGCCCTCCTTCCCTAGCCAATAGCTCCTCAGGGATGGGTGGGGTCCTATGAGCCCCTTCTCTGTCCATATTTGCGGCTGTCATTTAGTGAGGGCAGCTGTTGTGCAGAGGGTAAGCATTTCACAATGTTTCTCCCCATCTTTTTGGTTCCTTTGGAGGAGTAATACAGATGCCATGTTTAGGGTTGAGCTCTCGACAGTTACTTACTCTAGCAGTTATGAGTCTTTATTAACTGGGAAAAGAAGTTTCTTTGTCTAAGTTGAGAGCAGAAATAATCTATGGGTATAAATATAAATATTTGAGAGGTTGTTTGGACAAGAATAATAGGTTTATTCCCACCCCCCACTGCACCCCCCCACCCCCCGGGCCTGAGACTTCCCCAACAATGGACTTTACAGGTTACAGGTCAAAGCATGAATTTCCCTCTGTGGATGGGCCCCAAATCCAATCAGAAAGTAGTTGGTTATGTACTTAACAGTCAAGACCCTGTTGTACCCATGTGGATATTTTGCCTAACAGTTTGGTATTGTAGTGTACAGAATCCACATCTGTGTAAGACTGTTAACTTTTTTCCAGTAGCAGCTTTTATAGCTAACACCTTCTGGAAGGAAAGTTATCTACAGGGAGACATTTTCTAGCTCAGTTCCAACTTGATTTCTCTTTGTGTTGTCATCAGCAGTGGGGTTTTAATAACATCTAATTCTGGTCAACAGCCAAGATCTGTTTTTAAAGAAGTTTCTTTTCTTCCTGCAGTTTTCTTCACCTGTTGTGTGAAGCACAGCACCTTCCAGGCCACTGTAGAAATGGACAAAGAAGAAAAGAAGACTATCAACAAGGGTCAAGAAGATGAAATGGTAACTAGCTTTCATAATTTCTTAGGAAGTAAAAAGATAACAAAGAAAAACCAATGTAGGGTGGGGTACAACCTAGTGGTATAGCATCTGTCCAGCTAATGTGCTGAGACTCTAGGTTTGATCTCTAGTGAAACACCTACCTACAACACATACATCTGAATTTTTGTATCCTATTTAAGGTTGTGTATGTATGCCCGTATGTGTATGGGTGTGTATATGTGTATATTCACACACATTTTGTTTGTTTTAGACATAGTCACTGTGAAGCCCTGATTGGCCTTGCACTTGACTACATAGACCGGGCCAGGTTCAGTCTTAAGGGTTCTATCTGTTTGTGTTTTCTAAGTCCAGGGATCAAAGGCACTTGCCATTACACCTGACTTGACCAGAATTCTTGAGTTTTTGAATTGAGATGGTTGTGTTTGTTATTATTTTGTTTTTACTTTTTTGAGACAGGATTTCTCTGTGCAGCCCTGGCTGTCCTGGATCTCACTCTGTAGACCAGGCTGGTCTTAAACCCAGAGATCCACCTGCCTCTGCTTCCTAAGTCTTGGGGTTAAAGGCATGTGCCACCACCACCTAGCTTGTTTGTTTATTTTTAAAATTTTAAAAAGTATGTTTTATTATTTATGTGTCCACATGTAGGTACATGTGTGCCGTGTGTGTATGGCGGAGGTCAGAAGACAACTTTTGGGAGTTGTGTGAGCTGTAGGGATTGAGCTCAAGTCAGTAGGCATGCCTGGCAAGCACATTTACACTCTGGTACATCTTGCTGGTTCCCCAAGTAAAGGTTTCTGTTTGTGGTTATAAAGTTGAAAAATCAGTTTAATTAAAACACAAACTTCTTAATATTTATAAGGTAAAATAGAGGCCTTTAAAATAATAAAGTTTTCTCCTTGCTATAGCTCAAGCTGGCCTCAGACTCATAGCCCTCCCCTGACTTAGCCTTCCCTGAGTGCTGAGATCGTAGGCATGTGTCTCTACCATGTTAAAGATTCTGGCAAAGGATAAACAAAAATTTCCGCAACCTTATTTGAAATTTACACTAAATGAGGCCTTCAGCAGTTTGAAATATTATATTTGGCAGCCACTGTGGGTGAGAATTTAAGAACATTTAAAATAATTTGGGTTAGGAAGTGAAGTTGGTCAATTACAGTGGTATTGGAAGTTAACAAGTCATTTAAAAACAAACAAATGTCTAAAAACAATGTGGTGCTGGTGCGTGGTAATACTTTGAAATCCACAATGTAGGAGGCAGAGGAGGGTCATAAATAAGTTGGAGCCAGCCTTGGGTATATCACTTTCCTTTGTGAGACTGTATCATGGCCAGCACTTTTAATGTCTGAACCATCTCAATTAGTCAGTCAGTGAATGTAGTGTCATGGAACAAGATGTAAGCAGAAAAACTGGTCAAATCATGACACTGAGTGTAGTTGACACTAGTAAGGCAGTATAGTTTTGACAGAAGAACCAGATGTTAGGGTCAGAGGAAACTATAAGAAACACTGATGTTTTTACATCTTCTGTGTGTCTGAAATGGTTGCAGAATAACATTTTATTTTGTAAAGACCCATGAAAGACTAAAATTTAAAAAATAGTGAAATGATAAAAGTTACAAGGAATGGGGCTGGAGAGATGGCTCAGTGGTTAAGAGCACTGGCTGCTCTTCTAGAGGACTTAGGTTTGATTCTCAGCATCCACATGGAGGCGTTCAACTAATTGTAACACCATTTCCAGAGCCCCTTCTGGTCTAAGGGCACTGCACATCCATGGTGTACAGGCAGACACATAGGCAAAACATTCATACACATAATATATATATATATATATATATATATATATATATATATATATATATATATAATAAATAAATAAAATCTTGGAAACAAGTTTAGTTTATCTGCCCTATCATTTGCTCATTAATCATGTGATTGCCATTTCTGTGCAGGAGATACATGGCTATAACTTATGCCGCTGGAAGCTTGCCATGGTTTCTGTAGGAGTGATTTGTACTGGTGGTTTTCTCCTCCTCCTCCTCTACTGGATGCCTGAGTGGCGAGTAAAAGCCACATGTATTAGAGCTGCAGTTAAGGACTGTGAAGTGGTGCTGCTCAGGACTACTGTAAGTCATGCATGTTTTCAAGTGACTTTGTGTAAATGGTTCAGAATAAGGCACTGGGACTTTGGAATGTCTAGTTTTTTCTCAGGGATGGCTTTGTGAATACTGTTCCGGTGATTAGGTTAAAAAGAATCTTAAATCTGATGAGGCTATCTTACAGCTCTTTATGACTAGGGTATTAGCACTGGATAGGACAAATTGGAGTTCTTCCCTTTAGGACTGTAGATAGCCCAGACCCCTCATTGACTAGGCCAGCTATTGACTGTGATGTTACATCTTAGCAATTTGTTTAGAACCCCAGCTGAAAACATTTTATAAAAAGATGTAGCTGGGCGGTGGTGGTGCCTGCCTTTAATCCCAAAACTCAGGAGTCAGAGGCAGGCAGATATGTGAGTTCAAGACCAGTCTGGTCTACAGAGCTGGCTAGTTCCAGGACAGCCTCCAAAGCCACAGGGGAACCCTGTCTTGGGGGTGGGGGGGAAATGAATAAATAGTTAATGTTCATGTAATAGTAATGCATTAAATTAAGGAATTGTTAACTTTTATAGAATCTGTTGATAGTTGTACTGGTAGTGTGCTAAAGTTGATCAGAAATTTTTCATGTTAAATGAGTAGGAAATGATACTAACTCAGCAAGAGATGACTAAACTTTTAAATAGTAGGACTTATGTAAAAATACAGGCAGTTATTTAATATTCATAATTAACTTGACTTTTCTCCTTTTCTTCCAAGGACGAATTTAGAATGTGGTTTTGTGCAAAAATTCGCTTTCTTCATCTGAAAAATCAACCAGATTTTAATGCAAAATCTTTAGTTAATAAGGTTTCTAATGGCCATGCTGTTCATTTAACTGAGAATCTGACTGAAGAAGATAGATGTGAGATGAATAAATACTCACAGACTCAGTTACAACAGGTACTGTTATGAGCATCAAAGCTTCTTTGAAAAACACAGTTAACATTCTATTATCAAAGGTAGATCATAATTTGTGCATTTGCAGTTACTGCTTGAAAAAAAATTACATGCTTTATAAATTATCTGCCACTAAATAAAACTAGGTTTAATAGAAACAAATGATGTGTTATAAGAAGTGAAGATAAGCCTTTTGATGTAATATTTATGTGTATTCTGCAGATGCGATATTTCACCCACCATAGCATAAAATATTTCTGGAATGATACCATTCACAATTTTGATTTCTTAAAGTAAGTATCTTTCTTTTGCTTGGAATATACTATGAATATCATGAAAGCGCTTTAATAAAAGAGGCTGTATCCTATTATTACATAAAAATCAGAGACTTGTTTTACTACTTTTATTCACTTACTGAAAATAAGTGTCACTGCAACTTGTACCTTGGAAACATTTACATAAAATTTAAGAGAAAGCTAAGTGCTTGCCCGTGGTGCATGCCAGGAATCCCCAGCGGTCATGAAGGCTGAGATGCATGCAGATTTTTAGTATCCTCACATCTTGGGTTTTCTACTTGATTGTTGTGGTTATTGTTTTACTTTATTTTTTGTGTGAACTGGGTTTAGGATTGAATTTGGGACTCACACTGAGTCCTACTCCCCAAACCCTTTGCTTTTCTCTAGAGCTCAGAATTACTTCTTTCTGTTGTTGGCCCCATCCATTTGTAATCAGAGAAGCATGTAATACTAGTCTGTCTTTGTACTGCATTCTGGAGAAGTCATCAGTTCTCTTGGGAAGAATGTCTACTATAATTGCTTTTTGGTCTCTGTCAGCCATTGAAATTTGTAAAATTTAAACATAACCCTAATGGCATCAACAAATTGTAGAACTTGGCTTTTCTATATGTAAAAATGTAGAGAATAAGTAGATTAATGCTTACTTCTCTTTGCTTTAGAGATATTTGGCTGGTATCAGTTAAAATAAGTATAATTATGGTTTTTTTTGGTGGGGGGAGTAAATACATTAGTTGGATCCTAGTTAGGATTGTTCAAGGTGTTAGACATTTATGATTGTAAATATTATACTTTGAAACTAGGTATGTAATAGTTCAGGAAAGAATTTATATTGGTGCATTATGGAAGAAAATGAATATGATTTCTTAATTCAAAACTAAAAATATAAAGAAGAAACCGGATAAGAACTAAAAAACTTTAGTTTGGATTCTTATTAGTTACACTTTATTTAAGTTTTATTAGTTTGATTGTTGACTCATAAGCTTTGGAAACTGTGAAAGGATAATGCTATGATTATTTACTTTTATTTATATAGTATTATTTAGAGTTATGACAAATACAGTGGATAACATAGTTATGTTTGAGACTTAGACCATTCATTATTGTTAGACTTTGAGATTTTAAAATTCTCATGAATTCTGTTTTTGTTGTTAAGAATTTCTCAGAAGTTTGTAAGGAAGTTACAGTTTGAAAATCACGCATATAGCAAACTGAGGCATTAATAAATTTGGATATTTTAAACTTTGTTTAAAGTTAAAACTTTGGATTTATTTAGGGGACTGGATGAAGGTGTTTCTTGTACATCAATTTATGAAAAGCATAGTGCAGGACTGACAAAGGGGATGCATGCCTACAGGTAACTTTATCCAACTACAGTAGATCTGTTCTCAAAATTTCTAAATTTAGAAGTGTGTATGTAGACAACTCTCTATCATATAATATAGATACTTAAATAAAACAGCAATATTGTTAGTTATGACCTTATTAAGAATTTGAGCAAAACTCCGTTAGTTTGAAGATTATAAAAATGGTAAGCTAATATCCCCAAAGTTTTACTGTTTCATCAATTTTAAGATGCAAAAATTTCCACATTTTCCTGTCTCTGAAATTGGGATGTGTTGTAGTGGGTTGAGTGTCATCCTCAGGCACATGTTAGATAATGGTGTGTTCTGTAGATGGGATTGTAAGCATGAGCTGGGATTTCCCACCATGAAACTAAACAGGGAGCCAAGCTTTTTTGTGTTATTGGTTTAAGTATAAAAATATGCTAGTGTATTGGCACATTTTAAAGATAAATGTAGTTTTTGGATTAAACTGAAATTTTTTTTTTGAACTATTGTAACATGTTTTCAGTGTTTGAACAAAAAGAATCATTCAGATTTTACACCTAATAAAAGGCTATAATTATAACAGCACAGAAAGCATATTCTTATAAGAGATTAAAATGAAGAATTTAAGGTTTTAGAGGGACTAGGAATAGGGTAGCACTCTATATTCTACACTGTGTTGTTTTAACAAGGCCTCAACGTGTAGCCAAGGATGGATGTGAATTCCTGATCTTACATTTTCTTCCCAAGTGCTGGGCTTCCAGGGAAGCACCACACAATCAATACTTGGTGTATGCAATCTTTTGGCACAAGCCAGGGCCTTGTGCATGGTTGGTGGTCACTCTGTTAATGGGGCAGCATCCCCAGCCTCCAAGCAACTCTTAAGAAAATGTTTTCTAAAAGATTTCAAATGTGCAGTGTTTTGAAATGAACTTGATTAGTGAAGTATTCTCCCTAGAAAAAAAGTTGTAAGATTCTTCAAATGTATTTAATTTCTTACAAAACGTTAGTTGTAATTTATTTAAATCTTAGTATAGTTTGTTCTGTTTGGGGCTGGAGAAGATGCCCTGGTGGTTAAGAGCACTTACTGCCCTTCAGAGGACCTGGATTTGGTTTCTAGCACTCATATGGCAGTTTACAACTGTCTGTAATCCCCGTTCCAGAGGATCCAGTGCTCTCCCTAGGCATCTTTGGATATTGCATACATGTGATGCATGGACATGGATGGGTAGGCAGGACGCCATGCACATGACATAAAAATGAAGTCCCCCCTCCCTCCCTCCCATCAAGAAGAACATTTTAGTCAGTTATGATGGCTTATACCTGTCGTTTCCAGCACTTGGGAATCTGAGACTGGAGGATTCCTGTGAGTTTGAAGGTGGCCTGAGTTATATAATGAGTTTCAGGACAGTCTAGAAATAACAAAGTGAGTCTTTTGACCAGTCAGAAAGATACTTGTCATAGTAAACATGGAAGTCAAAATGATGTAAACTGGTAAAAAAAATTTGGTTGCTATTATTGACTCCTTTGATAGCATAGATAGCTTTTTTATTTCATTTAGCACCCCCCCCCCCAGGTTTTTTTGTGTGTCCCTGGCTAACTTGGAACTCCATCTATAGACCAGGCTGGCCTCAAACTCACAGATATACTCCTGCCTCTGCTTCCTGACTGCTGGGATTGGAAAGGCCTGTGTCACCACCGTCCAGGAGCAGCTTTTTTATTTTTTAAAGTAGAGAACTTTAGTCATGAAGCATACTAATTTAAAACCACAAATCTAAGCACTATTGGCTTTACTTATATATTAACATAATTATTTTCCTAAATCATATTATTAATACAATTACCATATTTTTCTGTCATAGAAAGTTGCTTTATGGAGTAAATGAAATTGCTGTGAAAGTGCCTTCTGTTTTTAAGCTTCTAATTAAAGAGGTAAGACTGTTGCATATAATTCAACAGTAGACTCATCAGTTGGGAAAGAGTCATGTATAAGAAGATATTCTTGGTTTTCTGCTCTTTAATTTTGCTTCATATTTTACTTGGGAAGTAAAAATGGGAAAAAAAAAGTCTTTTCTAAAATGAGAGTATGTAATTTTGTTTCTTTTCTCATGTATGTATATCCCATCCAAATCTTCTCCTGTCTTACAAGTGTATTACCTTCTCCCTTTGTTCCTATCTTCACTTCATGTTGGAAATGAAAGGAACATGTTAGTTCTTGCAGTGAGAGTTCATTTATAAACTGCCTTAGCTGTGTGAATAATGGGTTATGACTATGTAGAGGAAGTTGATGAGTAACTGCCAAGCAGAGGAAAGCTTGCCAGTCTTTTTTGTTCTTGTTTTTGGCTATAGATAAAAACTTGTATTGGGTGGATACTTTACTAGAAATACGATTGTTCTCCATCAGTTTCTTAGAATAGCCATTTAATGCTGCCTGCAAACATAGTTTAGTGTACTGACTAAAAAGTGTAGGATCAAAAAATGTTCTAGGCGGTGGTGGTGCACACCTTTAATACCAGCTCTTGGGAGGCAAAGGCAGAGCTCATCCTTTGTGCTTATCTACTGTTCTAGTAAAGTAGTAGAGAATCTACTGTTTATACATATCTTACTCCATTTTTGGCTGTTAATGTTCCCTTTTTTGTTGTTTTTTAGGTTCTCAACCCATTTTACATTTTCCAGCTGTTCAGTGTTATCTTGTGGAGCATTGATGAATATTATTACTATGCTCTAGCCATTGTGATTATGTCCATAGTATCCATTATAAGCTCACTGTATTCCATTAGGAAGGTAAGTCAGAATTTATTACTTATTTCAGAAATATATTTGCATTTTTTAAAATAACTTGTAAGGCTTATAGAATATATAATACTTGGTATAAAATACATTTAATGTTATATTTACATAAGTACACATACAGATTTCTTTGGTTTGTTCATTTAGACAAGGTAGCTAGGGTAGCCTTTACAGCTAACCAATCCTGCTTTATGCTTGGCCTTTGGAAATTTTTTTTAATGTGTACTGGTGTTTTGCCTGCATTTATGTCAGTGCACCACAAGTGTCCCTGTTGCCTGCAAAGGCCAGAAGACATTATTGGATCCCCTGGGACTAGAGTTACGGGTGATTGTGAGCAATTGTGTGGGTGATGTGAATCAACCAGAGTAGGCAGTGATCTTAACAGTTGAGCCATCTCTTCAGTCCTGGCTTTTTTCTTTGGGGGGGGGGGCAGAGGGGTGGGAGGGATCAAATACTTGTTTTTTGTGTTACTAGAGTTTGAACTGAAGACTGCATATGCTCACTCATCTGCAATCTTTTGTATAATCAGATTACTACATGATTATTCAGAAGTTGTAGGCATCTGTATCTGCTTATTAAAGACTGAATTGTTGAAAAGATAGTTCCATTGTTCTCAAGATTGCTCCATTTAAAGTGTATCTTTGTTTTGAGCTAAAACAGTAATTCTTAGATTCCAAAATTTTTTGGGTATGTATGTCTTCACATGTAAGTGAGTGCAGTTGTGTTTGGAGACCTCATATTGATACTGGATATCTTCTTGGATTGTTCTCTGCCTTACTCATTGAGGTAGGGTTTCAGTTGAATCCAGAGCTCGCTCACTGGTTCAGCTAACCAACTTGCTTTAGGAATCCCCTGTCTGTACCTTTGGAGTGCTAGAATTATAGGCAGGCTGCCATGCTCATTTGGCTTTCACATGGTTGCTCAGATCTGAACTTGAGTCATGTCTTAGTTAGGGTTTCTGTTGCTGTGAAGAGACACCATGACCATGGCACCTATTTAATTGAGGCTGGCTTACAGTTCAGAAATTTAGTCCATTGTCATTATGACAGGAAGCATGGTAGCATGTAAACAAACATGGTGTTAAAGAGGTAGCTGAGCAGGAGAGAGTGATACTGGGTATGACTTGAGCATTTGAAACCCTGATGGCCACACCTCCCAATAGTGCCACTCCCCAATGGGCCTATGGGGACTATTTTCATTCAAACCACAAGTAGCTAGCACTTAACCATTGAATAGTCTCCCTCTCTTGACTTTTGACCTGTGACATGATCACAGTAATTGAGCTTTCTTTTTTTCAAGTATCCTGAGAACAGATTTGTATTACTAGTTTTTAATTTCATTTTTCTTTCAGCAATATGTTATGTTACATGACATGGTGGCAACTCATAGTACCGTGAGAGTTTCAGTTTGTAGAGTAAATGAAGGTAAGTACTTCTGATGAGCTTTGAAAAAGTGAATGAAAACATCCAATTAAATGCTCACATGTAAAGTAAGATCATTTTGTATGTGTATTTGCATAGTTTTAAAATTGCATTATTCAGTTGTATGTGTGTGCAGTGGCATATGTATGGAAATCAGAAAACAGCCGATGGGAATCCCTTCTCTTCCTACCACAATGGTCCTGAGATTGAACTACGGTCATTAGGCTTGGCGGCAAGCACCTTTGCTCTATGCTACCTCAACAGCCCTATTACTATTTCTTCTTCTTTTCCCTTCTTCCCTTCTTTCTCCTTCTTCAGAATTGAAAATATACATTTAGATTCCTGGATTTGTTCATTCCTTTATAGCACATTGTAAGTACTGTTGTATAGTGTAGAGGCACTTTGCCAGTCTCTAGGAAAGCAAAGTGCGGTGAGTACTGTGGGGCACAGTGAGCACTTAACACTAGTGCTTCAAAGTGTTCGGTGTGGATTTTTTGAAGTCTAAGAATGACTATTTCAGTTAGCCAAATTTAAGACAGGTGAGGAATTGTAAGACAAGAGGAGGAGACGATATTAAGCACCAGGGGCCTGAAGTTAAGACTGTCATCTTCTAAAGGGCTTTGAGCAGATCTCATCCTGTTTGTCCTTAAAAAGTCTGGCTTTCATGTTTAGACAGAACTGAAGGCATCACCTGGATCAAAAACAGGGTTGTAGAGTTAGCAAGAAAGGACATGGGTTTGAAATGTGGGCATTGAACAAGACTTAGTGATAATTGAAACTGAAGTCTTCATATCTATGCAGCTGGATAGGTGGATGTTAGTGTTGTTATGTGGGGCATAGTAAAAGGGAAGCAATGATTGTAGGAAGAGAGTACATGGAACATATACTCTCTGAGATACTGAAGAAGATACTAAAGATAGTGAAGAAGTGAAAGGTAGCATAATATGGTCTTTGGAGGCAGTAGCCACTTTTCATTTCTCCAGAGTTCAAAATCAGTCTTGATTTTTCAAATTTTCTATGTCCTCACCACCCCCCCCCCCAAGTGATACAGTCTTCGTTCTTCAGTCACTTCCTTCTCTCACTAGGATCTCCCACACTTGCTGCCATCTTATGTATTTTTGGTAGGATTATTTTTTTGTTTCTGTTTAAACAAACAAACAAAAAGGCCTAGACCTTGTTACATAGCAGAGATGACTTCGAATTTCTGATCTTGCTACTACAAAAACTTAATATTGTTAGGCAGCCTAATAGTTTTGGTACTTTTTCAGGAAACAACCACCACACCCAGCTTGAAGGTTTTTAAGTCTACATGTACAGAGACCTGAGAGATTGGTCTTGATAGGCTGGCCTCAAATTCATGGTCTTACTACTTTTCATCCTTCAAAGTGCTGGAATTCCAATGCTTGATTTAAATTTTCAGAGAAATAATGAATTAATTGACATATATTTAATCAATTTAGCTTGCTGTATTTTTAATAATTTAAAAGACTAAAACATTGAGAAGGGTTGAGAGAGACATAAATTACAGTCAGAAAAGAATACCTTTGAAAAGAAAATATGGCAAAAATTTCATGTTTTCCTTAGTTTCTGTGGAATTACAGAAACCTAAATTCATTTTGCCTGTTTTAGCAGAATGTCCTATGTGGACTTAGGCTTGTATTTTAAGGTGACAGATAGCCAAAATTGGTGATTCATAGGAGTATGGTGCTATTACCTGTGCTTAGTCAGTATCTTGTCAGGAGACAAGCTAGCTGACATACCTTGATGCCTATAGAGGCCGAAAGAGAGTATCAGATTCTCTGGAACTGGAGTTAAAGTAAGCCTTCATGTTGTTGGTACTGGGAATTGAACTCAGGCCTCCTGGAAAAACAGCCCCTAAGTCAACTTTCCAGCCTTGATGCTGTTTAATGTAGTCCTGTTTGTTGGGACTCTCCAAGTGATATAGTTTTGGTATTAACTCACTGGTTCAGTAGCTTACTGAGGGCAGGAGACTTTTGGATAGGTCATTTGTTTATTTGCTGTGTTTTTATTCCAAATTAAAGAATAATTTCTTCTAACTTTATTTTCAAATTCAGAAATAGAAGAAATCTTTTCTACGGACCTTGTGCCGGGAGATGTCATGATCATTCCATTAAATGGAACAGTCATGCCTTGTGATGCGGTACTTATTAATGGTACTTGCATTGTAAATGAAAGCATGTTAACAGGTAAATGGAGTCACCAATATCATGCCTCGTGTTTATGATGATATTAATATTAAGTAGTTTAAACTTTTTCAAAATCATATCATTTCTATTATTTACTAAAATTTGATTGGTAATGACTTTGTATGTGTGAGTAGACTACATTCTGAGCTAAAAACTAGTGCTAAATCACTATTTTGGTATTAACCACATTCCTGGACCTGCTTCTTGCCACTCCTTGGATATAGGGAAATAGTTTATAGTAAGGGAAGCAGAAAGAAGTTCTTGCCTACAGAGATTGCATCGTATTTGGTGTCTGTGTTCATTATGTGAAAAGTGGAAATAAATAAGACTTTAAGGTAACTACTGAAAATTCACAGTCTAGAAGTAGATATTTCAGTTTTTAAATTGTGAATTTTAAAATATGGCTAGAAATTATTTCCTTCCTTCCCTCCCTCCCTCCCTCCTTCCCTCCTTCCCTCCTTCCCTCCCTCCCTCCCTTCCTCCCTCCCTCCCTCCTTCCCTCCTTCCCTCCTTCCCTCCCTCCCTCCCTTCCTCCCTCCCTCCCTCCCTCCCTCCCTCCCTTCCGTTTTTGGAGACAGGGTTTCTCTGTAGGTTTGGAGACTGTTCTGAAACTCTCTTTGAAGACCAGGCTGGCCTAGAACTCACAGAGATATCATGCCTCTGCCTCCTGATGCTGGGATTAAAGGCATGCACCACCACTGCCTGGCTAGAAATTATTTTCTACATGCTATATTTTGAGGCTGAAAACACACAAGGTCACTCATATATTTATATACTCTTTGAAGAAATGTGAATGCTAAAGAGAATTAAATTACAAAAAGAAATACCTTCATAATACTCTTTCTTTTTCCCTTGCTCATATTTTCTGTGTTCCTGTGGTGTGTTTCTGCCTAGTGGTGGTTAAAGATGTCATGAGATCACTTGTTACTGAAAGTAACAGTACTTTTTAGCTCTGCTTTTAAGAATGTATTTTTTTTGAAAGTCAGTAAAAACAATTTTCAAAAATGGCAGGCATTATTTCTGAATCATGAATCACTCTGAATTACTGTGGGAAACGGCTTGGTATTCCTCAGTGAACCAATTGATGGACAAAAAGCTGATCAGTTACACCATGTTGTCCATATAGAGAGCAGTTATTAACTATTATAAGGAGTAGTATTAACATTTAAAATATTTTAGTATTTTTTTCTAAGCTTTCCTTTAACATTTGATTTTCTTAACAGGGGAAAGTGTTCCAGTGACAAAGACTAACTTGCCAAATCCTTCAGTGGATGTAAAAGGAACTGGGGAGGAGTATTACAGTCCAGAGACACACAAGCGACACACTCTGTTTTGTGGGACAACTGTTATTCAGACCCGTTTCTACACTGGAGAACTTGTGAAAGCCATAGTAGTTAGAACAGGTAGATAATACCTCTTTTGAATTTGAAATCTGACTGGGGAGGTTATTCTCATAAAAAGAAGTAATTTTCCTCTTCAATTTTTGAAAGGATTTAGTACTTCCAAAGGACAGCTTGTTCGTTCTATACTGTATCCCAAGCCAACTGATTTTAAACTCTATAGAGATGCCTACTTGTTTCTGCTGTGTCTTGTGGTGGTAGCTGGCATTGGGTTTATCTACACAATCATCAATAGCATTTTAAATAAGGTATGTAACTTTTGATAAGTTTGGTTCTTAATTGTTTCACATGTGATTGAAGTTAATTTTAAAACTATGGCAGTGTTATCTATTATAGTAGAAACCAAAAAATATATTGAGTGGCCCAGACAGGAAAATTGAAGTCCTGGGCTGTATAGTAAGACCCTGTCTCAACAAAACCCTTGCAAGTATAAAACATTCCCATTCTAGCATATAATTCTTCAGAATATCTGGTAATTTTCTTTATGTGATAAGAAGCATGCACCAAAAAAAAAAAACTTTTTCTTATTTGTAGAATAAATTTAAATAATATATACAATAATAATCTGTCATGTTTATTTAGCTATATTCTGTTCCTAACTCTGCCTCTTGGGTGCTGGAATTACAGGTGTGTACCACCATTCCTGGCTTACCAAAATTATTTCTGAACACTTAATTGAAGGCTCATGTAAAAGACCACACTGATTTTTTTTTTCTAGCTTCTTAGAGAGACTGTCCAGTTGCTTGTAAGATGAGAGAGTATCAGATAAGGTTTGTTGAGCTTGATTTGAAGGTAGTGATGTGAAGGATGCAAGCTGTTAGAATGAGACAAGAGTTGCTGAGAGTAAATGCTTGTCTCCTTTAGCTGCTGTTCTATTAGTTCATTGGCTAGCCGGTTGAACTTTCTGTTGGTTAAGACTGCCCCACAAGCATTGAGGTTTTAACCTAGGACCTTAAACATGCTAGACTACCATTATATGCCTCAGCCCTTTACAGAATGTTTTAAAAAATTATGTCAATAATATGGATGTATATACTTACATAAATACAAAAAATAGTGTTGATTTTTTTCATTAAATTAGTAAATATTGTGAGTTTGATGTTTATTTTTATGTTAATTATAGAAAGAAGTTCAGGAAATAATTATTAAGTCTCTTGATATAATTACAATTACTGTACCACCTGCACTTCCTGCTGCAATGACTGCTGGAATTGTATATGCTCAGAGAAGACTGAAAAAAGTTGGGATTTTCTGTATCAGTCCCCAAAGGATAAATATCTGTGGACAGCTGAATCTTGTTTGCTTTGACAAGGTTTGTTTGGCTTCATAATCATTATTGTGTTACTTTTAAATATTTATGTTTGTATTTCCTTTATGAATTAATCTGCCACTATTTTTAATGTTTCTGTACTTTCCCTCTTTCCCAATTACTTAGCATAGACAGATTTTGAAATATTTTTCTTCACTCTCCCCTCTGTTTCTTAAGACAGGGTTTTTACTATATAGCCCTGGCTGGCTTGGAATTCATTTGTGTAGGCCAAGTCAGCCCCATACTTACTGAAATCTGCCTTCCTCTGCTCTCCTCAGTGTTGGGATTAAAGGCGTGCATCACCATACCTGGCCCCCTTGCCCATTATTTCTGTTTGGGTATTTAGCCTACATCTTTGTCTATATAACATGTGTGCAGTGTCCACAGGCTAGAAGAGAGCCCCTCTTGTAGCTACCATGTAGGTGCCAGGAAAGTGAACCCAGGTCTTACGGGAGCAGCCCTTATTCTTAACCCAGTGAGCCATCTCCAGTACCTCCCCCCCCCCCTCCCATACACATACCTTTTTCAAGGATATGTATGCTTGTAGTGCTAGCATCTGGGAAAGTGAGGCAGGATGATAGCTTGAGCCCACAGATTTTAGGCCATCTGGGCAACATAGACTCTGCCTCAACATCTGCTAGTAATAAAATTTAAGATAGATGGGTGTGGAGAGATGATGCCCAGCATTTAAGAGACTGTTCTTGCGGAGAGGACCAGAGAACCTGAGTTTGAACACCCATGGTACCTCACAACCTTCTATAACTTCAGCTCCAAGGAATCTGGCGCCCTCTTCTGGCCTCCAGGGGCACCGGGTATGCATAGGATGAACAGATGTATATGCAGGCAAAATGCCCATAGTCATAAAAAAGATTTTAAAAATTTAAAACTTAAGATATAGTGGTAATAAATAAAAAATATATGTAATAAAATAACCTCTGTGAATATGTACTTACTGTGATTTTAAAAAATTACTCATAAATATATGTATTTTAATGTCTAATTTTATTGAGTCCTCACCATTTTGTTGAAGAAAACCAGTCTCTCTCTCTCTCTCTCTCTTTTTTTTTTTTTTAAAGCCTGGGTTTAACTATTAGCTTTATTTTGGTGTTTAAATTTTCTTCTTGGCTCCATGTCCCCTAATCTATGCTATCCTACCATTACATCAACAGGTGCTGCTTATTGGTGGGTAGGTAGGTTAATTGGTACATTTTGTTTATAGTGTCAGGACATGAGTAAATGTAGTTAATGCAAGTAGGTGCTTTCTTGTACTTGGAGTCATAGTGCAAATACTGTTGTGCAGTTTCTCTGGCAGTTATGAGCTCCTGCCTCTCCATTGTGTATATGTAGCATAGTTGTTATTGATTTGAGTCTTAGCATTGTATTTTCTTTTTTGTGAGGTATTGTCCTTACTTTGTGCATGTGTACTTTTTTTATTTTAGACTGGAACTCTTACCGAAGATGGTTTAGATCTGTGGGGAATTCAGCGAGTGGAAAATACCCGGTAAATATTAGCTAGATTTATATATATATTTCAGATACCTTTTAAAATTTATGGTGTGTGTGTGTAGACAGGTGTGGGCATGTAGTCAGAGAGTACAACTTGCAGGAGTGGGTTCCTGTCTTCTAGCATGTGGGGCTGGAACTAAGGCTCAGGTTGTCAGTCATGGTGGCTCATCAGGTTTGTGGGGCAAGCACCTTTACTCCAAGGTGAGCTGTCTTTAACTAATTATTTTTCAGTTAGCATACAAAGTAATAGATTTCATTATGGTTTTTATCATTCATAAGTGTTTTGCTTTGTTCTAATTTATCCTTCGGCCCCATTGCTCCCCCTGACACTACCTCTCCACATGTGCTTCCTTCTTCTCCCCATCTCACCTGCTTTCATGTCACATGTATGACATTGCCCTCTTTTTTCCATTTAAAAGCACTTCCTCCCCTCTCATGTTTCTCTTTCTAGTTTCATATCTTACACACACACACATATGCACATGCACACAATTTTAAATCTTGATACTTCATATGAGAGAAAAGTGTGATTTGTCTTGCTGAGTCTGGCTTATTTCACTTAACATAATGATTTCCTGTTTTATCCATTTTATTATAAATGTGAGTTTTCTTTGAATAAACTTTTATCTGTAGAGCTTTTTTTATCCACTCAAGTATTGATGGATATGTGGGTGGTTCCATTTCTTAGCTGTTGTGACTAATACCTCAACATACATGTGTGTTAAAAGTGTTTTTCTGATTGTGTGGATGGACCTGGCTGTTCTGGAACTCACTATGTAAACCAGGCTGATCTTTATTTATCTCAGAGACCCTTCTGCTTCTGATGGGATCAAAGGCATGGGTTGCCACACCTGTTCTGAAAGTTGCAGATTTCTTTGATATATTGGATATTCATAGAGTCTTAGAATCCTTTATATATCCACGAGTATTATAGCTGGGCTTTGTAGTAATTCTATTAGTTTTTTGAGGAACCTTCATGCTGATTTTCATAGTGGCTAAACAAGTTTATATCCTACCAATAAAGAATACATGATTCTCCTCTCCCCACATCTTCACCATCATTGATTGTTTTGTTGCTGATAGCCACTCTTACTGGGTATAAGCTGGAATCTCATTTGCTTCTTTTTAAATCTTTTTTAGTGATTAACTTAAGGCCTTGTGCATACTAGTCCAGCACTCTATTATTGATCTACATTCACCACATTGATTTGCTGCTTGATTCTAAGAATTCATAGTTTTACAACTTCTGGTGCATTTTATCCTCTTTCTCTTCTGTTTTTCCTTTTCCTGTGTGGTTTGTTTTCTTTCCACCCTGGAATCCTTAGTGAATGTTCATTTGTTTCTTTCCAGTTCTTTTTCATGTTGTGTTCTTTTTCTGAAACAAATAATATTTGAGTGTTTGGTGCATGTGTGAGTGTGCAAGTGTGCATACCCTAGCTGTGCATATGCAAAGAGCAGAACACAGGGTGTTTTCTTCTATGCCTTCCTACCTTACCACCTGAGGCATGATCTCCAACTGAATCAGAAGATCACCATTTTAGCCAGGTTGACTGCTCATCTCTCTTAGGATCCACCTGTCTTAACTCCCTAATGCTGGGGTTGTAGCAACATACCTATTTTTGTTGTTTTGTTTGTTTTTTAATGAGTGCTGGAGATATTAAAAAAAAAAGAGTAAGCATTCTTAGCTATCTCTCCATCCTTTCTAATTTTAAAATGCCCCTTTTGGACATTTTTTTCGAATTGTCATTTTATTATTTCAGATTTATGGAATTCTGTCTTTATTGATATGTGCTGACTCTCTGAATTGTTTATTAGTTTTAAAATTACAGGGTCATCATTAATGGGATATTTATATAATACTCCTGTGGCTGAGTTTATGAATGCTGCCATGCTTGGCCAAATGCACTGGTGGTATTCATGTCCCCAAATAAGTGGTATAGGCACAGTGCTGTCCTACTCTGTCTGAATTCATCGTGTGGACTGAACTCTTATCCTTTGGCCCCTGCCTCTTCTGTGCCTGTACCACTGTACCTCGCATAAAATTTTTATTTACAAATGGGGTCTCATGTATCTTGTTGTAATTTTCACTCTTGAATGCCTTGGTTTTCCTGTCTCTAGTTCCCAAGTGCTGGGATTACAAAGTCAGATGATTTTTTCTTTTTCTTTTTCTTTTTTTCCTTTTTTTTTTTTTAATTACAAACCTGAAAAGGTATGTTAGAATGTTGGGCTGAGTCTAGACATTTGCAAACCTAATTCAGTGTTTATTCTCTGTTTAGATTTCTTTCGCCAGAAGACAGTGTTTGCAGTGAGATGTTGGTAAAATCTCAATTTGTTGCTTGCATGGCTACTTGTCATTCACTTACAAAAATTGAAGGCATTCTTTCTGGTGACCCACTTGATTTGAAAATGTTTGAAGCCATTGGATGGGTAAGTTTTACCTTTTTGTTTTTGAAACGGGTGTGTGTGTGTGTGTGTGTGTGTGTGTTGTAGGTTGTAGGCACATCTTAAGCACAGCTGTATAGCTGAGGATATCCTCCTGCTTTTACCTCCTGAGTACTGTCTACAGCTTTTACACACTGTTTATGTGGTGCTGGGTTGTATGTTTTTACCAGTGGCTTCTCCCTACCTCTCCTACAAGACTTTAGCTCTAACACAATGCCACAGCTCTAACACAATGCCAAGCCTCAGCTGCTCTTCCTGACCCTCTTCGTGCCTTCCAAACAAGTATCAACTACATGATTCTAACACATTATCAATGTGGGTACCAGCATGAGATGCAGCCTTGCCCATCCTGAACTGTATCATGTGCTGACCCTAAGGAAATAGTCCCTGAAGGTTTCACCTTGGTGACTCTAGTGTCTTTTTTAGTCACTGCTTAAATAACGCAGCCCCAGCTGACTAGCATTAGCTGTCCCAGCAAAGGTTTTGCTTTAGTGGTTCTGGTCTTAATATTTTGTTTTGGTTTTGGGTTTTTGAGACAGAATTTCTCTATGTAACAGATATGGCTGTTCTGAAACTCATTTTTGTGTAGATCAGGCCATCCTTGAACTCACAGAAATCTGCCTGCTTCCTGAGTGCTGAAGGCATGCCCCACCACTACTCAGTTGCTCTGATGTTTTTTAATCACAACTCCAGATGATCAGAATCACAGATTCTTCACTCAAAAATATTGCATAAATGGCCTTGATAGAACCATTTCTTTCCTTTGAATCTTTACAAGACAGACCTCCCACCACTCACTGAGCTCTGAGCCCTCAGTGCCTTTTCTAGCTCAAAGCTCCAAAGTCCTTCCACAGTCCTCTCCAAAACATGGTCAGGCTTGCCATAGCAATGTGCCACAGCCCGGTACTCATTTCTGTTTTGGTTAGGGTTTCTGTGGTTGTGGTAAATACCATGACCAAAGGCAGCTTAGGGAGGATAGAGTTTATCTGAGCTTAGTGTTCCGCATGGCATCCATCATTTAAAGAAGTTGGTGTAGGAACTCAGAGGTCATTGAAGAGTACTGCTTACTGGCTTGTGCCCCAAAGCTTGCTCATCAGCCTGTTTTGTTGTTGTTTGTTTTTGTTTTTGTTTTGTTTTTTGAGACAGGGTGTCTCTACATAGCCCTGGCTGTCCTGGAACTCACATGGACCATGCTGACCTTAAACTCACAGAGATCCACCTCCCTCTGCCTACCTAGCACTGGGATTAAGTGTGTGCCACTACATTTGGCTTTCTTTCTCATACTACCCAGGACCCTGCCTAGGGGTAGCATCATCTATAGGGGATAGGTCCTCCCACCCAAATCAATCCTTAATCAAGAAAATACCCCCACAGGCTAGTCTAGTAGGAGCATTTTCTTGGTTGTGGTTCCCTCTTCTTAAACTTGGTTTAAAACTAATCATGGGGCAGTAAGAGACATCATAATTTCTGAGGTGGTCAGATGTGGGAAAGTGTCTTGTGGAATTGTGTAGATTTGTTTAAAAATTTTCATCGTGTGTTTCATTGATGGATTCCTCTAGTTACTAAGTCAAATTAGCTCAGTTGTATATTACATGTGTATTTAATACAGACTTTTGCTTGAGCTTGTGTCTGGTTTGGTGGCATGTTCATGCCAGACATATAATCTGCCGCTGAGCTTCAACCCTGGCCTCTTAGAAGTTGGTGGGCTTTTTAAAAACAAAACAAAACATCCCCCCCCCCCCCGTTTGCATATTATTGTTGTTGTGTGTGTTTGGTTTTTCTTCTTCAACTGTGGGACTCTCAAGATCAAAAGCAATCAGGTCTGCAGAGCAAGCATCTTCAATCCCTGTGTCATTTTACCCAGAAAAAAAAAAAATGTTTTTAAGTAAAATTGAGAGCTGGAGAGATGGTTCAGTGCTTAAGAGCACTGGATTTTCTTTCAGAATATTAAGTTCAATACCCAGTACCACATGGCAGTTTAGAACTGATTGAAACTCCAGTCGCAGGGATCCCATGCCTTCTCCTTGCCTTTATTGACATGAGGTACAAACATTATGCACAGATAATGTTTGTGGGTAAAATACCCATACATATGAAATAATTTCTAAAAAGATGAAAATCAAGAGGTTATGACTGTAGTAGTAACGTACCTGTTTATGATTTCATGGTATGGCTCTAAAGTCACTTACTACCTAGTACAGCCTATTTTCTGCTTAGTGGTTCTATTAACTGTGTCTGAAATCTTCTGACAAACTCTCATGTAGTCCAAATTGATCTCAGGCTCAATATGTAGTCTTGGATAGCATTAAACTTTGATTCTTTTGCTAAGGTATTATTTAGTATTGGGTTTACATGTGTATACCTGTAAACACATACATACCTGCATCATTTGTTGACAGAAAGGAAATCCTGGTATTAATAGGCTAAAGAAACTTAAAAAGTAACTGCCATTTTCCTCCAGCTCATTCTGAAGGACAGCAGGCTTCACATTTATTTATTCACATTCCTTTATTCTACTTCCAAGTTCTTTTTCCCCTCATCCAAAAGTCACCAGGTATTGGAGTGGCTTTTTATGTTATTTTAATAAATTGCCTTTTTTTTTTTTTTTTTTAATGGCCCACTTAAAATGCAATGAGTATAGAATGATTATGTGGAATGTTTACCTTTTAGATTTTGGAAGAAGCAACTGAAGAAGAAACAGCACTTCATAACCGGATTATGCCCACTGTGGTTCGTCCTTCCAAACAGCTGCTTCCTGAATCCACAGCTGCAGGGAACCAAGAAATGGTATTATGCCACTTTAATTCTAGTTTGGAAGTACCTCTAGGAGAGGCAGTCAGGTATCTTATCCCGTGCAGATAGATACAGGTGGTTTTTTTGGTTTTGTTTTTTTCCAAGACAGGGTTTATTTGTAGCTTTGTAAGCTGTCCTGGAACTCCCCTTAGTGGACCACACTGGCCTCGTACTCACAGAGATCTGCCTGCCTTTGCCTCCCAAGTGCTGGTATTGTAGGTGTATGACACCCTCCCTGGCAGATATAGTTGTTTTCACTGAGAATATCAGAAAGGTTATCCCTGGTGTACTACAGGCATTCTCTGTACATTGTTGAAATTTAATTCTCAGTGCCTTTCTGTCCTTTGCCACTTACACATGTGATAGTTAATTTTTTTAGTATGCATTTGTATCCCTAGAATTGCATCCAAATAATTTATAAAAAGGTACTCTTAGTTTTACTCTTAAATGAATTTTCCAATGTTTCATTCATTTAATGTGTCAGTATTTTTGTGATTCCAGAATATTTGAAAATGGGTTTCCCATCTTATCCCCTCTCTCGTGTGCTAGGTATTGAAGCCTAGACCATAGGCATTCTACCCAGGTGGTCATACCATAAAGCTACACTGTGACAGCTTTCCATTGTCATGGGAGGTGTTGTAGAGGGACTCTTGGGTTCTGACTTAAGTACTCAGTTGTTTGTTATTTACTAAATGTTTTTTGTGAACTTTATTTTTCCAGCGGGTGTATATTAATCTGTATTTTCTTGTTTTTAGGAGCTGTTTGAACTTCCAGTAAGTGAAGAATGCTTTCTTCTTCTTATAGATAAGTACATTTGCTTTTATTCTTAAAGAATAATAAAAACCTTTGTGCATTTTTTAAAATTAAATAGGCTATTTATGAGATAGGAATTGTTCGACAGTTCCCATTTTCTTCTGCTTTACAACGGATGAGTGTGGTTGCAAGGGTACTAGGCGACAAGAAAATGGACGCCTACATGAAAGGAGCCCCTGAGGTCATTGCCAGTCTTTGTAAACCTGAAACAGGTAAGCAAATAATGAGGCTCTGGGTAAAACTCGGATGTTTATCGGAACTTACAGTAGCAATTCTAAAATTAAATTTCCTCTTATTTTTAAAAGTTCCAGTTGATTTTGAGAAAGTTTTAGAAGATTATACCAAACAAGGCTTCCGTGTAATTGCTCTTGCACATAGAAAATTGGAGTCAAAACTGACATGGCATAAAGTACAGCATATTAGTAGGTAAGGCTGAGTGGCTTTCCTATAGTTCCCATAATGCATCCTTATATTCCTATAAGTCATGTACAGTAATGGCATTCAATTATATATTTATTGAAGGTTGAATGTGTGGAATGTATATATTGTAGTTTTGTTTTAGGTGTTGGAAATAAACTTTGATTTAATTTTTTCTCATTCTATATTGCCCTTTTTTGTTTGTTTTTCTAGATGGTTTCTGTGTAGTCCTGGCTATCCCAGAATTCACTGTGTAGACCAGGCTTGCCTAGAACTTAAGATCTGCCTGCCTCTATCTCCCAATACTGGGATTAAATCATATGCTACCACACCCCACTCTACACACATTTTTTGCTTGTGTTTGTTTATAATTGTTTTGTACAGAAGTACTTTTAGTTTGTGAAATTGTTATCAGATTGTGTTTTTTATTTTGATTTTAAGTTACAGATATGTATTTGTGTGCATGTGAAGTGCCCATGGACACCAGAAGTGAGTTGAGTGAGCCCCTTGAGCAAGAGTTTCAGACATTTGTGAGCTACCTGATGTAGTTGCTGGAAAATGAATTTGAGTTCCCTTTCGAAAGTGGTGGTGCTATGTGCGCTGAACCACTGAGCCTCCACCTGTTAACCAGATTTTTACTGTATGCTAGATATGTTCTAGGAGCAATAAATGACTTTACTGTTTATTTTCCCTAAAACTACCCAATGGGAACCAAATACAAATTTGTTCAATGAGTATCATGAGTCATACCTTCTTTCTCTTCTGTTTCTCTCTATCCTTTGTTGAATGACTTTACTGACATTTTTTCCTTCCCTGTATAAATATGATTTTATATTTGACTTAAATCCTGTGGCTATGATAAAAGGAAGACAGGGTTTCTTTTAGCTCACAGTTCAAGGTACAGTTGTTATGGTGGGTCAGAGTGGTCAAGGAGGTGGAAGCATGAAGCATCTAGTTCTGTCATAGTTGTGAAACAGAAGTGTGAGTATGTGCTGTTGCTCATCTTTTTCTCTATATCTGCAGTCCAGGATCCTAGACAGAGAATGGTGCCACATAGGGTAGATGGGTGGGTGGGTGGGTCTTCTCAGCTCAGCATAATCAACAAGATTATCCCCCACAGGCATGCTCAGAGTCCTGTCTCCAGTTGATCCTAGATTATTTATCAGTTTGACTAGTAGCTGTTAACCAATCATTAGATCCCCTGTTTCTGTTGGTTAGCTGATAATGGACTTAGCCTTTAAGGGCAGTACTTTTAATATTTCAGGCTATGTTTAGTATTTTGAAAGCAGAAAGAAATATATAGTCTGTCCTGATACTTCTGCCTCTTATGGAGAGGTAATCTGAACATAAATATATTTTTTAAAAAATGGGAACAAACAAAAACAGAAAGCAAGGGGTCTGGAGATACGGCTCAGAAGTTAAGAGGACTGGCTGCTTTTCAGAGGACCTGGGTTTGGTTTCTAGTGAACTGCTACACAAGTTACACTGAAAATCATGGGTATGAGGAGATGGGTCAGAAGTTAACAACACTGACTGCTCTTCCTAAAGGTCCTGAGTTCAATTCCCGGCAACCACATGGTTGCTCACAGTCATCTGTCATAGGATCTGGTACCCTCTTCTGGCCTGCGGGCACACATGCAGGCAGAACACTGTTACATAATTAATAAACTTGGTTTTTTTGTTTTGTTTTTTTTTTTTTTAAATCATGGGTATGTTCCTAATTCCCACAAAAGGACACATTAGTACTATCTTTCTAATGTCACCTATAGTTCTGCCATATTCAGAGAGCTTTCTGTTTCCTTGAATAGATGTTTCTTTTGATCAGAGTACCTATCTCTCCCTGTTAAATTTGCCTGTTTTCTTCCTTTAGACTGTTTCTGTGTTTTGCCTTATAGTAATAGATTTTTACTATTCTCTTATTATTGAAATCTTTATACTTTAGACTTGTGCAGTTCATTAGAGTGCAAGATATCCATGACATTTGGCATTCATAAGATCTTTAGTTAAGAAATCAGCTGAACCCAGAATTGAGAGCCCAGTAGAAAACTGGTCAGTGCTACTAACCTAGTAGTTTCACGTTGTTTCAACTGTGTTTTCAACAGTCGGATCTCAAGCTAACCCCCCCCCCTTCCTCTGCAGTGTCTTGTCTTTATCATTTGTTAAGAATTAATTATTTAAGATGGTTTAGATTTCATAGGTAAGTACCCAGGATCTTTATTGTTGAATTTGCCCATGTTGTTTGTGTGCTTGGGTCTCCGTGTTTGTAGGCCAGAGGTCGATGGTAGGCATTTTCCTCTATTGCTTTCTAGTTTGATCTTTGAGACAGTCTCTAACTAACCCTGGAACTCACCAATTCACCAATACTAACTGACTAGCAAGCTTCAGGGTCCTTCTGTCTCTGCTTCCCCAGCACCAGGATTACAGGTGGGTACTACCGAGCCTGCCTTTTCACATGTCTGCTGGGAATCCAGAACAGATCTTTATGCTTTCATGGCAAGCACGTTCCTGGCTGAGCTATACTCCATCCCTGTTGTTGATTAATCACTTGATGATTTCACATCTGAAATTTTAGTTGGTAACTTAAGGCTTTCTTTCCCAGTTTTGATAGTTTGAGACTTAGTCGTCAAGACACAATTCTAACTATGTCATTGAATAGACTTTGTCACTGTGATAGTGCTGAAAGAATGTTTTTACAAACATCTGTTAGAGAAATGTCTTTATGGTTGACCTAGGGACTTGAATATTGCCAGTGCATAGTAGATACTCAATTACAGAAGGAGTAACATTCTGATAACTCTTGGATATCACTATTCTAAAAGATACATCTGTGCACTGAGTAGATCCCATCGGTTATTTTTATCATATTGCTAAGATAAAGGATTGTATTTTATAGGCCTTTTGTAGAATTAAGGCTTAATGAATCTAAATCATAGGTGTATCTAATGTACTTCTGGAATAGCTCCTGGTGTGCCCTCCTCCCTTAGCATTTAAATTAGGCTATATTTCATATGGGACAAAGATTTGTGCTTTTACACTTTGGATAAAATATGAGTGTGCCTTAATGCCAGAACTGATTAATGTTTACGAAGACAGACATTTCCAGATAATCTTTGTATTTCATGTGAGGTTAGTTCTTATTTCAATATACTAAAACATTGTTTAGAAATTACTTTTTGAGGGATATGTTTTTATGGAGATAGTGAACTGGTACATGTTAAGTCAGCATGTTAGTGTTTTACTTTTTAATTTAAAGATAGTTTAGATTTTGGTATTTTGGATTTGTCCAAACTAAACCATCATGTATTCTTTTTCTTCAGAGATGCCATTGAAAACAACATGGATTTTATGGGATTGATTATAATGCAGAACAAATTAAAGCAGGAAACCCCTGCAGTACTTGAAGATTTGCACAAAGCCAACATTCGAACTGTCATGGTCACAGGTGAGCATGACTGTACAGGAGCTCAAGTTGTGTGATATGGAAGGATGGTCAGTTATAAAAGCACATTATTTAGTGGCTCTACCATGTATTGTCCTATCCCAAGATAATAACTAATTCTCCCTTTGATTTCTAACAAAATTTGTTTATAGAAAATAATAATATAGTAGTGAAGGAGAAACTGAAAGATTTCAGTTCTCTTTCTTTTTGTTCAGTTTCCTATACCATGTGTTGTACATTGCTTTATGTGAATTATCAAAAAATGTTTCTTGTGCTGTAATATAAAATTCCTGAGAAGTAAATGCATGCCTTGTTCATTTTGGGGATTGTTTACAATGTCTAGTGTTGACATATGCATAGAAAATGACTAGTAGGTGTTTGTTAGACTTAGGTTAGAATTTAAAAAATTATACTACCATTCTGTAGTGTGTGTGTGTGTGTGTGTGTGTGTGTGTAGAAGCCAAGAGAATAAATAGCTTGCAGATTTCCATTCTTCCATGTAAGAGCTGAGACTTTACTGAAGTCAGGATTGGCAGCAGAGTACCTTTTCCAGCTGGGTCACCTTGGGGCCTCCTCATCCTTGGTCTGTTCTGCCAGCCATAGACACTGTAGTTGATGCCTAGTATTATTCCATACATCCATGTTTCCTTTGCAACCTTAATGTATTTAAAATATTTTGGAAAATTAGGTGACAACATGTTGACGGCTGTCTCTGTAGCCAGAGACTGTGGAATGATTCTACCTCAGGATAAAGTTATTATTGCTGAAGCATTACCTCCAAAGGATGGAAAAGTTGCCAAGATCACTTGGCATTATGCAGACTCACTGACACAGTGTAATGAACCATCAGCAATTGACTCAGAGGTAATATTTATATTGTCTTTTTTAATTTGTTCATTTGAATTTAGTATTGAAAAAAAAAAAAGATGGTGCAGGAAAACCCAATGTTAACGAAAAAAAATCTAAGTGAAAATAGAGGCATCATTGGCATCTGTTTAAATTTGATATTTAGTCACAACTGAGGACTGCAGTTTCAAAGTGTTAAGGATCCCAAATAGTCATTTTTAGCCATGATCAGCAGTAAATGATGCAGACAGTCCATAAAAATGCAGTTCTAGGGTGCTGTCACACTCTCAATCCCAGAGAGGCAGTGGATCTCTGAGTTAGGCGTGGTCTACAGAGTGAGTTCCAGGACAGCCAGAGCTACACAGAGAAACCCTGCCTGAAAAAACAAAACCAAACAAACAAGAAAAAAGTTCTCAGATCACTTCAAAGTGAAGCAAATCTTGCCTTCACCTCTTTAGTGCCAGGGCTTCTGGCATACTGCCAGTTTGGTCTTAACTTTTCTTTTTTCTTAATAAATATTGTAGGTAACCTTAATGTTGATTTTGTTGTTGTTGTTGTTGTTGTTGTTGTTGTTGTTGTTTTCTGTTGTTACTGGTTTTGTACTTTTTTGAGACAGGATTTCTCTATGTAGCCCTGGCTGTCCTGGAACTTGCTCTGTAGATCAGACTAGCCTTGAACTAACTCAGAGATCACCTGCCTCTACCTCCAGAGTACTTGGAGAAAATGTGTGTACATCCACCTCCACCCTCTGCAAATGCTACGATTTTAGTGACATATATAATATATAATGTGAAATAATTAAATCTTGGAATAAATATATTGAACATAGAACTATATTTCTTGGTATGGCTGTCTGAATATTGTTCTGATTGTCTCATATTTAGGCTATTCCAATTAAACTTGCCCATGATAGTTTAGAAGATCTTCAGTCTACTCGATACCATTTTGCAATGAATGGAAAGTCATTTTCAGTGATACTGGAACATTTTCAAGATCTTGTTCCTAAGGTAAGTACTATGTATTTATGGATGTTTTCATGAGCTAACTGTAAATAGCATATTAAAAAAAAAAAAATGTAACTATTTTCTAGTTGATGTTACATGGCACTGTGTTTGCTCGAATGGCACCAGATCAGAAGACACAATTGGTAGAAGCATTGCAGAATGTAGAGTAAGTATTCATGGGTTTTTATGGTTTGTTGGGTTTTTTTTCCCTCTCATGAATTTTAATTTCATTTTCAAATTCAGAATAGTAATACTTCTTATGTATAAGTTGAGCATCATTAATCCTAACACCAGAAATCTGAAATGAACTTCAAATTCTGAAGTCATAGTAGAATTTTAAGCAAACATTCCAAAATATGGAAAACTCCAAAAATCTGAAACACCTTTTATAACAGATGGGAAATATAACAGAAAAGTTAATGTGTCCTTTCTTCCTTTTTTGAGCCTACTCAGTCCAGTCAGTGTTACTTGTGTGTATATGTGTGGATGTATATTGAAAGAAGAGACTTTATAATTTGATTTTGGTTTGTTTGTTTTGAGCACAGTGCCTTAGCTAGCCTTGAACTCCCAAGCTCTGGGTTTATAGATTCACAGAAATGCTTTTGGTTCATGGCTCTGCAATTCTAGTAACTAGTAATGTTTGAAGTTTGTAAGGGAGAAATAAATCTTTACTCACAACACAAAAACTGTTCAAAAGTATACAAGTTGAAGCTTTGTGCACCACATAAGGAAATCATATGTCTGTCCACGTATAGACAGATAAGTTTCTTTCTCAGTCCAGTGTGTGTCAGTAGAATGCCCTGTGTTCATCTAGTGTGAAAACTCATTGAGCTGTTAGCTGGAGAATCAACTATGTGAATTGTAATTGTTCTTTTGTTTCAATTTTTGCCTATGAAACACAAACACAAGACTCAGCGCCCATGTGGAGTTTATTGAGTGTGAGAGGAGAGAAAGGGGGGTAGCTGGTGGCCAATCTAAAGCAGAAGAGAGAACAAAAGAGAGGAAGAGTGGAAGAGCAAGGGGGAGGAGGGGAAGAGAGGGAGAGGTGCCCTTGCTTTAAAAGGGAAACTTGCACACATTAACTGATTCCCCTGCACAGCCAGGTAACAAGTGACATGGCCATGAGCATCCCGCCCATCATCAGGAGGCAGGGTCAGCAGACTGCTGGTTTCCAACAGTAGCAATACCTCCACCCCATCCACAGGGTTTCTCTGTGTAGCTTTGGAGGTTGTCCTGGAACTAGCTCTGTAGACCAGGTTGGCCTCCAACTCACAGAGATCCACCTGTCTCTGCCTCCTGAGTGCTGGGGCTAAAGGTGTGAGTCACCCAATACCCAGCTGTGAATTGTAATAAAATCTTTAAAAACATTTTTTTTCCCTAGTTACTTTGTTGGGATGTGCGGTGATGGTGCAAATGATTGTGGCGTAAGTAACTTTTTTGTGATTTATTTTGTAGTTTGTTCTTTAGCCTGAGTTGAAATTTCACTAAATTTAATCAGATTTCTTGAAACAATTAGGCTTTGAAGAGGGCTCATGGTGGTATTTCCTTATCTGAGCTTGAAGCTTCCGTGGCATCTCCTTTTACTTCTAAAACACCTAGTATTTCCTGCGTGCCAAACCTAATCAGGTAATGAAAATTGAAATCCCTCCCTTTCTTCGTTTTTCTTTTTTCCTTTTTTTTTTTTTTTTTTTTTTTTTACTTCAAAGAGACCTTAATAAAATGTGTTTTGGCCTGCATGTAAGTATGTGTACCATGTGTGTGCTTGATGTCCAAGGAAACCAGAAAAGATCATCTGGACCCCAGAACTAGAGTTATGGGTAGTTTTGAGTTGCCATGTGGGTGCTGTGAATTGAATGCCAGATCCTCTAATCCAGTGCTCTTAACTGCTAAACCATCCCTCCAGCTCCCCACCATGAACACACCCTCTTTGTAGCACAGACTGGCCAGGAATTCACTAGCCTGGACGGCATTGAACTTGTTTCATCTTCCAGTCTCCCCAGTGACTATGAATACAGATGTGAAAGCTAGTATTTCTGGCTCAAAGTTTTGGAATTTTGTTCTAGATTGTGCTTAAAATATAATAGGGTAAATTATCATGAAGAACAATATAAACTTGTATTAATGTTCAGCAGTGCATTTGACCTACAACTCACTAGTAACAGATTGATGATTTTGTGTTGTGGCATAATTCTTCTGGTATCAAAGAACTTTGTTGTAGCTTTGAATTTTGATGTTTATCTGTCATGATGAAATCACGTTCAGAAGGACAAGCTGAAGGTGCTATTGATCACATGCCAACATTTCTGTTCACAGGGAAGGCCGTGCTGCTTTAATGACATCTTTCTGTGTGTTTAAATTTATGGCCTTATACAGCATCATACAATACTTCAGTGTTACTCTTCTGTATTCTGTGAGTACCAACACTACCCAGACATGTTCCTAATGGTCAGACACCAAAGATACTGTTGCCCATTTCAAACACATTGATTAAAAATGAAACTTATGTAGTATGTGTAAAAATTACCTTGAAATAATGAAGTTGAATAGTAGTGTCATTGATTTGGGAAGCGTGTTCCTTAAAACCTGCACCCATGGCTACAGCTTTGTGGGGAAGAAATGGTGATTTTGTTCTTTTTAGTCTGTAATACAGATTGGCTTTGCTTGTTTTGGATAGGATTCCATGTTTGTAGGATAGCCTCAAATTCATTGTGTGGCCTTTGAAGTCTTGATTTTTTACTGCTATTATGTTAGGAATAAAGATGTATGCCATCTGTGTTATAGTCACAGTTGTATTTAACTATACTGTATATTTGCAGAAAAAAAAATTTCAGAAACAATTGATAGAGCTTTATGTACTTGAAGGAGACTGCCAGCAGAGTTGCTATATATAGGTCATTCTATTAGATTATGGTCGGCATGATCTCCCTGCAGATTTCCTAGTAATTGACACTGTAATCCTAATGGTTTGTGAATCTTTATGAACATTCCCTTGTTACAATTTTAAAAAGCATCAGAGGAAAGACTTAAAGTATTAAGAAACTTAAAGATACTGACATTTGAGAATGCCAAGTATTAGAATGTTGAATATTTTGAGTAAAAATTTCTTGTCAAAATTAAAAATGCTTTGTCAAATTTTAAAGTCAAACCTTTTATACTAGCATTCACTCAGTTATACAGACGATAAATATTGTTGATTAATTTCAAAGGCAAATGTATTTCAGTTTTTAAGCAGGTTCAAGTATCATTTTGAAGGTGTCAAACTTTCACAATTGCTTTTGTAGATCTTGAGTAATCTGGGAGACTTTCAGTTTCTCTTCATTGATCTGGCAATCATTTTGGTAGTGGTATTTACAAGTAAGTATTTTGCTAATTTTCTTGATTTCAAAGCATGTGAAAATTTCAAATTATTAAAATTTGGTAAATCTGTATCAGCTATTGTAAGTAGCTTATCCTATTCCAGTCTTCCTGCATGTATTTTATTACTGGCTATTTGTATTTGCCCATTCTGTTTTCTAGGCTGAAAGTGAGTTATAATCCTGGCTCATACATTTTAACTAGTTTTTGTGTCTTTTTCTTTTTTCTTTTTTCCCTTCAGAATGGATTTATTTATACCATAGAGGCCAAAATACTAACTGTTCACCTTCCTCTTCTAGCTCAGTTAGTAAATCAGAAAAGGATCCTTTGTCGGCCATTATATGTATTTGATCTTTGATGCATTCATTATCTCATTCTAACAATCAAGTTTTTTTATTTTAATTGAAAATAAATTCTTTTCTCATACAATATGTCCCAAACAGTTCCCTTTTCCCCTACTTACCTCTCTCCTATATCTGGCCCCTCTCTGTTTCCTTTTCAGAAAAGAGCAGGCTTCCAAAAGACAACCCCCAAACAAGACAAAACAAGATAGAATAAGACAAGGCAACCCAGTAGGAGTAAAAGATTCTCAAGAGCAGGCAAAAGAATTCCACCTCTTAGGCATTCCACAAAACACCACACTAACAGTCATAACATATGTAGAGGATCTGGTGCCAACAACTCAACTGAATGTAACTCAGTCTTTCCTGGCTACCAAAACTCAGACTTCATATGCCCCATTACTAGCAGTCCTCACTAGGTTCACTCATAGGTTCCAGGAAATTTCAACTGCACTAGGTTTCCATACTCCCCTTAAATGCTGTCCAGTTCCAGCTGTCTCTCCCCACCCTCATCCTCCCTCCCCACCTGATCACTCTGGCTCCCATCCCACCCTCCCCTGTTTCTGTTCCATTTCTCCCTCCTAGGGAGATCCATGATTCTTTTCTTCTATACCCCTCTTTACCTGACCTCTCTGGGTCTGTGGATTATAGCTTTGATTATCATTTACTTAACAGCTAATATCCACTTTAAGTAAATACAAACTGTATTTGTCTTTCTGGGTCTGGGTTACTTCACTCAAAAAAATTTTTTTTGTCTTTTTTCTTTTTCCATGCATTTGCCTGCAAATTTCATGTTGTCACTTTTTTTTTTTTTTTTTTTTTTTTTTAAAGCTCTGAGTAATACTCCATTGTGTAAATGTACCCCATTCTCTTTATTCAGTTGAAGGACATCTAGGTTGTTTCCAGTTTCTGGCTATTGTGAGTAAAGCCACAATGAACATATTCGATCAAGCCTCCTTGTGGTAGGTAGGATGGAACATGCTTTGGGCATATGCCCAAGAGTAAATACAGAATCAACTCAGTCTCTATCAAAATGCCAACACAGTTCTTTACAGACTTTGAAAGGTTAGTTCTTACTTTCATGTGGAAGAACAAAAAACCCAGGATGGCCAAAACAATCCTGAACAGAAAGGAATTGTTTGAGATATCACCATCCCCGATTGCAAGTTGTACTACAGAGCTATAGTAATAAAAATTCCATGGGATTGGCATAAAAACAGACATGCTGATGAATGGAATCAAATCAAAGACCCAGATAAATATCTGCATACCTAAGGACACCTTTTTGCTAAAGAAGTCAGAAACACTGACTGTAATAAAGAAAGCATCTTCAACAAACGGTGCTAGTTAAACTGTATGTCTGTCTGCATGTAAAAGAATGCAAATAAATATCTCGCTGCAGAGATCTAAAGTCCAAGTGGATCAAAGACTGCAACATAAAACCAGATATACTGATCGTAATAGAAGAGAAAGTGGTAAAGCCCACGTGTTACCAGTTAAACCAATTTGTTACTATTCTATTTATATTGCTTTAAACATTGCTAGTAATTTCTTTAAAAGGAAAACATTTAATTGGGGTTTCCTTATGCATTTTTATGTTACATTATGTTATGACGCAACATGATAAGACATGGCAGGCCTTGCATTTGTGATCATCCTGTCTCATCACTGTTCTGGGATTACAGGTGTGGATTACCACACATTGGTTTACAGTTACTATTATTTTTACTGGTACTAGTATTTCCCATGAATTTCAACAGAAAAGTAAAACTTCCTGGAGGCATTTTGAAATAATCATAAATTGTTTTCTTGTATAGATGAAATCTAACTTTAGTGTTTAGAAAGTTAAGTAAATGCTTAATAGAATTTTAAAAGTTTTTGTTTGTTTGTTTGTCTCTGTTTTTTTAAGACAGTTTCTCTGTGACTTTCAAGGCTGTCCTGGAAATAGCTCTTGTAGACCAGGCTGGTCTCGAACTTAGAGATTCTCCTGCCTCTGCCTCTCAAGTAGTGGAATTAAAGGCGTGGGCCACCACCACCTGGCTAAAAGTTTTATTTCTAAGTGAATTCTATTATGTCTTTCATAGTGGGGAATTTAGACAAAAACTTTTTGTTCTTTCCTCTCAAATATAGTGAGCTTAAATCCTGCTTGGAAAGAACTTGTGGCACAGAGACCACCTTCGGGCCTTATATCTGGGGCACTCCTCTTCTCCGTCTTGTCTCAGATTATCATCAGCATTGGATTTCAGTCGCTGGGTTTTTTCTGGGTCAAGCAGTATAAAGTGTGTGATCCATACTCTGAGTAAGTTGGTCAGCCCATCATAAAAATTTGTGTGAGATAAATATAAAAAGATGAGCCTTGAAATGTGCATAGAATTTGCATGCAGCTTGCTTTTAAATACTTTTTGTCATGGTAACATTTGTCTTTAGGAGACAGTGCTTCATGTTCTGTTCATCAATACCACAGACCAGGTTATTAAGAAAAGAGATTTATTTTACATCCCAGATAAGAAATACATATGCTAGCTTTTTTTGTTTTGTTTTTTTTTGTTTTTTGTTTTTTTTTTTTTGTTTGTTTTTTGGTTTTTTGTTTTTTTTTTTGATGGTGATCTTTCCTTGGCAGTACCAGACATCACACAATGAGAGATCTACTTAAACTGGGTTTCATATCAGACCTATTCGGATTGCCCCATTCATCTGTTAACTGCATGAATGAATTAATCTACTTACAGGGGCAAAGCCCTAATCATTCATTCTCTGCTTTTAGTGTCTCAGTTGAGATTAAATTTGAGTATAGACTTTAGAAGGGGCCATACTAAGGCCATAGCAGAAAGTCTACAGGCACAGTCCTTCTCATTACCTAGATGTGATCTTAGAATCACATGATGAATTTGTCTTCAAGACTTGCTTATCTGTAAAATGATTAAATTAGCATCAGTGTCCAAGAGGCATAGTGTCATGCTTGCAGCTTTGCTACCCCAAATTGAAGAAACACTGTATTTATTTTTACATTTCTGTAAAGAATATTAGGTGTTTTTATTTGTGAAGTGCTTTACTGTTCACAGACTGTGATGACTTAATAAATGTGAATAAAAATAATTTGCTTTATTTAAGTATATAGGCATTGCCCATGAAAAAGAATGGGCAAGATTGTCTTGAATGTTTCCAGAATCCATTTTAGCTGTGTTAGTTGCAATAACATTACTAATTGTGTATGCCCAACAGTACACAATGATGGTAAGCCATAACTAGAAAACACTGAAGATTATTCTTGGTAGTGCTCCACCAGGCATCAGTTAGCACAGTTCTTTTTGCTTAGTCCTTAGAGCAGAACCCAGAGAAGTATGAGTCCCAGGTGAAGAATTGGCATCGAATCTATTAAATAAGATACAAGATACTGTACTCTAGCTAGCATGGACAGTGCTGAAAGTGGTAGCACTAAGTAAGGATAGACCTGTGACCTGTTTACATTCACCATGCAAAAAATCCAAAAAATTAAAAAAAAAAATGTTGATTATAATTTTAATTGACTAGAATACCTAAAGGGGAAAAAATTTGTCACTTGCATCTGTGTTGCTGCTGTTGTAGCTTTTGCTATAAATAGCATCATCTTTGTATTGTAGTGATTTAAGGCATCTAAAATAACACTGGCCTCTTGGGGAAATGCTGTGCTGCTGTGTTCCTAATAGGATCTTTGTGTGTTCCAGTGTTTGTAATACAACAAGAAGCGCGTGTTGGAACTCATCACATTTGTACAACGGAACTGAACTTGATACGTGTAAAATACAAAATTATGAAAATACCACAGTGTTTTTTATCTCCAGTTTCCAGTACCTCACAGTGGCAGTTGCCTTTTCAAAAGGAAAACCATTCAGGCAGCCTTGCTACAAGAATTGTAAGTATGACATGACCCTATCTCAAAAACTAAAATTTAAAGAGAGTTAAATACAGAATTTTAACTGGTAAATCCTTCATAGAGAATATGTCAATGCTTTGAATGTTTACTATCTTGTTCTCACTTTCACAAGCATTCCCACTCCTCAGTTTAAAAATTAAAGTGACAACTGGTTTTCTTATCCTGCTGTTACTTTGGGCCCTTTTCTGTGGGTGGGTGGGTGAGTGAAAGAGTGAGTGAGTTCAGACTTGGAAGCAGGAAACCATTGCTCTCGGGCAGACAGTGAGTATGCTTTCCTTTGGGATATTCTACACAGTACCAACTGCCTGTTTCTCTACTCATACTGTTGTGGTCAGTGTCTCTGGAATTACTTTTGGTTTTTCAAGACAGGGTTTCTCTATGTAATATAACAGTCCTGGCTGTCTTAGAGCTCAATTTGTAGATCAGGCTGGCCTCGAACTCACTGAGAGTCTCTGCCTCCCAAGTGCTGGGATTAAAGGCGAGCACCACCACTGGCCAGCTGAATTCCTAATTTTTAATCACTTTTGTGCTTCCCACTGCAAAAGTGCTTCAACAGGACCTTTCTTTTATATATAACTTTAGCCTATAAAAACTAAAGTTCATGTACTAACAGGTGACCCTGTACTAACACCACTTTTGGGTGGCAGTTTGTTTAGAGGAAAGGAGTGGAGGTAATACTAAGGGCTTAAAACTAGGGACTCACCACAAGCTAGGTAGGTACTATACCATTGAACTGTATCCTCAACTCTTTTCACTATTTTTTTTTGTATTTGTATGTTTTTAAGGTAAGGCCTTGTCTAGTTCAGCTTGCATAACTGAGGTTATGCTGAGCTTCTGATTCTCCTGCTTCCCCTTCTTAAGTGCTGGGATTGCAGGTTTTTGCTACCACACCCAGTTTATGTAGCATTAGGGGTCCTACCCTGGGTGTAATGCATGCTGTATAAACCATTCTTTGATCTGAGCCTGCATCCCCAGCCCCTTTTTTTTTTTTTTTTTTAAATTATTAATACTGTATGTGGAGGCTAAGGACAACTTTGTTGAGTCAGCTTTCTTTAATTGCCCTGCCTCATTGTCTTGAATGCTAAGATTGCAGGTACAATTCACTGTCCAGAGACAGTGAGTAGTTTTTTTTTTTTTTTTCTTTTTAGTTATAAAGAAAATTGGCTCTCAGGTGTTGTTTCCCCATTAGGAAAATTAACTGTATTGATCTAAGGAAATATACTCTACCTTATCTATACTTACACTGCTAGATTGGTTGATTGAGTCACTGCAAACAGAGAGAGTTGTAGCCAGAACTACACAGATAAGCTGTCCCAGCCCCCAAAGTACATCTGGACTTGGAAAACTTCAAATTTATCTCATTTAACTTCCAATTGATGTGAATAAATGATAACCACTTTATTGTTGACACTGTCACAGATTTCTTTTAAATGTTTCAAAATATTTCAACAGAATCATAAAACTGCATTATTTTCTGTAAGCTTATACAATGGAGTGTATTCTGCTAGTTTTCTTTTACCCATTTTCCCGTCAATGACCTGTGTTGCCATTGGAATTCTTGGAATAATTCTTTGCTAGGTCTGTTGAATTGTTCTCTAGATCTAATCAATGTAATATATTACACTTACTTTGAGGTTATATTTGTTGCTGTTATTAATGTCAGCCTTGGTGTCAGAGGAATACTCTTCTGAGTGGTATTCCCTCTCTGATTTATTTTAACTTTAAAATTAAACCTACTTTCAGTCTAGCTATACATTTTCAAACTTAGTACAGTTATATATGTTCACTATTGTGTTTGGTCATGCTTCTATATCAAGTTCTATGATGCTGTACACTTAACTCTTAACTGTCACTTCTCACTACATTTCTTTGAGACAGGGTCTTATGAAGCTGAGGGGTCATTGAACTTCTAATCTTCCACTACTCAGGTTGTGGTATTATAGGTGTGAACCACTATGCCTGGCAGTTTCAGCTTCCGTTATAGTTATTGCTTGGTCCTTGTAGGTTTTTGTTTGTAAAGCCCATTCCTTGTCTTTGCATGTGGAGATGTTAATATTGAACTGTTGGCGTCTCCTGTTCAGAGTCTGTCTGTACTTTTCTTGTTCCCACCTTAATTGGTGGGAATAGTTCAGATAATTTAGCCCTACAAAATAGGATAACTGAGGAAAGGAAAAGGGATAGTTAGCTAAGTCAGAAGGTAGCAGTTAGTGTTTGAGAAAGAAACAGGACTAAGAAGCAAGAGAAGTGTGTATTGTATACAAACCATAGGGTGTGGGTGTGGGTGTGGGTGCTTTCTATACTATTTTGAGAATCTAAAGAGAATAGGCAGGAAATCCTTTTCTGTCAAAAAGATGTGTGTTATAGTAAGCTGGGACATGATTACTTGATTTTACATATCATTTTTTCTTTGGAGAACATTGAAACAGTGTCTTGCTGTCCAGTCTAGGCAACCCCAGGCTTTTTGGCCTTGAACTGGTGGTGGTCCTGTTCCAGTCTCCTAAATCTTGGGATTGTAGACATGTGCCACCAAACTAACTGACTATATTTTGTTTGTTTCTAACAGGGTCTGTAGCCCAGGCTGTCCTGGTACTCATTATCTAGAAGTTTTGATCTTCCCATTCTGCCTCCTGAGTATTGGGATTACATGAAAGTTCCCATGGCCTGCTCTTTATTTTACATTTTTGAGTATTTAAAAACACCTACTTTTTTTAAGCCAGGCATTCTGGCTCACACCTTTAATCCCGGCACTCAGGAGACAGAGGCAAGAGGATCTCTCTGAGTTTGAAGCCAACTTGGTCTACAGAGCTAGTTCCAGGGAAACCCCAAAGCAATATAGAGAAATCCTGTCTCGAAAAACTGAATTAAAAAAAAACAAGATACCTACTTTTAAAAAATACATTACAACAGTATTAGGCAAAGTGATTTAACTTTGAACTCAGTTTTTAACTTAACCACTTTGCTGTCTGTCCCCCGCCAACCCCCATCAGCAACATGTAACTTCCTCTGACATTTGTCTCTAGTGAAGAGCATTTGCACTTTAACAGGGTTGCTAAATGCCCACTTACAGTCCTAAGAGGACCCGGAAACTGAGAGGAAGTTAATAGACATTCCTACCTCCCTGAATACTTTTTGTATTCTTTGTTGAAATCTGAAATTATTTTTAAAAATTTTGTGTGTGCTTACATAAAACCATGCAACATGTACCTTTTTTGAATAGTACTTAAGACTTATTTTTATATATGAGTGTCTCTGTTTCTCTGTTATCTTCGTGTATGCAGTGCTTACAGAGGCCAAAAAAGGGCATTAGATTCTCTGGAGCTAGAGTTACATGCAGTGGTGAGCTACCAGATGTGGGTGTTGGGAACAGAACTTCTGTCTTCTGGAAGAGCAACAAGTGCTCAACTGCCAAGCATCACCCAGCCCATAGTAGCTTTTTTGTCTCCAGGCTAGTATAGATAACTTTTTTTTCCTCTCATGGGAATCTTGGCAAATTTTTAGAAGTTAGATCTGGGGGGTGGCTTGGCAATTTTGAAAAACATGTTTAGGTAAATATCAAGTTTCTTAACTGAGGAATATATCAGGAACACAGTAAGATTTGAAAAGTAATATGGGTGATGTCTATTGAATTGAAACTTCATCCATCAATTCATCCATTCTGATTCATTGGTCTCCTGAGGTAGATTCATCTTGCAGGTGAAGCTGACCTCAAACTCTAGTCTTCCTACCTCTATTTTCCAGGTCTGTGCCATCATACCTGCCTGTGACTACTTCTTTTAGTTCCCTCTTTTTCTCCCCATTTTATCTGTTTGTATTTGTGTGGTTCGAACCAACACTTTCTTTACCATAGTAACTTTGCAGATAACTAATGTATTAATTTAGTTGTATTTGTGCAATATAATACTGCATTTCTGTTTATGAATGTGGAATTGGGGCAGAGGAATCACTTTATCAGGGTCTCCCTATATATTCCTAGCTGGCCTGGAACTCAGATTTGCTGTATCTGGAGTGCTGGGATTAAAGTAGGTGTTACCATTATCTGACATGCATTTAAGTTTGAAGCAAATGAACTTTAGATGTCTCTAAAGTGGGGTTGCAGAATGTCTTACACTGTAGGATATAGCAGCATATGCTTTTTATATTTCATCAACTTTAGTAGAGGTATTCAAACCAAATCTTGAAGTAATTGTATTTTTCTTGGTGTTTGGCACCTTTTAATTTAAAGGAAATGCCTAATTTAATTGTTTACTTTCTTTTCCAGATTTTTTTGTTGTATCTGTGATTATTTTGTATGTTTTCATATTATTCATCATGTTGCATCCAGTTGCCTCTGTTGACCAGGTTCTTGAGGTAAGGCTTAGCACTTCATTTATTACTTTTGTCATGGTTGATAGGAACTGGGGTAACAGTAAAAGACATTAGTAGAAAATGGCATTGTACTATGTGGAATGTAAAATAGCTAAATGATACTTTATGATGTTTGGTACTGAAGAAAGATTAAACTACCTCATTTATTTTTCCTTGTATGGTTCTTTCCCTTTGTCTATGATGTAGTTGTATCCAAAAAAAGATGCTGTAAAAGAAAGAACATAATTAAAATAGATTTTATTGATTATACCTGATTAGTTCATTGGCACATCTTTTCCCGTGTGTCTTCAGTAGTTCCTTTGTCATCTCTCAGTTCTCTAAGTAAAAGTTTGTGATATTCATCCCATTAGGAGCTTTATTTTATACCTGAGTTCTCTTCATCTTTTCTTGTGGTAGTACTAGATTGTTCAAGTTATTATGACTCTGTAAGGAATCTTTATATATTTCAGAACAGCACTTCTACCTCAACATGATTGAATCATCAAGGTCTTTTTGTCTATTTGGGAGTATTTCTAAATTTTAGATTTGGCCTGTCAGATGCCAAGAAAAGCACTCTTGGAGTTATAGTGAGTTGCTTAATAAATTCAGGAAACAATTAGTTCCTTTTCTGTGAGCACTGTCCTTTCTCCTATAGTTACTTGCTGTGACTGATGAGCCATTTAAGGATGGGAGGACTATTTTGGTTCATGGCTGAAGGGATATCTCCTGTCAGATGGGTAATAGGTGCTGGTAGGAGTTTGAGGCAGCTGGTCATGTTGCATCTATAGTCAGAAAGCAGAGTCTTCAGCATTGACTGTTTTGTCCACTGTAAGGTTGAGAGCGGCATTAATCAATGGGAATATGCAAAGATTTAGAAGACATATATCCATTGAGCAAAAACAACAGTAGTAGGCCTCCTCTACTTATAGAATCTTGGCCAAGTTTGCAGCTACCAAATTTATAGTGAAGTCTATCCTGTAGAGCAGGCCTGAAATCTAGTCAGAGTAGTTAGTTACCCCCAGAACCTTTGTGCCACTATTGTACTAGTATATACATCTTTGTCAGGTCTGTACAATAGCATGCCAAGTTCATGCAAAATTCACTAATTTTCTAGATCAGTTCCAGCTTGATTTCTCTGTATTCTGCAACTAAGTATGTTGTATTTTCAGCATAGAGTCTTACCATCTAGCTGTGATGGACAACCAAGAGCAATGGCAATAGCCTGTGTTTGGGGAGTGGGTGGCACTCTATGTTGTCCCTGACTCATAATTTATAGGAAAGCATCCCACAACTGACACTGATATTTTCATGTAACAATTTATGTCTTCTGGGGGAAGTGTTGTTTACCCCTATGTGATACTTCCATTCAAACTCAATTTTTTCTTAGATAGACAGACAGACAGACAGACAGACAGACAGAAACTTTGTTTTGTATGTGTAAGTGGTTTGCCTGCATGTATGTAGGTGCACTGTATGTATGCAGTGCCCACTGAGACCAGAAGAGGGAGTCAGATTAGCTAGAACTGGAGTCACAGGCAGTTGTGAGTTATCATGTAGGTGCTGGAACTGAAGCTGGGTCCCCTGCAAGAGCATCAAATGTCTCTAACCATTGAGCCATCTCCATTCCCTTTGTACACATTTTAAACTAGCTTATAAAGAGATTTTCCTTAAAAACTTTTCCCTTAGCTCACCCCCCTACTTCCTCTTTCTTCCCATTCATCCCAACCCTGTTTAAACCTTCCAAACCTTCCCATCACCTGAAACCCTGTTTAACTTTTATATTATATGTGTAGCACTATCTCCATCTCCCTTAAGGCCTTTCTAGCTTTCTGACTCCCAACTAGAAATTTGAAGTTGGGATCTACATATGAGAAAGGATGTGAAGTGTTTGTCTTTCTGGAGCTGGGTTAATGTATTTAGCACAGTTTCCAGTTCCATTCATTCTTGAGATTGCATAATTTCATTTTTCTTTATAGCTGAATTCCATTGTTATGTGTTTATTATTCACTCATCACTTAATGAGCGTCTAGACTGATTCCATTTCCTAGCTATTGTGACTAGAATAGCAGAGAACATGGATGTGTCAGTGTCCCTGTAGTAGGATATAATATTGTTGGAGCTTTCCAAGTGCTATTGCTGGGACCCTGGTAATTCTGATTTTTAAACACTGGTTCCCATGGTAGCTGTGCCAGTTTATACTCCCACCAGCAGTGGATCAAGGGTTCTTTCCCCACATCTTCACCAGTGTTTGGTACCATTTGTTTTCTTGATGGTAGCCATTCTGACTAGATAAGATGGAATCTCAAAGCAGTTTCAGTTTATGTTTCTCTCGGTGGCTTCTAGTATTGAATACTTTTAAATGTTTATTTGCCTTATTTTTCTTTTGAGAACTCTGCTCAGTTACCCACCCCCTTTTTGTTTTGGGGCTGGAGCTGTTTTCTTACTGCTTAGTTTCTTGAGTTCTTTGTATAGTCTTATCTATATATGAATCTTCTGTTACGTATACCTGGAAAATTTTTTTTGAGTTCATGAAATTCTATTTGTTACTGGTCTTATTTCCTGCCTGAGCAGTCAAAACCCTATTCAGCAAAGTCCTTCTTTGTACCAGTATCTTATTGTGTACTCTATTTTTTTCTTGAAGCAGTTTCAAAATTTCAGGTCTTATGCTGAGGTTCTTTATCTATTTCGAGTTGAGATAAGGAGGTAGTTTCAGTCTACATTTTAGTCTCCAGTTTCCCCATCATGCTTTATTGAAAATGCTATCCTTTCTTCAATGTGTACTTTTGGCATCTTTGTCAAAAATGGAGTTGTGTAGACACTTAGCCGGATCTTTATTCTATTCTATTGATCTCCGTATCTGAGGTTTTGTTGTTGTTGTTGTTTGCCAGTATCGTGCTGCTTTTATTACTGTAGCTCTTTAGCACAACTTGAAGTCAATTATGGTTATACCTCCAGCAGTGTTATTTTTGCTCAAGAGTATGTTGACCAAGTGGAGTCTTGTTCTTCCTTGTGGGGTCTCTGCAGACACCAGCATCAGCAGAGTGTTAATCCATGATGGGCAAAAAGGAAGTCTGGTTCAACACAACTCAGATAGTTTGTTTCAGACACATTTAAGCATAGAACAGTTTGGGGGAAGGTTCCCTTGTGATAATTAACTCAAACCTGTGTGATAATAAACCTGTGTGTTAATAAAACTTAAGACAAGATTTCATCAAAACTCTTTTTATAAAGTACAAGTGACATCTGAAGAGATAGGTTCTGTAGATGAACTGTGAAAGCAGGCTCAAGGTAAACAGCTCATGGTAAAGGTTTGGGAGGGGACAGCAGTATATAGATTGGGAAGCCAGGTGTGACCTGGCCATACAGGTAGATGGCAGAGGTCACCAGGCTATTAACTACATCCACACCCAGCCTTTTGGAAATACTTGGCGTTTAGCAGTCCTCATTTCCTTAATGCTTAACAAGGATTATGAGTTTTCTTAATGTATGATCTATTTTAGAGAGAATTCCATGGATTGCTGAAAATAATGGATTTGTAGTGTTTGAATAAAATGTTCTGTGGGTGTCTTTTAAAGCCATTTTGCCTATGATATCTAATTAATCATTTGTTTGTTTATTTTTGTGTGGGGGGGGGGTCAAGACCTGCCAGTTGGAGTGAGAGTCAGGTGTTGAAGTTAGTATCCACTACTATTGCTTTGGGTTAACCTGTACTTCACATTATTCACATGTAATAATGTTAGTTTTCTGAAATCAGTGCAACTGTCTTTGAGACACTTTTACAATTTTAATGTCCTCCTGATGTGTGAAATGACTGTATTTCATCACTTGTTTTGTTTTCAACTTTTTTTTTTTTTTTTTTTTGGGTCAGATATTAGAACACCTGCTTGTTTGCTAGGTCCATTTGCTTGAAATGCCTTTTACCCACCCTTTCACCCTAAGGCAGTAGTATCTGTCTGGTGGTGAGGTACATTTCATAGAAGCAGTAAATAAGATGATTCTTGCTTTTGATCCACTCTTCTGGTCTATGTCTTTGATTGAGGAATTGAAAGCCATTAACATTCAGTTACCTTGGAACATTGTGTGTTTATTCCTGCCATTTTGTTGATTTTGGGTGGTGGCCCCCTCACTATTATATAGTTGGTTTTGGGGGGGTTGTTTTGTTTTCATTTGTTTTCCTCTCTCTTGGGGTGGGCCACCCAGCTCCCAAATAAATGCAGAGAGACTTATTCTTACTTAAGAATGCTTAGACTTAGCTTGGCTTGTTTCTAGCCAGCTTTCCTAACTTAAATTATTCAGTTTCTCTTTAACTATATTTTGCCTCAAGGCTTTTTATCTTTCTTTATTCTTTATATCTTTGTTTTTTACTCTGTAGATCACTGGGTGGCTATCCCCCAGCGTTTTCCTCTTCTCTCAAGCCTATATTTCTCCTATTTATTCTCTCTGCTTGGCAGTCCCACCTGTTTTTCTCTCCTGCCTTGCCATTGGCCATTCAGTTCTTTATTAAACCAATCAGGTGTTTTAAGCAGACAAAATAACACAGATTCACAGAGTTAAGCAAATGCAACATAAAAGAATGCAACATGTCTTTGAACCATTACATACTTCACAACATAGACATGGAACACATCTTAAATATTCCAATCATTATGTGGTTTATTTTATCCCATGGATGGATGGGTTTCTCTTCTGTACGAAAAATTCCTTAAAGTATCTTCTATAGAGCTGTTTTAGTGATCATACATTCTTTCAGTCTATTTTTGTCATGGAGAGCTCTTATTTTTCTTTCAGTTAAAACAGCTTTGCTGGGTATAGTATTCTGGGTTAGCCTTCTGACTCTTAAAATTTCGGTTGAATGACCCACTGTTCTCCTCTACTTTGTGACTTTTTGTTTCTCTACTGTTTTCAATTTATTATTTTAGTTGTGCTGTGACCGAGGAACTTCTTTTCTTATTATTTGTCTTTTTCTGTATTGGTTTGATTTAGTTCCTCTACTTTGTCTCCTCTCCCTGATCCATTCAGTTGGTGAAACTTTGCAGGGATCTTTTTACTTGATCTGTTTCCATCTGGCATTACAGATTAGTTTTTCTTTAGTATTTCCATCTGTAGAATTCCTCTTTAGAGCCTTGTATTGGCCTTCTCTGTTTCATTCAGTTGCTTATGTTCTCATTCAGCAGTTTATTTTCTTTGATTTCTTCTCTATACTTACCTTTTGTGTTCTCTGCCAGGAGTTTCATAGAATTCATTCTTATTAGATGCTGTTACTATAGGATTAGTAATATTTGAAAGAGTTGTTTTTCTTTTTTTTCCAATTTCTTATGTTACTTCTTTGGAGTTCTCATATAGGATTATTTCAAGTTCAAGTGAGATTTGGATATGGTAAGAGTTGAGGGTCAGTTCAGAAAGGAGTTCCTGGTGTTGGGCTCTGTTACTCCTTCCCAGAGGAGAATAGTAATCACAGCTGCTGGGCACTATCTCTGTAAATGTGGTTACCAGCCATTTAACAGCAGTGGCTCCTTTGGCTTGAGTCTGTTGGAGAATGAACTACCACTCATAATATGGAATATCCTGGGATTTTAGTTAGTGAGGTTAGGATGGGGAGGAAAAGTAAGGGTGGGTGAGGATAAAGATGAGTTCAGCTTTGAAAAAAGAATGAAAGAAAGAAAGCCGAGATACTGTTAGGGCCCAAAGATAGTAGGCGAAATTGTTAGGGCTGTAGAAGGTTGTAATTGAGTTGTAAAAAGAGGAGGGATTGAGCGTGAAATAAGGGCTGAAGTGTTTGAGATATAGATGAAAGGTATAGTTTACATACATACTCAAAAAAAAGCTTTATAGTAGACTGGATTAAGAAATACCTTATCAGTCCCCAAACCTAACAGCAGTAAACAGACAAAATCCAAAACCACTAAGAAACACATGCATAAAAGTGGAGATTACATAATGGGAAGTGCTGCATTGACTTGAAGGGCTAAGCTCTCAGATCCCTCTAGCTCTCAGAGACTCCGTGTTGGGAGCTGAAACGGGGCTGCTGCTCTCTGCAGTCTGTGTCCTGACCTTCTCCATAGCTCGCTCTTTTTGGTTCCTGTTTTTGTCAGGCTGGGTCATCAAGCCATGGGAGTAGCACCATGACTGAATCCTGTGTCCCTAGTCAGATCCTTTTTGGAAACATTCTCACAGACAGAGTTAACAGTGAAAGATTTTTTTCAGTAGTATCATTTTTCCCATGAGATTTTTTTTTTTTAACACATTTTTGTTAGATATATTGCAGGATTGTTACAAGGTTCAAGCACAAGAACCCTATCTATTTTCACTGACTTGGGATACCAAGACCGGAGGATTGCTTGAGCTCAGGAGTTTGAGGTCACCTTGGGCAACAAACCCTTGTCTTTAAAAAAGAAAAGAAAAGAAAAGAACAACCAAGAAAAATCTGTAGTACAGACTTTTCTCTATTTTTTTTATACTAGTTTCATTTAGGTTATTTCCAGTATCTTGATGTTCTAAGTTATAACACAAACAGGTGAGTATTTATAGGCTAGTGCACAAAAGTGGAATTCCTGAGAATGTATTGTAGTGTATTGTTGTTTTAGGTGTGTGTGTGTATACACATGTGAGTATGTGTACTTAAGTAAAAGGTTTTCTCAGGGGCCGTGTGCGTGCGTGCATGCGCACACACGGGCGCGCACGTACACACATTAGTATGTATACTTAAGTAAGTAAAAGGTTTTCTCAGGGGCCAGAGGCATCACATCCTCCAAAACTGGAGTTAAAGTTCAGTTTGTGAATCACCTGGGAACTGACTTTGGGACCTTGGAAGAACAGTACATGCTCTTAGCCATCTCTTCAGCCCCATGGGTGGTGGTGGTGGTGGTTGTTGTTGTTTGGTGAGGTGTTTGTTTTGAGACAGGGTTTGTTTGTGTAACAGCTCTGGCTATCCTGCAACTTGCTCTATAGACCAGGCTGGCCTTGAACTTACAGAGATCCACCTACCTCTGCCTCCCAAGTGCTGGGATTAAAGGTATGAGCTACCACCTCTCAATTTAGCATCTCATTTTTAAAAAGATTTATTTGTTTTATGTATATTTGTGAGTGACTACACATATGTATATATACTATGGCCTATCTGGTACCTGAGTAAGCCAGAAAAGGATGCCAGTGGCATCTTGGAACTGGTGTTATAGGCATTTGTGAACCACTATTTTAGTATTCTTACCACTGAGCTTATCACTCTAGTCCCTTCAGGGTTCTGTTGCACATAACAAAACACTTGAAGAAAGATGGTTTATAAAGGGAAGAGGGGGTTTTGTTTTGGTCTTTTTGGCTTAAAGTTCTGAATGTCTGCGAGCATTGCACCAGTATCCGTTCAGCTTTCAGTGAGGACTTCCATTTCTTCTTTTAGGGCCAAAAGGTGGAAAATCAAATCGGCTTGTAAGGGAAGAGGTCACATAGTAAGAAGTGTAGTAATAAAGAGCCAGGAAAGCCCAGTTCACTTTCAAACAACCTACCTGCTCTGGGAATAACTAAACTGCCTTAGCAGAAAGTATATTAATCCTTCCTTGAAAATGGAATCCCTGTAAATTAGTCACTCATAAAGACCCCATTGCCTCTTCACACTTACTGGGAATTACATTTCAACATGAGTTTGGAAGAGTGACAAACTTTACCCAAACCATAGCAAATTTTATCTTGAGGGTTTTCATAAAAACTGCATTATTGAATGTTGAAGAGCAGTGTATGAGTGTGTTCATATGTTTCACTGAGAGATTTAGTTAACTGTTTCAAACCCATATTCTGCACACCTCCATACACTCTGCTACTGAGCATGGCTGATCTAGTGAAACTGCTCTGACCAAGGCCATTTACCACCGTATTAGTCACATACAATGTGTGAGAGCCTTGGAAGGTTTTTTTTCCTCGGTCTTTCTTTAGTTCCCCAAGTATTGAACCTTGTAACCTGGTCAGTGTTCTCAGGCATCTTCACCTTGAATTATGGTGCTTTCTTCCCTTCTGGTTTTTTCCTGCCCCCTGTGGTCCTCTGTGATCCTCATTCTAGATCCTCCTTTGTGGGTCTCTAGTCATGTCCCTCTTTTCTCTCAGTATTCTGATAATCTCCCTTGTACTTGTTTGCCTGCAGTTGGCATCGGTAAATTAAAGACTGTTAAATCTGTACTGAGTTTAGCTGTCATTCCTGAGCTATAGACCTGAATCTGAAGTGATAGTAGTTGCACAAATTGAGCGTTTTAAAAAGCTCACTTTGGGGTTGAACTAGCTCAGGGGGTAAGAGTGTTTGTCCAGCAGGTCCAAGTTCAAATCCCAGAACCCACATAAAATATTGGATATGGTTGTGTGTGCTTCTAATCCCAGCACCAGGGGATTAGGGTTAGGGTTAGGGTTTATTATGAGTGATAAAACAGGAAACTGACATCCTCCTTTGGTTTCTTGTGAGCACATAAGAAACATGCCCCCTCACTCTTCCCCTCCCCCCCCCCCCCACAGTATCTAGGAGCTGGGGCTTAAAGCTAAATATATGAATTATTTTTTTCATTGCTTCTGTTCTTGGTGTACCACCTTTTTTTTAGTGTTTTTTGTTTTGTGGGTTGTTTTTGCCATTTTTTGAGTTTTCCCATTCTGAAAGTTCTTAGGTTCATTGGCCGCAGTCTCCCTCTCTCAAACCTCACTACACCAGTAGTGTGTTAACATGAAGTACATTAGCTCAATTCACTCCGTGGCCTCTTACATGGTATCTTAGATACTCCATGATAACTGAAAGGATGTTTCAGGTCGTGGAGAGCTATCAGATTTTAGATGGATATGGTGGCATATGGATGTGGTTCTAGCTGTTTAGAGGCTTAAGTAGGGGGAAGTCAACTTGAGATTTGACCAGCATTAAGTTAGTATCCATTTCATATAACTGTGTGTATGTCTAGAAGAATGTGCATGCCAATTGAGGTGCCTGTGGAGGCCAAATAAGGGCTTTGAATCCTCTGGAGCTGGAGTTAACAGGTAGTTGTTAGCTACCACCAGATTAGAGACTTTGGGAGCACGTGTTCCTAACCACTGAGCCATAGGTCCAACCTCTCTACCTTATTTTTGAAAGACAGATTTTTATTTTAAAAATACAGACTTGTTAGACATTTGTAAAACTGTAGATTATTAGAGCATGGGCTTTTGAGTCTCTTAAGATTTAATGTTGAGTTTGGTCACTTTAAATAGATAGATTTTTATTATGTGAAGAGATTCATGATTTGTGGTGTTACTGAAAGTCAATGGATAAAGTGTGTGTGTATAGGTACTGTTGTAATAGGATTTTAGTAAACTCAGATTTTTTGTTGTTGTTTTTTGGGATAAGGTCTCAGGTATCCCAGTCTGACTTTGGGTTGCCTGAACTCCTGAGATCTTCCTTTATCTACCTCCCAACTACTGGGATTACAGGCATATGCTTCCATCCATCCCTGACTTCAAGATACCATAATGTGATGCTATAATATCAATTAGGACTAACCAAAGTTTTTTGTCTTCTAGATTGTGTGTGTACCATACCAGTGGCGTATACATATGCTTATCATTGTTCTTATCAATGCCTTTGTGTCTATCACTGTTGAGGTAAGCACTCAGCTTTGGGATTCTTGGGTGATTTAAAGGGGGTGGGGGTGGTAGTGGTGGGGAGAACAAGTAATAAATAGTATTATACAGAAGTCCACACTCTCATTTTAGGCAAATTCTTTTAGTTTACTGATCATACCTTTCTGTAGTTCTATCAAAAGGTTTGATGGAGTTGCATTCATGAAGATAGGAGGCATTAGATAGTGAGGTAGCAAAAATGAGTGGTGAGTAGAAAGGGAAATAGGTATCCAGGCAGCTCACAGAACTGTCAGTATCCCCTAATAGAAATTAGAGAGGTGTACTACTTAAGAAAGGAAATAACCTCTCATTAAGGTTGCCTTCAGATTTATTTCTCTAAAAGAAGCTAATAAATTCTCAGTGCTTCCCTTTATACTAGTGAAAGAGCCAGATTGAGACAGCAGATAAAGTTGTGATATCCGAAGGCTTTTATAGTGGAGGCTTTTAAAAGTATGTGTTTATTTTAGTGATGATTCTAAATTGAGAAGTTATGCTGAAATTCAGCTATCCCAAGAAAACATGGCTTGGATTAAAATTGAGATGTGATGGGAGCATGGGTATCATTTAAGCTGCTCCCATAGAATGTGTATTTTATTTAGGAGTCCTAGAAAGCATTCTTTTTCCTACTGTAGTCATCTTGCAGATGTTACTTTTTTTATTCTTGTTTAATCTAGAGAATAATTTGTAGTGGATGCTGGTGAAATGTTTTTAAGTAGATAGAATTAATATTAGATATTAAGTGAAAATAACTAGAAGAGAAAAGACTATGAATCATCAATATTGTTAATTTAGGAAAGCACTGGGGATCAGAACTCAGTATGGGAAAAAAACGAATCTTGTTTTATCAAGAATTTTTATGATACGTATTTGTTATGAGTTATTTATCCTTTTGTAATACTGAGTTTCGCCATATGAAAAGCAAATCATACTGTTTATATTAATGATGTAGCATTGTGTGGATGTTATCAGATGTGACCTGGCATTTTTAATTCTTAACTCGCTGGAATATCTCTCAGAGCTTCTTCCTTGACACGGTCCTTTGGAAAGTTGTGTTCAGTCGAGACAGACAAGGAGAGTACCGTTTCACCACCACACAGCCGACACAGGTTGGAAATGAGCAGTTACTGTTGAGTCTTCACTTTCCACTTGTGTATTTTGTTTTGTTCTCTGTGTGTGCAGCTTCAGCCACCTTTGTTGCACCTGGCATTTATTTCTTTTTCTTTTTTTTTTTTTTTTTTTTTTTTGTAAGGAGTCCTAGAAAACTCATGGCAAGCACTTAATACAGGCTTCCTAGGACTTTGGGGATTTCATATAAGACTTTTCCATTCCAATCCTCTGTGTGTATATGCGCCTGTGAGTGTCTCAGTATGTCTGTCTTACCCTCAAAGGTGAGGTTCATTCATTCTCCCCTGTCCCTCAAAAGGGTTAAAGGCATGTGCAGCCACCACCTGACTGAGAATGAACTCTTCAATTTCTGCCTGCTTTATATTTTATGTATTTAATTTTCACTAGTCCCATTAGAAGGTAAATGACAGTCACATAAACAAAGTTGTTTTTTCTTGGATCAGAATCAAGAGACACTTTTTGTGGATTTATTACTGTGTTTTTGTTTTGACAGTTGCTATGCATTAATGTAATGTGGAATTTGGCTTACCCTGACTGATGCTTCTCATTCAGAAAAAGTATTTGCTCATTTCTGTGTAAGCAGTGGTGAGGGCTTTTAAAGGCAGTTAAATAGCCTCTTGCAAAGGGAAAGAGAAACCAGTAATAAATCTGTTACCTAGTGAGGATGTTATAGTAGAGCTCTTGATAGAATGTACAGGTCAAACTTAGTCTGTAGACTGCTGTCGTTCAATCAAATCCCTCTGAGAACTAACATTTAACATCTCACCTTGCCAGGAGTTTTAGCACACAGTCCCAGCACATGAGAGGTGGAGGTAGAATGATCAGATCATAGACAGTTCAAGGACTGCGTTCTGAAACATTGGCCATTGCTCTTTATAGTATGGATGATGTGCTTTGCTTATATGTGCTCAAGGATTGTCTGGCATTCCTAATTTTAAGCATCAACTCCTTTTTTATCACCTTTTACATAAATGGTGACTTCCTGAGTTTTGTGTTGGTAATTAAGCAGGCCTGCATTTCAGGTTTGATGCCAGGCTCACTACATCTATAAGATGTAGAATGCTACTTTGTGCTCTGTGCTGTATAGTGGAATAATGATGGCATGCAATGACAGCATGAGTCTAAAGTCAACTCTAGTTTTATTTTTTTTTTTTTTTTCCATAAAAGCAGTGATGCCTGTTGTCACTAGTAGTGGGTAAGACCAGAAAGAACTGTGGGGTTCAGGTTCTTTAGTTGAGTCTCCTCTGTGATAATAACATAGCTATATTTTCTTTTGGTGGACTTTACTATCACTGCATGATTTCAGAAGGTCAGACTGGCTCAGGTCACCCTTCTCATGTGAAATACTATCTAGTTTTGGAAAGGCTCAGGCCTAGGGAAACATACAAATTTTTACCTTCTCCAACTTTGTGCAGGCATGTTCTAAAGAGAGGTTTATTTGATTATTTAGTCAAATGGGTCTTTTAAGTCCACTATAAAATATTTGAACTAGAAATAAGCTTTTGTTTTGTTTTGTCTTTTTTCTTTTTTGGAGATAGGGCTTCTCTCTGTGTAACCCTGGCTGTCCTGGAACTCAGCCTTTAGACCATATTGAACTGTGTGTCTCTGCTTTCTGAGTGCTGGGATTAAATGCCACCCTGCCCAGCTAAAAAAAATCCCCAAATTTTCAAGCACAATAAAGAACATACATAGATACATACACACTTGTACGTACTTACAAATATATATGTACATGCATGTGTGTTTTTTTATTACTGTGTCTTTTCTTTAAAAAATTCTAAATATTGATTCTTAATTTTTAAAGGTTTTTTTATTTCATGTGAAGTTCTACCTCTAAAAGTGTTCCTGGGAGAGAATAAAGATATGGGGATAGTCCATTTGTACATAAACTCCATATGTCCTGCAAATTGATCCATTCTGGATACCACTAGGTAGACAGGAATTTTGGCTCTAGTTCTGTGGTTTTAAGAAAGCACTTTTTGGAGTTTTACTTTTACAACAAAGATTGTTTCCTCTAGAGATGCTTCTGTGTGTGGTGCTTTGCTTCTCAATCAGTGGCCACTCTGTCCAACTCCTCTCCCTTCCCTTCCCCATCAGGGAACACTTGGCATTATCTATGGACAGTTTTTGTTACAGAAATAAGGGAGAAAGGTTAGTGACATGTAGAATGGATAGAGGCCATTGGTGCTGCTAAATAAATGACCTGTGGTATGTAGACAACAGCCCCTGCCAAAAAGAATTGTGTAGCTCAAGGTATCGCCCGTGCTGAAGTAGAAAACCCCACTGAGGCGAGAAGGAAGTAAAGATGGCTGGGGACATAGAGTGTATTTATTTTTTGTTTGTGTCATTGGGAGAGGTAAGGGTACAGGAACAAACATGTTTCTGATTATAATAGAATAGAGTGTTCCTTGTGACTCGATGTATACATTGTTTTAAAAGGTGTGTGTGTGTGTTGAATGAAAAATGTGCAGTTGTAATATAATTTATGATTAGCTTTAATTATATTTCTTGCCTTTGTTTCCACAAGTGTAGAACAGTGAATTTATGGGGAAGTGGTCTTAAATTCCATTACTCTTGGTTTTTTGCCTGTTATGCATCACCTTTCCACTCAAAGGACTCTGCACAGACAAGCATGATGCGTTTCTCTGTGATGCTTTAGCAATGCTACCATAAATGAAAGTGACAGCTTTCATATTTAGGAACAACGATCTTTTCCACAATTGCATTGAAGAGTAAAAGCACTAGGGAAGCAATAAAAAGTAGTGTAGTATCATCTCAGATGACTGACTGTTGTGGTGCAGCTACACTGGGAAGGAAACTGCTAGCTGTTGCTTAGATCACCTGAGAGATCCTGTGCATAGTGACTGCTGGATCCTAGTACAAAAATAATTTGTCATGGATTCTTTTTTAAAGAGAGTAATGTAGTATTACACCTGTAAACCCCTCCTTGGGCTTTCCTTTTTTGATGCAGGGTCTCACTATATAACACTGGCTGACCTTGAACTCAGGATGTAGACCAGGCAAGCCTCAAACTTGTGAAGATTCTTCTGCCTCTGCCTCCTGCACTTTGGTATTACAGACAAGTGCCACCATGCACAGCTAATAACTTTCATTGTGATGGTAATAGAGGTTACTGGATGATTAATCTTCCAATTTTAGTTTTCCTTAGAATGCAATACAGCTTTTGCCTTTAAAAACTACAGTTTTGCCTTTAAATCCTTGGGTGCAATGCAGCGTAGTCATTTATATACTAAAGAAGAGAGGCAGGGTACTGATGGCTCTCTTGGTAAAAGTAGGAGAAGCACTGGGAGTTAGAGTTTTCAGAACTTTCATTTTGAAGTGCTTTTGGTCTTTTCCATTGGCTACTACTTGCCTTTATTGATTGATGGATCCTTCTGTTGAGATAGAGGTTTCACTTTGTAGCTTAAACTGGCTCAGTTTGGTGGTGAGCACCAAAATTTCCTGCCTTGACCTCCCCAGTACTAGGATTGCGCTACACATACCTGGTTTATGCTGGTCAATTAAGAAGTGGGTTCCAAGTATGCATTATAACACATTTGCCTTTCTTGGCTGTAGGTACTTTGGTTGTTCATATTAGAATGCTCATCTGTTGTACTTTTGCTTTGTAGGATTGCTTCCATTGAGGTATAGCCTAGTGTAAGCTGGGTCATTTTGATTGGTAATAGAACAATCTAGGATTTAAATTTGGGAGAAGCAATAATTAAAATAATTTTGGGGCTGTTTTTAGAGGTGAAATATATAATCATTTAGATTTATTTCAAACTTTACTTGAAACTAGAGTTTTATTTTGTTGAGTTTACTTTTCTCCAAGAACTTTGCCTTTCTGTTTTCCAAAGATTATTCAATCTAAGATCATATTCATAAGTAGCATGTTTTTATCACAACAGTTTTAATTTTTTTATTTTGTGTATTGGTGTTCTGGCCTGCATATATGTCTGTACCATGTATGTGCAGTGGGGACAGACGAGGGCATTGGAGCTGGAACTGGAGTTACAGATGGTTTGAGCTGCCATGTGTGTGCTGGGAATTGAACTCAGGTCCTCTGAAAGAGCATCTGGTTCCCTTAATCACCAAGGGAAATTTACTAGGTGAAAGCAGTTTTATATCAGTGAGAGTCTGGTGTTACTTGTTTTTAAAACAGTCTTACTATGTAGCTGTGTGACTTAGGTTTTTATTGTTGTGATAAATACCATGACCAAAAGTAATTTGGGGAGGAAAGGGCTTATTTGGCTTACAGGTTAATCTATCATCAGGGGAAGCCAATTCAGGAACTGAAGCAGGGGCTGTGGAGGAACATTGCTTACTGCCTTATTTCCCATAACTTCCTCAACTTGCTTTCTTAAACCTAGGGCCACCTACCCAGGGATGGCAGCACCCCAGTAGTCTGGTCTCTTCCACATCAATCATTAATCAAGAAAATGCCCACAGACTTGCCTAGAGGCCAGTCCAATGGAGGCATTTTCTCACTCTTACAAATGACTCCGGATGACCTGTGTTAGTTTGACAAAAACTAACCATCATAGCACCCAAGCTGGGATTGTAGGCATGTGCCACCATGCCTGGCCAGAGATGTGGTTTTAAAAGATCCATGAGATCCTGGTTATTACTCTATGGTGTTTACTTCATGCTTTGTGTTTTGAAAGCAGTATTAGTAGTAATGATGATCTCTCAGTAGTAACGATAATCTATCATTACTGCTAAAAGTGATCAGTGGGTATCAATAATATACAAGAATAATTTTGTGATAGAATATGAGGATTTCCAAACTAAATATTAAAAATATCTTGAGTAGTTTAAAGTTACTCATTCTAGGTGTTTTCTGGTAAAGAAAGCTACTTAAATAGTATAATAAGTACAGAAGAGGGTATGTGCACAAAACTGAAAAGGAGCTGGGGGAAAACATCCTCTTTAAAAACAATCTGTTCCTAAATTGAAAGCTGACTTTTTGCATGAAATTTTCCTTATTTATTTGCTGTATTCAGAAATTGTTTCATACTGTTTTATGTGCAATGCATGCTTTAACAAATAAGCCCTTACTCAGGATGTGCTTCCTTTCCTAGGAGTCAGTGGATCGGTGGGGAAAATGCTGCTTGTCCTGGGCCCTAAGCTGTAGAAAGAAGACACCAAAAGCTAAATACATGTACCTGGCGCAGGAGCTCAAAGTTGATCCTGAATGGCCACCTAAACCTCAGACAACGACGGAAGCCAAAACTGTAGTAAAGGAGAATGGATCGTGTCAGATTAGCACCATAGCATAGCAGAGACTGCTTCTACTGTGCTAGTGACAGTATTCAGGAGGATGTGCTTTTAGGCTTCTGACACTGTGTGTCAGAATGACACTATTTCATCACAGCCCTGTCATAGTACAGTAGTTGATTAAAAACAAAAGCAGTAAAATGGCATTTGCCTCACAGTTATTAACTATCAATCTGGCTAGATCTTCATGCAGTAACCTAAATGTTACTTTTTATTGGGTGTGAGAGAACTGTGTTGGGGTTTTTAGATTTTAGCTTTTGACACTAGTTTGCCTCTTTAATTTTCACAGCCCCTTATTAGCAAGTTCCTTTTATATATTATAGGCCCTAAAATTGGGATTGTTAAAATAATATGGTTGTTAATTGTGATTAGTCTTTGGTGAAAATAGGTTTAAAGTCTGTTTTGATTCCAGTGTTTCTCCCAAAGAATTCTATGTTAAACATAAACCAGTTTCCTTTGACCTGGAGATAGGAGTGAGTTTGTATGTTATTGTTGATAGAGCAACTCAGGTAATTTCCATTTCTGATTTTCTATTCTGTGTAGACTGCCTGGGTGTCACTTTCTAGCCAGCAAGGTGCTTCACTGCTGTCTTGGTGTCCTTCGTAATGTTTGTGGGTCCCACTGTGTCTGACATCAGCAGTCTGGTTTGCTTCATTGAATGAAGAACCTTTTTATTAGAAAAGTTTATTTCCGAGCCAGGTAGTGGTGCAGGCCTGTACTCCTTGCACAGGAGGCTGAGGCAGGACGACTGTTCTTAGTCCAAGGATAGCCTAGAGTACGTAGTAGAGCCCTGTCTCAAAATACATACGTTCAGAAAGAGACAATTATTTCTCTTGTTGGTAGATCTTCATACCTGTTTGTTCTTCTTTAAGGATTTATATCATTTTAAGTTCTTCTTCATTATCCCTTTTTTTTTCTTTTTTTTTTTTTTTTTCTTTTTTTAACCTAAAGGAATAGGATAATACTGTTTAGGTTTTGTGGGGGGGGTTTTATATTGTTGTTGTTGTTGGGTTTGTTTTGTTTTTGAGTTCCATCTTAACCTTGGCATATGTCTTTCCTATGGATAATGAGGCTTAAAAGAATAATGAATATTGAGTTTGGCTTTTACAAAGCAGTGTGAACTTGAGTAGAACTTGCTTTATGCCATTAGGTGGCACCAGAGGTCAGCACATACCTGTTTTGTTTAAGTGAGCTTGAGAAAATATACACATTTATTGAGCCAAAAGAAATGTAGAAAGCATTTTCACACTTGCGTTTTATCTGATTAATGTTCAGATCTCAAGTACCACTTCTACAATGCCTCCTAGATAGGATATGGCCGTTTGGCACTGCCCACATTATGATAAGCTTGGGAAGCTGGCGTTACTATAAAAATGGACCCTAAATTAGTGAAACAGTGTGACATTTATTCTCTTTTTCTTAACGAACCACATGTGTATGCTTTCTACTAGTTGATCATTACTATCCCAGTACATACTTACCAGTTTACCAAATGTTACCCAGATTTGTAGAATCATTTTTTTCTTACTTTTTATGTTGCAGAGACCTAAATGATGTTTGATAATTGTAGAAAAAAAAATGTAAATTATTCTCAGGATCACTGTTACTGCTATTGTCACTAGTGATTCCTACAAAATACATAATCGAATTTTTCCAGCAAAATGTATGATATTACTATATGTTAGATAAGAACAATTGTCCCATGAATGATTCTATGAAGCTATGCATCTTAGACCTCTTGAGCTGTGAATTAGCACTATTTTCTACAGTTACTTACTCTGTGTTTTATACTGTCCACGTTCATTTCAAATAATGCTCATGTTATTCTTTAGTGATTTTTCTGAATTGTTAAGTCTTATTCTTTGGTTTAAATGCTGAAGCATTTAACTAATTGCTAACTGCAGCTTAGAAATCAGTATCAATTATATTTAACATCCTCAAGAGAATGATCATAAAATGCTATTTTGACACATACCCCTTTTAATATTTAGTGTTGATAGGATATATATCTCATCTGTGCATATTGTTTGCAAAGGAACAAGGTTTTATGTAGGTAAGAGAAACCATTTGTAGGAAGTTAGATTTGAACATAGACAGGGTAGGTTATTTCAGTGAGGATGTTGTTTGAGGAATGTCTGTCAGTCCAGACATGGGTCCTGCTTAGTGCTGAAGGTAGATGGACTCTTCTATAGGTCACCATCACATAGAGATTTGGGTTCTGAATTTTACATTAAATTATTTGAGTATATACAGACCTAAATTTTAAAATCTGTACATATATTATTTTGATGTATTAAGATTGATAATATTGCTGATTTAAATTTTATTTATGCACATACTTAAAGGACAGAAATGTCCGGGAAAGTAATTGTTAAATAATGATATGTAACTTTTTAACTTTTTAAATAAATAAGATTTTTTAACGTGGGTCTCCCTCAGGGTTGTTTAAAGTTGTTTTCCTCCTTCAAATATAAATAGTGGTTACTGTTTTCTGTCTTCTAGCACCAACTGCTGTAAAGCAATGCTGCAAATAGTGCTTGGGTGAGAGCGGCAAAACCAACAACAAACCAGTACTTTTCTAAGTTTTACAAGCCTGAAATTCAAAAGCTTTCCAAACTGCACTTGCATTTAAGAAAACCCGTTACTGTTTTTTCACTATTTATTTTGTTTCCCATGTTGATGAAAGTACTGCACAGTTTCAAAGGCATGGTAAATAATGTGTCATATATAAATAATACATATATATATAAACCTTGTTCCAAAATCAGCAAAAGCTCATATGCAGTGAGGAGCAGCTTCAGGCTTTAGAGAACATCTAATTCATGCATGCAGTTTTGATGTGTCTAAAAAAAGGGTTTTCTATATTTATGGTGGGAGGTTACTGGGAACTTTTAACAAGATAGGGTATTAACTTTTGTACAGTCTGGGCATTTACATGTATTTTTAATGTATTACAATTTGGTAATTATGTGCACCTGAAATTAATAAAAGTTCCTGTTATGATTTGTGAATTCCCTAAGACTGTGGATTTTTTAAGTAACTTTATATATCAGAAATGATACCACATCTTTATATTTTTTAAATTGTATTGCTGCTCAAGAATGGTACCCTGTTGTCAAAAAAGGTAGATATTCATAATTGTACATTCAACATTGTAAATAACCTTATGAAATCTTTGATTGAAACTATTGAAAATAAAAATTTTAATGAATTAAATTTTTCCTGGGTCTTTACACACTTTCTTTCTTTCTTTCTTTCTTTCTTTCTTTCTTTCTTTCTTTATTTATTTATTTATATAAATGCAGCTCTCTGGACTGATTAGGTTTTTTTGTTGTTTTTGTTTTGTTTGTTTGTTTTTTTGTTTTTTGTTTTTTTTCCTCCCTGACTTGGGATTACAATATAGTGTTTCTATATGATCCTTGGACTTGTAACTGCCTTAGGGGAAGGAAGTCCCAGCAGTTACACATAACATAGAGCCACATGGTAAATCAAGGGATGGGAGGGAAAGACTAGAAAATGATAGAGACATAACCTGGCAGTAGATACATCAGTCAACAGCCAATATCAGTGTAGTGTTCCTTGGGCACCCAAAGGAGCCCTTGAGGAAAGAAAAGGATAGGACTAGATAGAGATTTCAGGGAAGCAACTATATTGGCTTTTATTACCTGAATGGGTGGTGGAGAGGAAGGCAGCTTTGCTATTTAGAAGGGCTAACTGCAAACTTGGAGTAGAATGGTAGTTTGGGGCTCTAGAGTTGATTCTCTGGGAGAACTAGAGGAGGCTTTACTTTTGGCCCAGACTAAACTGACTTGGTGGTTCCTGTTGAGAAGGCCCTTGCTGGGCTTGATTACACTTGGAAAAGCCCTGGCCTCCATCAAGCAAAGGAGAAAAGGAAAAGTAGGGAGCAGTCTGTGTGCTTGCATACATTGAGGGGAGTTCTTTCCCAACTTGTTAAAGTACTGTAAGAAGCACTCCTTCACTCCCTTCTGTAATCTCCGGTGTTGTATACATGTTGGGTGTCTTGAGGTAAGGTCTGCTATACCAATATATGTCTGTCCAGCAAGCTTTAGGAATCTCTATCTACCATGCTTCTCATAGTTCCCCAGTTTAAATAAGTCTTCATGCTTGAAAGGCAAGCATTTTGCTGACTGAACTGTCTCACAAAACCTTACTGGATCTTGGTTCTTAAAGCAGTTGAAGAATCATCTTGAACTTTTATACAAGCACATTTAAAGTAACTCTGCCTGTTAGGTACATACAAAGGAACCTGTTTATCCCCTACAGATCTGAGTGCTAAGGAAGAGCAGAACATGTAAAGGAATTGGTGGGGGGTGTCTGCCTTGGAAGGATTTACCTAATAACACCTATGACTTGACAATGGATTAATAGGCTGAGTAAAGAATGTCTACATTATAGTTGCATATACAAAAATTAGCATAGCTAGGCATCAAGGTGCATTCTCTATGACCCCAAAATTCAGGATACTAAAAAGAAGATCATAAATTTGAAGCTAACCTAGGCTACATAGCAAAACTGTCTAAAGAATTTTCTCAAATTCAAGCTGAAGCACAGCTTCATTGTAAGAAACATGTCAGTCATTAAATAGAAATGCAAAATTCAAAACTGAGACAGTAGATTGGTGGGTTGATTTTGCCTTCTTCAGGCTGGGCCTAAGTTGTGCCAGGTGAGGGACAGGCATTGATGGAAACATGAATGACAAAGATTCAAAGAATGCCAAGCATAAGCAAATGTGAAACACAGGTTTCATATGGTATGTGGCACTGTTATCAGTACAACCACTGACATTAAGTTACACTGTTGAACAATGTCATTAACATGTTTGACAGTGGCTAAACTAGCCATTGGGAGGTAAGAATTTTTTTAGCCTTATTTAAAAACAAAATGTTAGACAAAGGAGATGGCTCAGCAGGTAAAGGTGCCTCCAAGACTGATGTATGAGTTCAGTCCTTGGAACCTATGTGGTGGAAGTTGAAAACTGATTACCTAAGTTTTCTGACACTCACATACTCATACACACCAAGTAAGTGTGATTCCTTAAAAGGGGGATAAGAATTGGTACAATGTAACATTCAAATGTATGTATTATAATGTCCATCTATTGATGTGACTGCTATGTAACAAATAATAAAAACCCAGAGTCAGATAATGGGGTTCAAGCTGAGGATCAGAAAAGCAAAGCACCTAGCCACTAGGGAGATCTCACCTCTACCAATGCTCAGACCAGAGGGGTGATCCGTCCTCATTGCATCTTCAGACTGCACTGCTCTCCACCAAGCCTCAGAATCCTAGACTGCTCTCCAGGACTGCACTGAGCTCCTTACATACTCTCTAGTGCTGGGATTAAATGTGTGAACTGTTTCACTTTTAGACTGATCCATCTCCTGTAGCCCAGATGGCCTTGAACTCAGAGATCCATTTGCCTGTCTACTGAGTTCTGGTATTAAAAGTATATACCACCACTGCCCAGCTTCTATAAGCTAACTAGTGTAGCTAGCTTTGCATTCTGGTTCAAACAGAGCTCTTGCAGGTTAAGCAATTTCTGAAACAGGTTTTGGTCAAGGTCCCTTAGCGCATTGTGGTCCAAGAACAGACCACCATCTGTTCTTGAACACCATGGTGTTCAAGAGCACCATCTTATCCAGCAGTGCACTTGAAGAGAGATTTGGTTGCGTGTCAACCTAAGCTTGCTCCAGGCAAGCTTTATTAGATCATAAGTAATTCATCACCATACTGCTGCAATGGTCCATATATCCCCAATTTTTCTTATTAGTCTTAGCTTGCCATTTATGGAAAAACTTTACCTTCTACTATTTAGCTTTGACAGTAGGACTCTAATATGGCCTCTCACCGTCTGAAAATTCTTATTAAAACCTAGAATATGCCCTCTTGAGATAGTCTTTTCCTTAACTCTTTTCTGGTAAGGTCTTTATCCTCAGGATGCAAGAATACTCCCTCTTCCTCTGTAAAATGCCGAGTCACCAGCACAGCTATAAGCATTTCAGTCTGTTCAGGCTGCAGAACCGCTTCAGGTAAGGCCAAATATTCTTAAATTAGTGTGACGGGGGGCACCAAGAGGAGATCTGGTGCAAGAAACAGTACAAATTTTTACTTGGGAAACACATTGGGTAAGCTGGTACTGCTGTGTTTTCCAGATAATTCAGTGCCCAGAGTGGTTTTTATTAAGCAGGTTGGCTTAGAAACAGCTCATTATTTAATATGTAAGTCAGACTTCCTTCAGATTCTGTGTGACCCCTAAGTTACTTCATGTGCATTGAAGCGCTCAGCCTACTGCCCTCCTCATGCTTACTGTTAACAGTGCAAAGTGCAGCCACAGGCATTGTTCCATGGAGCTTGAAGGCTAAAGGAGGGTGTAATGTATTGTTGGCAGTTTCTAAAAATATGATTGTAAGAAAATGAATGGAGTGGACCTTGCTGTTCTCTTCCTGGCTGTTGGATAGAGGCAACCCTGCTTAAGTCAGTAGGTAGAATCGGCAGCACAGCCAGTTCCCCTGTGATGACTGAACATGACTGTGAGAATCTTAATTCATTCTCTGGAGATTTTAAGGTATTCTTTATGTCGCTTGAAGGTGTCAGTGCTCTAAACTGAGAACTGGGTGAGATGGCTCAGTGGTTAGACTCTCCAGCACCCACTTACACTGAATAGAAAGGTAATTTATTTTTTTAATCGGCCCTTGTAAGAATGGAGGGAGACTTGGTTGTGTCTGGATAACATTCCAAGGCAATGAGAAAGCTGGCCAAAGAGCTGTGCTTACAGCAGGTGCCCGGGCTCCAAGATCTGCTCTGAGCCTTGTATCATTCGTTGCCTTTCAGACATGCTAAGGAGCGCCCTGTTGTGCGTAGTACTCTCACTCCTGCAAGCCCAGCCCTTCTTCCCCTGCCCTAAAACGTGCAGGTGTGTGATTCGCGATGCTGTGCAGTGCTCGGGTGGCAGTGTGGCTCGCATCGACACACTGGGTCTACCCACGAACCTCACACACATCCTGCTCTTCCAAATGGACCAGGGCGAATTGCGGAACCACAGCTTCAGTGGTATGACGGTCCTGCAGCGCCTGATGCTCTCACACAGCCACATTTCCGCCATCGAACCCGGCACCTTCAATGACCTGATAAAACTAAAAACCCTTAGGTTAACGCGCAACAAAATCTCTCATCTTCCAAGTGCGCTGCTGGATAAGATGGTGCTCTTGGAACAGTTGTTCTTGAACCACAATGCGCTAAGGGACCTTGACCAAAACCTGTTTCAGAAATTGCTTAACCTGCGAGAGCTCTGTTTGAACCAGAATCAACTCTCTTTTCTTTCTGCTAACCTTTTCACGAGCCTGGGGAAGCTGAAGGTGTTGGATTTATCGGGAAACAACCTGACCCACCTGCCCAAAGGATTGCTTGAGGCGCAGGTTAAGCTTGAGACACTGCTGCTCTACTCAAACCAGCTCTCATCTATGGATTCGGGACTTCTGAGCAACCTGGGCTCCCTGATTGAGCTGCGGCTGGACCGGAATCACCTCCGCTCCGTCGCAGCCGGTGCCTTCGACAGCCTCGGAAACCTGAACTCCTTGACTCTGTCCAGAAACCGCCTGGAGTCTCTGCCACCAGCGCTGTTCCTCCGTGCGATCAGGGTGACTCGACTGACCCTGTTCGAGAATCCTCTGGAGGAGCTCCCTGAGGTGCTGTTCGGGGAGATGGCCGGCCTACGGGAGCTGTGGCTGAACGGCACCCAGCTGCGCACGCTGCCTGCCGCCGTCTTCCGCAACCTGAGCGGCCTGCAGACGCTGGGGGTGTCGCGGAACCCGAGCCTGGGCGCGCTCCCGCGCCGCGCGTTCCAGGGGCTGGCGGAGCTGCGCGTGCTCGCGCTGCACTCCAACGCCCTGGCGGAGCTCCCCGACGACGCGCTGCACGGTCTCGGCCGCCTGCGCCAGGTGTCGCTGCGCCACAACCGCCTGCGGGCCCTGCCCCGCACGCTCTTCCTCAACCTCAGCAGCCTGGAGACGGTGCAGCTGGAGCACAACCAGCTGGAGACACTGCCTGGAGACGTGTTCGCGGCCCTGCCCCAGCTGACTCAGGTCCTGCTGGGTCACAACCCCTGGCTCTGCGACTGTGGCCTGTGGCCCTTCCTGGAGTGGCTGCGACAGCATCAGGACCTCCTGGGCCGAGACGAGGCCCCGCAGTGCCACGGCCCAGAGCCACGCGCGGGCCTGTCATTCTGGGACCTGCTGCAGGGTGACCCGTGGTGCCCGCACCCACGAGGCCTGCCTCTCAACTCTCCAACGGAGAACGCCCTGGAGGCCCTGGTCCCGTCCCACCTGTCTAATAGCTCGCAATCCAGCGCGTGGGTCCAGCTGGTGGCCAGAGGTGAAGGTCCCGATCACAGCGTCTACTGGGGTCTTTATATTCTGCTTTTAATAGCTCAGGCCGTCGTAACCGGGATCATCGTGTTTACCATGATTAAAATAGGCCAGCTGTTTCGAACATTAATCAGAGAGAGGCTCTTGTATAAGGCAATGGAAAAATCATGTAACTAATTAAAACGTGACTAGGGCATTGTGGATAGGACTCTTGGGAGAATCCAGTCAGGATGCCGCTCCCTTCCTCCTTTTCCCATGCCTGTTCTCTCCTCTGCTCTTCCTCAGTTCATTCTTTCAGGGCTCCTTTTTCCCTCTCCTCAGAAGTGCGCTTTCTAAATCGCTACTGCTTGCTAGTGTGGCCTTGGTTTCCTTCTCTGTTGTTAGTTTCCGGTAGGGTGGGGGAAGGAAACTTGGCTTGTGTTTGGCTCATCCGGTAGTACCCTGAGGTGCTGGGTGCCCACAAGAGAGAGGAGCTCTTCCTTAGTTTCTGAGTTTTAGGACACTCCTCATAGGTGGCAAGACCTCTTCTTCACCCAGCAAGGGTTGGGTAACATTTGTTGAAGGAACACCTGCATAGGACAAACCCTAGATCCCAGAGATGATGGCTTTTCCCAGGAGAATGCTGGAGTCCTCTTGTCCCCTTCTATTTGAAGGGAAATTGATGTCTGTTCTTTTTTGTTCTCATTTTGAGTCTGGGGGGGGGTGGCACTGGAATCTGATGCAGCGACAAATTTCAGGGCAAGCCTCCTGTGATGGACTGAGCTAGGACACACGGGAGCTCCCATCCCCACCCCAGGGTCAGCCAATTCCTGGCACCCACTCCTGACCTGACTAGAATGGGCTTTTGTCACTGGTAAGGGGATGGGAGGTCCCATGTGTCCTGGCTCAGCCCATCACAGAGGAAGGAGGCTTGTTCTGAATAGAGGCTCCACAGGAACCAGAGCCTATCTGAGGTGTTCGGGGAAACTTGGGGAGCTCAGTGTTTCCCATTGGCCTCCTGCAAGTTCCCATTGCTTTGCACCAGGGAAATATGCCACTTGGTTCCCATTTCCTAGAGGTAAATGCCACTTCATTTCACAAGCATTTATGGAGCTGGACCATGTGACAAGTGTTCATGAAGGTAATGATAGCTTGGTTTCCATGTACTGTGCTTGTATCACGTTCTCATTTATCCTTCCAATTGAAAGCAATTAAACCCTTGTTGCTTTAATTGGCTGTCTGCTTGTGAGAGGCAGTGGTTAAACACATGCACTGGGAGCTGACAACTGAGTCTTCTGTCTGTGTCCCTGCTTCCTGGCCCCCAGGATTCTGTTCACACGGTTTGTAAACCTGGGCTTCCTCATCCCTGAAAGGGGACAAAACAGTACCTGCCTCACAGGGTTGCTGTGAGAATTAAAGCTAATAAAACATACAAAGACTTTACCCAGTTCCCTGGATACAAAAACTCCCCCGTGAATGGGTGTTACTACTAAAGAGTATGAAGTTATATTCTCAACCCCCACCACCACCACCACACACACCCTCATAATTTTGTGATACTGCCTCACTGTGCAGCACAGGCTTCTTTTGAACTCAAGACCATCCTGTCTTACATGCCCAGGCTCTGGGTTTACAGGCTTGGGCTGCCACACTCAGCTGGTATTGTGCATTCTAAAGAAGATATTCCCCCCTCTGTATATAAAAGAATAAACTCTCTCAAACTGGAGGTTATATCCAAACCAGCTCTATCTACATGTGTGTCTGTGGCCACAGTCCTGGGAGCCTGCTCAAGTTCTGTGCTCGCAGGCCACAGCCATGATCTTCCCAGCACCATCAGGGGCGTGTGGACTAGAAAGAGCTATGTCCTGACATCTAGCTGCCTGTACTTCCTCAACACCAGCTTCAAACATCACCTCCTTGCTGAAGCCCTCCTTATTCCTTGATGTGTGCTTCCTGCACTTACTGCCTCTCATGTGCTGGGCACCACCCTCCATCCGGTCCTGGGTGTGATTTTAGAGTAGCTGTCTAATTAGCCTCTTGTTCCATAAACTCATCGGACAGTTTCTGTCTTGTTTATTTCAAAAGTTTGGAGCCACTGATATCTTAAAAATACAGATTTCTTGGTGAAACTCAGATTCAGTTCTAACTACTATTCTCTGGGGTGGGCTTTGTAGCATGAAGCCTGTGTTTGCCTGTAGGATGAGGGTGACAGTTGTCCTTAACAGTGCTGCAAGGACCACATGAGGTAGTTCCTGCCAGCTAAAGACGATGGGCTGGTCCCTGGGGCCCAGCAGCAGCTGTTTTGGTCAGCTGTTCTAGAACCCACTGTGTTTTAATGTTTCTCACTGCCTCTTCCTCTTCGTGTGTTGCTGCATTTGGCAAACTGATTTACTATTCTGTACCAACTCTGGTAAGTAGACAGTCGGAGCCATGAGTGAAACAGTGCCCACTTCCACGAGGTTATACCCAGGGGTCTCACCAGCCATGGAGTTGTTTCAAACTCCAGGACATTCAGAACCAAGGTGTGGAGGACAACTTCAGACACTTCAGTCAGTTTCGTGAAATTTTCATTCTTTACTCTATTTGATTACATTTTTTAAGCATTGTCAAATACAACAGATAATGTTTGAAACACATGTATGATCTCTTCCTGACTTTATCCCTTTTTCTACTTTATCAAGCAATAAAGTTACTCAATGTGTTTTACATCCTTATATGTGTTTCCACATTCGGCACATCTTCAATTTTCACCTTAGTGATGCTACATACTATGGTCTTCAGCTTTGCCTGAACTCAGATACTTTTGAGATTTATCGGTATGATGATTTAGCTTTGGGACATTTAATGATTATATAATATTCTATTGAGTGAATATACTATGACTTGACTTATTGCTTCCTTTTTGTTTGTTTTGGGTTTGGTTTTTGTTTGAGACAGGGTCTCTGCATAGCTCTGGCTATCCTGGAACTCACTGTGTAGATTAGGCTAATCTTGCGCTCCTAGAGATCCACCTGCTTCCCCAGCACTGGGTTTATAGGTATGTGCACCAACTCACTTGACAACCTCTCTTCCTCTCTTTCTCCTTCCCTCCCTCTATGCAGTGGTCATACTCTGCAGCTCAGGTTAATGTTGGACTCTTTTATATTTTAGTGACTCTGATAGACATAACATAGTTTCTTTAGAAATGTGTGCGTGTGCGTGTGTGTGTGCGCGCTCGTGAATGCCACTGTGTGCATGGGGAGGCCTGAGGACAGCTTGACAAGTCTATTCTTTCCTTCCATCTTTAAGTGAGTTCCAGGTATAACTGGGCAGGCCCCTTTACCATCTGAATCATTTCCATGACCCTAAAATAGTTTCTCATTGCTTTTTCCTCATAAGTAGTGAAATTCTGTTGTCTTAAAATGTTTTTTTTACACAGATATTCTTTTCTGCACATGTACATTGATCAATTTACATTGAGTTATTTTGTTCATTTCTTACTGATGTCTATGAATTATTTTTTCACACATGGACACTGATCTATAAGATGCATTGCTATAAATATCTCCTTTCAGTTATGGCTTTTTTGTTTCTGTCTTGTCTTGTTTTTGTTGTTTGTGGTACTGTCATTTCTTCAAGTTTGCTGTCGGAACTCAGGGCCTCGCACACACTAGACAAGGTCTCCATCACTGACCCATCCAACCCCTACACAGGACTAACTTATATCTGGCAATAACCCCAACAATTGCTGCTTCCTATTAAAACCTTATACCAAACATTCATTTATTTTTACATTTAAAAACCTTGTGGACACCAGCTGACATATGACTGTCATCTTGACAGTGGCACCAAACTTCATCTTAATTTCCTTACTATTTTCTCCTTTGTTTACAGAGCTCTAGTTTCCTCAAGCTCTAGTTTAAAATCATGAGTGGATGTTGAATTTTAGCAGATTTTGCCACATCTGATGGGAGATGTTATTCTGTATATATGTTTCTCATACTGGTTAATAAAGCACTGTGGCCAATAGAAAACTAGATAGGCGGGGCTAGGAGACTAGGAGGAGGAAAGAGGAAGTAGAAGGCGGAGTCAAGATGTAGCCCGGGGAAGGAGCAGGAAGCCTGCCGCGAGGCTCCCCGATAAGACGACCACGTGGAAATACTTAGATAAGTAGAAATGGGTTAATGATTAAGGCAGAGCTAGCCCATTAACAATAATGGTAACTGGCCAACAGGATTATATCAAATATAGAGTCTCCTGCGTGTTATTGGGGGCCGGCACGCCAGACCAGCGGCGGGCGGGCTGACGGAAACATACAAGCTACACACATCTGTTAAGATTCTTGCATGGTTTTCTTCTTCAGGATGTTGAAATGGTAGATGACTTTATAAATTTTTATACCTGCATTTTGAAGTTTTCTTAGGGTCTAAAAGCTTATTGATTTTGAGTTTTTTAAAGATCCTTTTAATTTTTATAAGGTCTTGATGTACAAATATGTTCCTTCTGAGTTGTCTTTATTGTTTGTTTCTTATTCCTCTTGAGCCCTTGGTTATTCACATTTTAAAACTGAAGCAAGAAAAATAACCATTTTGGGAGCTCTGTGAACATATGAAAGAGTTATTGAGGGTAGGCCACAGGGATAGGATAGCAAGCTGGTTTTGTTTGTTGTCTTCTGTGTGTGTGTGTGTGTGTGTGTGTGTGTGTGTGTGTGTGTGTGTGTGTGTGTTTTACAATCTACTAAGTCCATTTAGTGTTGCTTATATGAACATGTCCAGATCTGAACACTTGGGATTGGACAACCTATGTGGGAGGTGATTCCTAATGGAAATGGGTCCCCCTCCCCCCAATCTCTCACCAACCATTGGTCACCTGGAATTTTTCATCTAGGGGCAGAACTTGTGGAATTTCTCCTGTACATGTTGGCAAGTCAACTGGTGTTGTCATTATGCTGCCTTGTCTATATGATCATAGTGTTGAGAGTTCGTGGATGCAGTTTCCCCGTCACGTCTGTCTAAGGGTTGGACTTTACTGGTTTGTTCATGGAGAGTTTTGTCTGCCAGAGCCTTTGTCATCTCTTTAGATAACTTGTTTGTTTTTCCTGTTCCCCTAGGCAGGAAGCAGGAGCAGCTGTTCTACACTAGCTTTCAAATAACTCCCTGGCTCCCGTCCTCGATCCCATACCTGTCTTCAGGCCTCAGTGAAGTTCTGTTAGGGAGATGGCACCTCTCCACCCACACTGGCTATGGCTTCCTCCTCACCTACCACTCCCTCAACTGTTCTGGTTCATAAACCTGATGGAATATGAAGTCCATTGATGACCCTCTCCACTGCCTGTGACGTTGAGCCTTATGCCATCTCAGTTTCTTTACTACCATCCAGATGTGGACCCTGGAAAAAGAGGCCATGTCTGATACTAAGTCTATCTGTTTCTCTTCTTTAAGTCTGCAGTTCTGGAAGTTTCCCTGTCTTCTGGGAAGAACCAGGTCCTCCTTGCCCTGGGTCCCTCCTGTACTGAGTTGTCCATGCACCCCCAACCTCCCATTGTGGGGTGTGCTTGACTTACCTTCCTAGAACCTCAGTAGATGGGGGGTCTGGACCTCTTCGGATATTGGAACTGACTCAGTCAAATCTGGGAGAAGTTTCTCTGGGCTTCCCAGCCTTTAAAAATTACCATTCCTTTCAGGGTGTGCCACAAGCAGGGAGATTCCAGGACTCACTACCCAACAGCCTGCACCCCCTTATTAGGCCCTGGAATGTTACAGGATGATCCAGCAACATCATAAAGAAACAAACATTAGTTGAGTCCAATGGCTGGTCTGGACTGAGAGGCTAACACCTGGGGGGAGAAAACAAAAAGCAGCCTCCGCCCAGTGACCCTCAGCCCAGCCCTCCACCCCGTACCTGCCTGGCCAGGGTGCCAATGATTCCTGGGTTTAGTCAGCACTGGCCCTGATGTTTCTAAATCTAGCCCTTGGAAGAGCTCTGTATTTCAGGGGCTGGGCAGCCAATGTACATTAAGTGAACACTAAGCACGCCCTTCACTGTGACCTCTGTTGTCCCTTACAATCACCCAGGGGGTAGGCAATATTAGCCCCCATTATGGCTGATAAAAACTTGAGGTCCAGAGTAGAAGAGTAAGTTCCTTTGGTGACAGGAGAGCTGTCACGGGATCACAAGTCTCCCAGCTACCAAGTGCCCACACCTGTTGATCCTGGCATGGACCAGACCAGCTGTTACAAAGGCCTGTCAATCAAGGGAACACTCACGCTCTTGGTCAGCCATTACTGACTTAGAGGCTCTAGGCCTTCAAGTGTCAAAGGAACTCCCTGAGAGCTGAATATTGGGGGATGGGAGAGAGAAGGAGACTTGCCTTTTGATGAGAAAGAAGAGGAAATCAGAACATAAAAAGAAAAACTGGTGTCGAGAAAGTAAGGAAGAAGGAAGGGAGGGAGAGAAAGGAAGGATTCTAAGGGTGGACCACTGCTAACAGCAGCTACAGGGTGGCTGCTCCCTCCCTACCCAGCAGGAGCCAAGGCCCACAGCTCTCCATTCTTCCCAGGGTGTTCCAAGTCAAAGATGGTAAGGCAAAGACAAGTGTCAGTTTGCGCAGGAGCTATTGGGTAGGGAGGAGTCCCTCCCCCCACCCCAGAATGGCAAACTTGCATTGGCTCTACCCCCTTCCTCCACCCTAGAGACAGGGGCCAATGAAGTGACATGGAGAGAACAGGCATATGTAAGGTCTTCTAAACAAGCCTTTCCTATGTCCAGATACTCCCACTGTCAAAGCTCCCTCCCTCTCCCACAGAGATACCTGGCTGAAGCTGCCAGACCTCTGAAAGATGAGAAATCCAAGCCCATACCAATTTACTTTTAATGGTATGAAAAGGGAAAAGTAAAACACTATCTGTTTAGCCCCCCTTTAAGCTCAGTTTAGGCTCATCCTCAGCTCGGGTTCTTTGCAGTTGATTTTAAGTTGGGAGTAGAGGAGATAGCATTGATGAAATTCGGCTATCTGCCCTGCTTTGAAAAGGTATTCTCTGCTAAAATGTTGACTTTCAACCTACCAAAGGGATGTAGGACAAATACAGGGTACCCCAAGATGAGCCTCAGGGAACCCATTGGATTTCTTAGACCACTGAGCACCCTGGCCCTCCCTTGAACATCCCTCACTGTGGTCTAGCTAAAGTCGCCGAGCACTGTGGGGCTATTAATATTCCCAGCAACAAAAGGTGTGTTAAGACTGTAGTTTAACAGCTCTGTATGGAGAAATGTCTTTCTTAATTGATCCCTGATGCTTGTCTGCTCCTTGAAGGGTAGTAAGCCTCTCAGGACTGGAAGCAATCAAGCGGCTCTTGACTCTTTCTTAAAAACAAGTAACTGAACCAAGAACAAAAGGCCTTCATATTTCGAGTGACAGAATGCCTCCTTCCATATCTCCCACTTGTTCCAAGGGCTTCGGCATAGAAATCTAGTAAAAGCCTTAATCCAATCCAGTGTGATTATTCCCACAGGAAGAGTTTGCTGTTCTCCAGCCATGGGAGGCAGATTAAAAGCCTCAGATATGCCCATCCCTAATCCAAGCCATTGTGTGTGTTCTCTCAAACAGCACGGGAGACTCCAGAGAAGTTGTTAGATCAAGGATTCAGTGGAAGGTCCCTGGTAATCCAAAAAGCTCTCTGTGACCACAGGAGCTTCCCCAGCAAGACCAAGAGGCAAAAGATGAAGGAAGCTGCTGCTGACTTTGAACATGGTGGGAGAAGCCGGGATTCGAGGAATGTGGTAGCCTGGCCTGGAAAGGCTCTCCCAGCCTCCAGTGGAGCACAGCTATTCCAGCACCTTCCTCTAAGCCCAGCAAGACTCTAAGCCCAGGATTGTAGTAACTCATGAAAGCAGCAATAAGAAAGGACTGTCTCATTTTCCTCTTTGATATGTGGCATCCAGTCTGCATTACTGTGGCTCTGCATGGGTCAGTTTCCTTAACGGGAGTTCCTCAAGCAAAAGCTACATGTGCTTAGCTTTCCTCTCATGGGGCTACATGCATGGGGTTTAACAAACAGTAGGTACTCAGGGTGAGCACGCTCCTGAGTTGTGAATGTTGCATGTGTGAGCTGGCGGTTGGGACTGGCCATCTTTCACACCTGTTGTGCTCTTTGGAGCAGGTGCCTATTGGCCCATGACCCTATGGCCTTCTGGAAAAGTATCTCTTCTTCACTTAGCTTTTATTTTAGAAGCCTCTGTCACACACCTTGTGTGACTTGGGCCTCAGATGCCCATGGCTTTGTCTTTTGGGGTTAGAGTTTCTCTCCTGTCTTGGACCAAGGCATCAAGGCAGATGGTAGGAAGGGAAAAGGATGTCTCGGGTCCCTAGGGGAAACGTGATTTGTAATGCTATCTTCCAACTTCCAACTGAATGTTCTGTTACATGTTGACAGCCACAGTCAGGGTGGGGAGTGTGGATTTATTTAGTGTCGAAACCATTAGCAAGCAGATATCAGGTGTCTTGTCCCATGTCATTTCAAAGGAATGGGGTCCAGTGAAGACCCAGAAATAGAGAAGTGTTTCTGGATCAGAGGAAGAACGCAAGTGCTGTCCAAGGTTCCAGTGGCCCAGCATACCAGCAGGAGCTTCCTCCTGAAGCCAAGCAACCTTAGGCTGTGGCGAAAGAACGTCGGATGGAGACAGGAGTGGAACTGGAAAATGGCCTCTAAGATCCCTGTCCCTCAGTCTGTGACTAATTACCTCTACCCTGGGATGACCTGGGTGGGTCTGGGTGTAACCTGCCACCCTGGCACTGGCCAGCTGAGACACTGACTGTGACTTTGTTGAGCCACCTGCTTGAGTTGAAGGGCAATCTGCAAGGACTGTCATGGCTTGGGTGCTTCAAGCCCCAGGGTCAGTCAATCCTCAGACATCCTCAGACAATCATACCAAACCAGCTGCTCCAATAACAGGCTTTTTGAGCTGCTGTTTCCAGGGGAGAGGGCCCCTCACAGGTGTCATCTTCCAGACTGGCGTAGTCACTTGATCCTCCATCAGGTCACACTGACCATCTCCAGGCTTCAAATAATGGGACTGACATATCCCAGGGACAGGTCTGCACGGGAGTCTGGAGTGTAGGGACTTTCCAACTCAGGGCCTTTGGTTCAGGACATTTACACTCCCCTTTGGTGCCTCGCCATTGTGTTTGCCACATTAGTAGACCTGGCTCCTTTCTCTGATAGCTTGCTAGGAGGCTTAGGGAGATATCTGGTCTACCATGCAAGGTTTTTCTCCTCTTCCTGGCTCTTTGGCCATCCCACCTCAGCTTCCCTCGCACACCCAGCCTCTTCTCTGAGCTACAGAATGCTGAAGCCCCCCACTTCTGGCTGCCATTCTGTCTCTCCTCTGGAGCTCTGTCTGTCCTAAGGCAAGTTCATGGGATCCTTAGTGACTGAGTAGCAATCGGCCACATATCCCAAATTCACTAGGGACATTGCCTGGTAGGTCATGGAGGGCTGTTGTCACATGCTGATGACTAGACAGAGGCAGTCATGTCATTGTCTCCTCTATCCAAGCACTGTAGTGTTTGTCTCTGTGGCTGTAGCGTCTGCTGCCTCTTGCCTGTGTCATGGGTGGGGAGAAGATGCTAAGTCTACCTTTAAAATGTAAATGTGTTTGTTTTGTCATTTATGATACTGGGACCACAGGGCTTGGGACATGCTAGGTGATTGCTCTGCCACTGAGCTATTATTTAAGAGACTAGTCTCATTAAACTGCCCAAGCTGACCTTGAATATTTAGGCTTCCTGTCCTGGCTCCCCAAGTAGCTGGGATTATAGGTTTGTGCCACCAGGCTTGGCAAAATGTCTTTTAATTGCTTAACATGTGTGCAGAAAAGCATGTTAATTCTATCTGTGTACAGCTCAGTAAAGGACCACGGAATGAACGTTGAGTGTGGACTTTGGTCTTATCCCTAGTTCCCTGTGAGCCTTTCCCCTTTGATTTCCTAGCTTTAATTTGGGCAATCTTGTTGTATTTTATGTGAGCTTCTTAACTCTTTCCTGGAGTGGGGCATTAGAAAGATAAATGAATAAAGGGGTTGGGTGGTTTATGAGGTCTCTGACTTGATCCTGAAGAGCCTGGATTGAGGATCACGCTCTGTGCACCATGTGAGGAACTGTCCCGTGACATATAGAAGGGATAGAGTAGGATCAGAGCAGGGTAGAGTCCAGGAGTGATGCTTAGCCTGCTGACCCCAGCTGTATCTTTTACCCATCATGCTGTAACCCTCTTCCCTCTGGAGCTGTAAGCAGCATTCTGGCTTCCCTGCCTTCAGAGCCCTCGGCTGTAGGAAGACGGGCTGTGTCCCTTTCATCCCCGCCATGGCTCAGGAAGGAAACAGCCAATGCTGTTGCCAAGTCTGTAGCTCCCAGAAGTCAAGTGTGGCTCTGAAATAAAATCCAGGTTCACTACTGTCATTTCATATCTACTCAACAGCTATTTGTAGCTCTTGCCTGTAATCCCACCACAGGAAAGGCTGAGGCAATAGGATTGCCACGGGTTTGAGGCCAGCATGAGCTACACAGCCAATTTCATTCCTTTCTGATCTACAATGTGAGACCCTGTCTCAAAGAAATCAAAAAAAAAAAAAAAAAAAACAGCAACAACAAACTAATAACAAGAAACAAAATGCAGAACAATTATCCAGACTGGGCAAGTCATGCGTGGTTCCAGCCTGCAGAGTCAGGAGGGTTCTGGGAAATGGCAAGCATGATGTTCTAAGTTCGGATGTTCAGCACTCACATTGAAAATCCAGGAGTGGACACACACATACCCATAACCCCCTCATCGTAGTGGCTAGACCCAAGAGGATCAGATCGCCAGGACTTTGCCAGCTGCTGGCTTAGCTTTAGGTTCAGTGAGAGATTATCAAGGAAATAAGATGCTGAGTTGCCACCTATCAAGCAAGAGCTGGTGGGTATGAATATGAGGCTGAGCAGGTTTCTCCTCCTCTCTTCACCTCCTCCCTTTTCTCCCTTCTTTACAGATGAAATGGGATTTCATTAAAAAAATAAAGATATAGTTCCCCCAATAGTCTAATAGGCTGTCCTATATGGTTGCCTCAAGTGCCGCTCTACTGTATTCCCTGCTGTATGGATGGGAAACCGGAGCCCCTCCAAAGGAAGTGACTCACTGGGTTCCTGTTCATATTCACAGCTGCCCATGTCTTCCGTGAACATGTTCGCCAGTCTGCTTTTTGTTTCTAGCTAATGGCAGTTTCTATTAGGGTCTCTCACTAAGAGTAGTTGGGGGTGTGGGGGAGAGAGCCTCAGCAATTAAGAGCACTGGCTTTTCTTTTAGGGGACCTGAGTACAATTCCCAGGAGCCACATGGTGCCTTACAACTGTCTGTAACTCCAATTCCGGGGGATCTTACACCCTCTTTAGTCTCTTTGGGCAATGTACGCATGTGTCACACAGATATATATATATATATATGTATGCAAAACACCCATACACATAAAAGTAAAAAAACAAAAACAAACAAACAAACAAACAAAAACCAAAACAAACAAAACAAAAACCTTAACAATAAAAGGAGTAGGTGGTACAGTGGGGCTCCCTAGGCTGGGTACACGTGGCTCCATGTCTTGCAGCCTGTCATGTAGGGCATCCAGAGTAGACCTGTTCATTCATGCAGAGATTAAGGGAAACATCACATCCCTAACAGCGCCCATCCCTGACCTTTAATTAGGTGTGGTGACGCGCTGGAAGCTGCTCTAGCCGTAAGGACTTCGACGTTGTTAGTTCAATCATTTCAAAGGCTGCTCTGTTTTATTGTGGCATAAAATTTGGAAGTCTCATATTAAACTGTGCAATTAAATGTAACTTGAATAAATTGCTTTAGGCCAAGGAGAACTTTTTCCTCCTTCTCGTTTGTTGTGGCAGCCCCATTCCCTCCTGACTCCCATTTGTTAACTGTTCACCACTTCCCTGGACTTTCAGAGAATGGGATGCCAGGCTCTTTGAAAACAAGCATTTCAGAGGCACTTGACAAACTTGCCCAGTCGGGCTTGGGCAAGTCTTCAGGCTCGTGTGACAGAAAAGCAGCCTCCAGAGCAGTAGCTCTCTCAACCTGTGGGTTGTGACCCCTTTGGGGGGTCAAACAACCCTTTCACAGGGGTCTCCTATCAAAGATCAGATATTGCATTTCAGATATTTACAATTCATAACAGTAGCAAAATTACAGTTATGAAGTAGCAACAAAATAGCTTTGTGGTTGGGGGTCACCACAATGTGAGGAACTGTATTAAAAGGTCACAGCATTGGGAAGGGCGAGAACCACTGCTCTCCAGTGATGGACTGAGTGCTGGACCATCCATCATCACCTGCCAGATGTTGAACCTCAGGTTCTTGTTAGCTGTTCCAGCTCATCCCTCCCACCGCAGCCTTCTCTGGATCAGGCTTTGCACCTGTCTATGATGCCCCTACCCTTCCAGAGCTTACAGACACCCAATTACCCTTAAGCCTCCTGCAGCTTTCTGATCCCCCTCCTTTCTTCTTGTTTTAGTATCCTGCCTGGACCACTCCTCCTTGCCCCCATTGAAGCCAGAAACCTGTTTTTACAGGGGACTAAGAATGTTTTGAGTTTGGAGTGGTCTGTGTTTCTTGTTTAGAGGTGTTAGTGTCCTGGGGTAGGGTTCAGCTTGTATCTGTGGAGACCCCTTGCAAAGATTTTCCAGGCCTTTTGTTCTGGACCACGAGTCCAGCCCATCCAGGCCACCAGCATGACTCACCCAGGGAAGGTGGCATCACTGGTCACTCCCAGACCCACTTGAGAAACACTGCAAGGACGCTTGGAGGATAGGGTCTTAAAAACGGAGAATCCAAGGAATGTTTCCTGCACTATAAAAATCATCAGGCGGCATCAGGAAAAAATGTGAAAAAAATATGACAGACAAAATTATAGGGACAGGAATATGAGCCATAGTCCCATCACCTGAAACAATCCAGCCTTCCTCAAAAGCTTGGACCATGCCTGCTGGGTGAGGGGAACCCAGAGCTGGCCAGGGCAGATGGATGGCTTTCTGTAGTTTGCCATGCCCCTGCCAAAGCAGGTGCTGAAAACTTAGAATAGTTTTCTGTGGTCTTGGTTTTTGCTTAATCATTTGAAAAAGGACTCATTTTGATTTTGTGTAATATCATCTTACTGTGGGAGTGATGGACCTCAACTCTCTAGAAGATAATTTTACCTGGGGGTTACTTTGTGTATTAAAGTACATATAATACACAACTTATTATTTTCCTCAATTTTACCATGATAAAATACATATAAAACATATCAGATTAGCTATTTTTTTAATTTTTGAAATTTTACTTTAGTTAATGTTACTGAGGGTGAAGCTGGTAGCCTAGGACAATTCTGTGGTGTCTTTTCACCTTTCCATGGGTTGTGGAGAACTCAGGTTCAGGTCTCAAGGCTTGCACAACAAACACCTTTTACCTACTAAGCCATCTTGCCTGCCCCTCTTTTGTTTTGTATGAAGACTATCTCATTATGTAGCCTGGCCTGGCTTCAAAGTAGCAATCCTTCTGCCTCAGCATCCCCAGTGCTGAGATAATAAGGTGTGAATCACCACACCCAGCTTGCCTCAACCATTTTTAAATGTACAGTTTGTGGCATTGAGTATACCATAATTTTGTGCAGCCGTCACCGTCACCCATCTCCAGAAAATTTTCATCCCCCCAAACTGAAACTCACCCCATTATTTAGTCCCTATTCCCCAGCCCAATCCAGTGGCCATCGCTGTGTTATGTGTTGTCTCTGTGAATTTAGCTACTGTATGTATCGTCCTAAAAGTGAAAGTGCACTTTTTTTTCTTTTTTGGAGATTGGTTTCTTTCACTCAGCAAAATTCCCGTATTCCTTTTTCTTCTTAAAGCTGGAACATATTCATATACATTTTTATATGCACCACATTCTATGGTTTGTTCAGTAACTCATTTGCTGTTGGGCTTGGATCACTTCCACTTCTGGCTGTTAATGTTAATGCTGCTGTGACCATGGGTGAATAAATTCTGACGCCGGGGTGTGTACCCAGAGGAGGAATGGCTACATGATATGATCCTTTTCGATGTAACTTTTTAGAAGTGCCATCGTGCTCCCCATGGTGGCTGTGTCATTTTATATTCCTGCCATTATCAAATATCCAGTCCAACCAACTTCTCCATACTGTTCCAACACATACATTACTCCGCCCCCACCCGTGTGTGTGTGTGTGTGTGTGTGTGTGTGTGTGGTGTCCTTATGCTTTAGTTTGCATCTCTGTAATGCAGTGGCATTAGGCATTCTTTCCTACCTTCATTAGCCACCTGTGTACACCCTGGAGAGCTGTCTGTTTGGATCCTTTGCCTGTTTGTTTGGGGATTGCTTTCTCACTGTGAGACACTCTTCCATCCACCCACAGCTCTGAGCAAACATGGAACACCCATGACTCTGCAGTCACCATCATGAGGAGCACATGCTGGGGACCCGAGCACTCTTAGGAAACTCATCTCTGGAGAAACACCACTAATAACTGGGTATGGATGGGTATGAGTCTGGGAGTTGTCGCTGGAGATTTTAAGAAGGTGACTGTCTGCTTGTTTGTCCCATTATCATTATTTTATATATTTTCAGTATTTCTGGCATCATTCTTCCAACATGAGCATGGTGCCTGACGCAGTCACGTGCGACACAGGATGTTTCTATCAACAGTGAACCACATATATTCCAGATTGTATCTCCCATGACGTAGCCTTCTAAGTTTGTGCAAGTGGCCCCTGATGTTTATACATGATGAAATCCCCTGACGATGCATTTATCACAGCATCCTGGCTGTCGAGAGATGTGCAGGTGTACTTGATGTAGTGCAAATCCATCCTTTTGGTACAAGCAAGGGATGATAAAGGTACTTGCTCACAGGCTACCCATGCTCTTGGTTGCTGAAAGCATCATCCTCAGGGGTGGGGAAAGCTGAGGAGGTTCAGGGTGCTCTCACCTGTTCATCTGCTGAGCTGGTGTCCTGCACTGTGGACCTCACATCTTATTTGTCTTCTAGCCCTGAGTAATCAGGTGAAAAGGATTGCCATAGAGGCTCATTGACTTCATGCTGTGGGCGAAGATGGCTCAGAGAGGGAGGGGGAGAACTTTCAGAGCTGAGATTTGAAGCCATTGGAAGCATGAGTCCTCCTGCAACAGGGGCCCTGTTCAAGGCTGTTGGAACCACACTGAGCGCTGGGTTGGCATTCACAGTTACTCACTTCACCTTCCATTCCTAGGCCCTTCCCTCTCCACTAGACATTCTCGCCTGATGTATGAGCATGTTGAATTCTCTGTCCTTAAAGATCCTCGTGTGTTGTGAAAACACCCTGTATGACACTGTGACGGCATATGGTCCCTGATATTTACACATGTCTTCCAGACCCATAGGAATCCAGAACTGAGTGAACTCTCATGCAGATGATGGGCTCTATCCATGATGATGTCTCATAGTAGGGCCTTGGATGTGACTCCATTGAGGCCTAAGCTAAGGGCTGAGTTTGGGTGCCCAGCACCTATGCAGCAGTAGGGTTAGCAGCATGTGCTGAATTTCCTGTGGTTACTGGGCAGGCAGCATCTTGGGAACACACTTGGGGCTTGCTGACCAGCTAGTGTATCCAATCAGTGATCTTTGGTTCAAACAAAGACTTTCTTTTAAAGAATTGAGGTCAAGGGCCAGCTAGGCTGCTCGGCAGGTAAAGGTGCTTGCTGCCAAGCCTGACAACCTCAGTTGGATCCTGGGAACCACATGGTAGAAAGAGAGAACTGATTCCGGAAACTTGTCCTCTGACCTTGCATGTGCCCAGACAAATAAATGAATACGGTTTAAAAATAAATAACTGGGTGAAGAGTGATTGATAAAGATGCTCGACGTCATCATCTGACCCCATGTGCATGCTCAAGATGACACTCTCTTTGCAGATGGGAGCAAGCACAGGACTAAGTTCTGGCCACTGGGCTGTGAGTGAGACGTGAAGTGTGTGGCTTTAGATAATTTCTTTAAAGAGAGGGATCGAACTTGGCAGTGGTAACACACACCTCTAATCCCAGCACTTGGGAGGCAGAGGCAGGCAGATCTCAGTGAGTTCAAGGCCAGCCTGGTCTACAAAGTGAGTTCCAGGACATCGAGGACTGTTACACAGAGAAACTCTGTCTTGAAAAAAGAGAGAGAAAGAGAGAGAGAGGGATCAAACCCTAAGTATCTCTTCTTACCTTTTCTTTGGTAGGAATATGAGCATGAAGGTCGGTTGTTCAGAAGTAGCTGTTTAGGATCATAAAGTGGAAACCATGGCTTGAGGATCCGCTGATGACATCTCCAATGCAGCAAAGCCACCATTACACATTTAGATGGAAACACCACTGTGATTCAGCTCTTGTGATACTGGCTTCCCTGGTGATGGTACCCCAGCAACCCTGCTTCAGCAGTCCACTCGCTGCTATACACATTCCATCACTGGACTTCACCGATTGCCTATGCAACCCACCTATCAATGCTCCAGGCCTTCATCATCTGTCTGTTTCCCCATTCCTTGTCCCTTAGTAACTCACACTCTACACTGTCACCCAGACTTCTTCCACATCAGCCTTTCTTCTTCTTGGTATTAACAACTTCCCAGACCACGCAGTTCTCTGTGAGGGAGCTGTCCTATACATTGCAGGACATTTAGCAGTGTCTCTTCCCCCATCCTCCAGATGCCAGTAGATGAGAACAAAAATGTATTTAGACACTACCAGGTGTCCTGTGGAAGCCATCATGGCACATTGCCTTGTCCTATGATCCTGGAAAGCTCCATGGTTCTGTGTCTTACTCTTGAACTTGATAGTTGAGGTGTTTGAGTTCTCTTAGAATGAATTCACTCCTGTGTGTTAACACCTAGTCTAAGGCCTGGCACAGCTGTTGAATGAACACTGATGCTTAGAATGGTTAGGTGAGGTGGTACAGAAGAGATAAGGCTTTGATTGGGTGAGCCTGCTCATGGGTCCAATGCATGAAAGTGGGCTCCAGGTGAGAGCTGGCTTGATAACATGCTCCCTAAATGGAACAGAGTCCATGAGTGGGGATTCCTGGAAATCAGACTTCTGCTTAATAGATGGCAGGATAGAAATATAACTTTATTTTTACAGTGTATAATAGTTGGCCTAATTACCCAGTAGATGCAATACAAGAATCAAGCTTATTTCAAAAAAGCATGAACTGGCTGGACATGGTAGTGCCCATCTTTAATCCAAGTTTGTAGGAAGCATATTTCTGAGTTCAAGGCCAGTCTGGTCTGCATAGTGAGTTCCAGGACAGCTAGGGATACACAGAGAAGCCCTGTCTCAAACAAACAAACAAAAAAACATGAACAGCTTGCATCTATGAATCTCTTTGAAATTCACTGCTTTGGGGCTCAAACTAGACTGCCCAGAATATCCAGGTCCATGCAGGGAGCCAAGAGCCATAAGCCACCCATGGGGCCTCAGGGTTCCATGGCTTTTGATGCCTTAGAGATGGAGAGAGCATGGTGGGTGGGGGATGAGGGGACCTAGAGGGAGAGAGGTGGAATGGCACTGAGGACTGTTCAAAGGGGACACTGGAGTTTAGTTCTGTCCTCTGGCTTCTGGGGGACCATGACTGACAATCCATAAGATTGTTTCCCATAGGTTGAGGTGCATCTGAGGAACAATATTGCTATACAACATGATGGTAATGTATAGATAAGTGACTGTTGCCTGCCTGTAGTCATGTTGTCTAGGAATATATAGCCATGTTATAGAAAAGCTGAAACATGCTCCAGACAGATGCTTTGCAGGGTTAGCAGTGAGAGTGGTTATCACACTGTTTCCCTGGGAGGGGTCCTCCTCTGGCAGTTAGGGCCTCAAGTTATCCTTATCCCCAGTGTGGGGTTTCCTGGACATATTCTAATTCTTCTGATCCCTACGCACAGGTCCAAGTCCTTCTTTTTCCTCCCTAGTCTTCTGTGTTAAGGATGGCAGACATCAGACCTCTGCTGTGAACAGTCTTTAACACAGTGGTACATTCACTATCATTCTGTGGGAGCGAGGCTGCCCTTGCAAATGGATTTATACATCTTGCCTTTGGTAGAACAAAGAAGGTTGTTCTGTTGCCTATGGCCTTGCCACCCTTGGGTGCTTTCTGTCTTCTTCCCTTTTCCACTATACTGGGAAATTTGTGGGATGATAATGCCATGTGGTAGGGTGCTATGAGGGCTTCCCTCCACAGGGTAGATAGAAGCTGGATCGCAGCCTTCTTTCCCCATTTGTTTATTTATTTATCTATTTTATTTATTTATTTGTGTGTGTGTGAGAGAGAGGGGGGGAGAAAGAGTGAGAGAGGATATGTATGGCATTTGTGTGTGTGCTCCTGGATGCTAGCACACCGTGGATACCATGGCATGTATATAAAAGTCAGAAGACAACTTTTGGGAGTCAGTTCTCTCCTCCTGCCTTGTTGAGGAAGGGCCTCTTTTGATGCCACATGGCAGCTCTAGGCTACCTGGCCTGAGAACTCCCAGGTGACTCTGCTGTCTCCTGGCCCTGTCTTGAAGAAGGAGGGTTGAGAGGATGTGTGTGTGAGGCTTTTTAAAGGTGGCTTCTATGGCTCCATCTCAGGCTGTGAGGCTTGTGGGGCAGGTACTTTTACCCACTGAACCATCTCACAAGCCCCTGTATCCTTCCCAACCAAAATAGATTCACATGGGTCTGAACGAGGGGGGTCAGACTTCCCTAGAGCTCTTCAGCAAACCCGGCCCTTCTGGTTCTCCCCACGGGACAGATAGAAAGAGTGCCCTGAGGCCACAGGGCCTTAGGGTGATGAGTCAGGCTTTTCCTTTCAGAAATAATGTGTCTGTCTTGTGGGGGCTGTCTGAACAGTGTGGTGCTTTCTCATACCCAAGGCAGCACAAGTGTAAGGGCATCTGTAGGGTGTCCTGGGTGGTCCTCATGAATGTCCTGGTTAGTGTACATCAGTCACGTGTTATCATGAGGGCCAGAAACTTGGCACCCTCTCCCCATACCAGTATCCTACAGACAGCTCTGTTCCTAATTCTTGCCCCTTCCAAAGCTTCTGGTGGCTCCCCGCTGCCTGCAAGGTCACACCCTCCTCCGGGAGGCATCCCAGGCTTCCTTAACTCCAAAACACATCTGGGCTTCAGACGAAAGTGCCATTTTAGCCTTACTCTGCCTTGATGGTTTCCCTCATCCACTCGGCTGGGTCTCAGCACCATGCCTGCAAGTGCTTCCAGCCTTACCCCAAGGACTGCGCTGTCCCTTATCCCCATCTGCTCACAGTTCTCCCTCCATAAAACCTGTCTAAAAAGTGTGGTGTTTTTACTTGTCTAGATCATGCCTATCAGAGTACTTAGACACATGATGAAGCCACAAACTTGGACCCTCACTCTGCCCCTTAATGTGTGACCTCTGGGGAGTCAGCACTGGCCTGGGTCCTGTGTTGAACATAATTACATCATTTGCAGTAGAGAACCATTGATAGCCCCATACTTCTCTCCTACCTTTCCCCATGGAAAGGTGATATTTGGCAATGTCTAGGGACAGTTTTTGTTGTCACCACTACACAAGTGATGCTACTGGCTCTTAGAGGGTAGGGGCCAGAGTTGCAAAGCTCTGGGCAGCTCTACAGGAAATATCACCCAGCCCCGAATATCACCGTGGTTTGGTTGAAAAACAAAGTGTACAGGAAGCAATATGGAAATGCAACGCAGGTCCTTCCGGACACCCATCTTACAGCCATGCTTTAAACGGACCCGCTGTTGACTACAACTCTCAGCCCAGAGCTAGCACAGTGACTGTAAGAGCTGGAGGAAGGAAAACAGGACAAACAGAATATTCTAATTTTTGAAGATCTGTGGGCAGGAAGTTGGTGCCCCTGGGTTCCAGACGTGGAGGCTCCAAGGCTAGGGGACAGGAGAAAGGTGCTGTCCTGTGGACTGCCTACCAGTGAGTGGGAAAGGAGGCTGAGGCTGGAGAGCTGGGGCTGGGGGTGTGGTGGCAGAACTCTCGGCTCCTTGTTTAATAGCCAAGGTACTTTTTTGTTTCTGGCTGTGATTCATGGTGCCGTGGTGAGGCATGATTCAGGCTGTAAGGCTTGACCACCCAAATGACTGTTTCAGTAATAACACTGCACTTTTATGTCGTCCTTTCATGGCCGGTCTCAAAGCACCCTGCAAACATTAATTAAAGCTCCCAACGTTCCACCAGGTGCTGGGTGCAAGCCTCACTCTCGCCGCTTGGTGGAGAAGGAAAACTGAACCAAGAGGCCTTCATTCTTAGTGCTTTGGTTAAGGGCTAGTCATGGAAAAGAAGCTGAAGTCTGGCCGTCCTCTCCCCAATTGTGACTCCTCTGTCTTCTTCCCAGAATCTTTCTCTGGGACAATTTGAATAGAAATAGTGTCTTGGTTCCCTACTGGGGCTGGGGCAGGGAGGAGTAGCAGAGCATGCTCAGGCTGAAGTTCCGAGGAGAAAAAATATGAGAGCTTCATTCTCAGTCACCAACCACCTCCATGGCTGTCACAGAACCTCTGGGGCAGCAGTCTAGGAGCAGAAGATGGCCCCAGAGTGACATGAAATGCTGCTTTTAGAAGAAATTATATTCTTCCTTGGAACTTAAAATAAATGCCTTTTATAAGATGTTAGCGTTGGCTGGACTGGGCGGAGTATCTGAGTATTACTTATATTGTTCTTACATATTGTCTGTAAAATAGGAGCTATTTCTATTTTAAGAGTTTAGAATTAGGGAGAAGGAAAGGGGAGTGGGGAGGAGGAAGAGGAGAGTGGACTCAAAGGCCACAGGAAACGACTTTGGCCACCTCTGGGCTGGTGCCTAAGGCAAGTTCAGAGTCTCAGTCACTCAGAGTCTCGTTGAAGTGGCACCAAATCCTCTTTCGAGCACCACAGTAGACACAGAACCAGAATCCGAAGATGGAGAAGGGCAGGGCGGGGCGGGGCGGGGAGGGGCGGGCCGGGGAGGGGAGGGAAGAAACTTATTTTCAAATGCAGTGGAAGAACACCCCTTGAGCTTGAACGCAGTTGCCTGATGATGCGCCCAGAGTGGGGCTGCCCCGCCCCGCAGGCCGACACTGCCCCCTGCGGTGACTCACTAGGGGATGTTTAAATGACAGGGAGGACCCAGAAGGACCGCACTCATGCTGCAGCCTTGAGCCCGCCAGGTCCTCCTCCTCTCCTCACCGGCTCCCTCCTGTTGACCCGGCGTGGAGCTGCTGGTAAGTGGGTGCCTGCCCTTCTCTCTCGGCCGCGCCCCACCCCCCGGCTGACACGTGCCTGGGATGCTCTGAGGACCTGGACAGGTACAGGCTGCGCAGGAGCTGGGCGAGCCTGCATCCACTGCCCGGGTCCCAGGGTCCAGCTGTGAATCCTGATGCTTCCCTTGTTTTCATGGGCTGGGGAGTCAGCTTGGGGTGTAGTGGGGAGAGCTTTTGATCTGCGCGGAGTTAGTTGAAAGTTGGCTGAAGCATGAGGTTTACATCCTCCAAGATACCAGCTCCACAAAGATAGGAGTTTTTCTTAGGTTCCAGCCGTTGGAACTTATGTAATTTCTTTTGCACCTACTGAGGTGGCCGCTTATAGGGGCCCTTGCGCACGGATCTGACCCGGATGGTAAATTTTGCCTCCTGGGGTTTCTGGCTGGGAGAAATCAACCCTCTAACTGTCATAGATTGACAGTGTTACCCGCCTGACTCCAGTAGATGTGCAGTCCCTGTTTAGGGGTGCCAATTTGGGGTCCAGCTGTGGCCTTAGATGTCCAGGTTCTAGCTTTGTGTGTGGCTTAGACGATCCCATTCTGGTCACCTAGAAGTATCACAGGAGTTTGTATGTATGTGTGTGTTTGTGTGTGTGCATGTGTGTGTGTGTGTATGTGTGTGTATGTCTGTATGTGTGTGTGCGCGCGTGTGTGTGCATGTGTGTATGTGTATATATGTATGTATGTGTGTATATGTATGTATGTATGTGTGTGCATGCGTGTGTGTGTGATTGTATGTGTGTGTATGTATGTGTGTGTATGTGTATGTGTGTATGTGTGTGTATGTGTGTACATGCGTGTGTGTGTGTGTGTGTGTGTGTGTGTGTGTGTGTGTGTGTATTTTGGTGCTAAGGATCAAGCTCAGGACCCCAAGCATGCTGAGCAAGCACTCTACAGCTTAGTTATAGCCATAGCTGACTGGGTGGGTTTAATCTGAGCCTCTGTCCACATACACAGGCATCAACTGTGGAAAAGCAGAGCCTTCTGGACCTTCCAATCTAAGCCATTCTACCTTTAGGGCTGAACGCACTACCCAAGGCAGACTGTGACTCCTGTGATGACACATGGGCTCAAGGTGCTGGGTATCGCCTGCCACCCGGCAGCATCTCTCCCAGGGTATCTAGCTGGCATTGCCTATGGCAGGCAGCTCTCAGATATGTGGGTGCCCAAGCTCTGTAACTTGGAAATCCACTAAATGGGTCTTCTTTCTTTCTGCATTGCCTGAACATCTGGAGTAGATTCAGGGCCAGACAGTCAACGTTTCCTGTGGTCATGAGTCAGCTGTTGTTCTCAGCAGCGACAGTGGCAGGGAAGCATGTGAGAGGGTCGTGGCCAGGAAGCATTCTGAGAAGACCCCATGGCAAGTGTAGGAAGATTCTTCGCAAGGCTGGGGGCCACTACCCAGATCTCTCAGTAAATGGAGGCAGGTGAGGCGTGAGCAGAAGTACATCCAGACATGCAGAAGTGAGAGCTGGGAAAGAGTTGCCCAGACTTTGTCCTGCCAACAAACACATGAAAGCTGTCATTACAGATGACAATTGCTTTCCCAGCTCCCAACTACAGTAGAACTGCGGGCGCTGCTTGCTCCAGTGCCTGCCTTGGCTGTGGGACACAGGACAGGCAGAAGCAGTTTCTGGAAGGTTCAGAGACCACACCGTTTCCCTCTGCTCCAGATCTAAGGCACTGCACTGAGGAGGAATGTCTTTGAACTCTGTGGCTTCTTATAAAAAGTTGCCACTTCCCAGCTCCTGCCATTGTGCTGGTTAGTTTGTGCCCTTACAGCTCTTGCCTGGCAAATTACAGACCTGCTCTGGCCTCTGCAGGAAGCCAGGCTAGGCCTAGCCCAGCCTTGGGGCGGAGGGGGCTGGGGGTCCCACAGAGGGCCTGGGAAGACATTGCCTTTTCTTATTCTTTCTCTCTCTCTTTAAAAAAAAAAAAACAAAGAAAACAAAACAAAAAACAGAACAAGACAATGAACAACATTTTGGCTTTGAAGGGCCCAGGAGGATGAGAGTGTGGCAGTCTTGCTGTGGGATTCCAGGGTGCTTTGTGTCTGGATAGAGTATTCCTAAATCATGGGCTGTGTGTGCTGAGATTGCCAGGCTCAGTCCTTCTGGTACACCCCCGCCCCCCGCCCCGAACCTTCTCTTTCCTCTTCCAGGTTACTCCGTTAGCCCTTGACAACACATCATCAGGGTTAGCCTTAGAGCAGAAAGTCACTTGCAGAATGAGTTGGGAGAGGACATGGGCTGGGCTAATAATACTGGACAGTGGAGAGTGATTGTGTATGGGCCAATTAGGTTGGGGGGGGGTGAGGCATCTCCTCCCCTCCCCCACACTGCTGGAGGTAGGAGCCTACACAGAAAAGGCTATAGTAGCCTCATGATGAGGTCTCACCAGGCTCTATGATGAGCCTTCAGTTGCCTGTGTGACCTTGAGTAGGTCCCTTCCTCTCTATGAACCTGTCAGTTTCTCATTTACAAAACAGACAAAAGGTCTGACCAGATGACTTCAAAAGGTGGTATCCTGGATCCCACAAACTATATCTGGAAGCAGCTTCTAACAAGCTTCAGATTCCAGATTGGGGAGGAAACGAGGTGTGCCTAGATGGTGAAACAGCCTTCAGTCTCTCCTATTCCCGTTCTTTCTGTGTTCTTGATGGCTAAATGACACAGGCTATGAGCATGGGCTCCCAGGTAGTCTAGACCACATTGTAGGTGCTTCTGAGCGTGGTCTGTGTGCACTGGAGTGGGGGTGCCTGTGTGTGTAGGTCTAGTCCTCGGCCCAGTCTAGAGGCTAGGAACACGGCGGGGGGAGCTTCCAGAGATCTGATTTTGGTCAACTTTTAATGGGAACCCACTTTGTTCCCAGAGTCTTATACACATTAAGTCACTTCACAGTCACAGTTACAGTTGTGATGGCAGGAGGTCAGATCTAGTCAACAAGATTCTTAGGTCACTGTGTGTGGCGCGCCAAGCCCGACCCGCAGGAAAGACGGCAACCACACGAGGATTCTTCTCAGATCACACTTTATTGGAGCCTCTTGATTGAAGGGAGAGCTGAAGGTGAGGGGCCCCGGGCAGGAAGGAACAGCTGCTTATATATCCTACTAGGCAATGGGTCACGGTCTCATAGGCTCAAAAGACTTCGCCTCAGTGTTGGAGCCACAGGATTGGCTAGGGAACGAGCAGGCGCGCTGGAGTGCAGCCGCCAAGCTGGCGTATGCCCGAATAAGGTATACAAGAAAGAGGAAGTTCGCCATCTTGTAATGGCGTCCTGCGGGCGGCCGCCTACAACTGTGTCTGTGTGTGTGTGTGTGTGTGTGTGTGTGTATGTGTGTGTGTGTGTGTATGTGTGTGTGTGTACATGCGCGCGTGTGCATGCATGAGCATGCATGCATGAGAGAAAGAGAGAGAGAGAGAGAGAGAGAGAGAGAGAGAGAGAGAGAGAGAGAGAGAGAGAGAGACCCCAGGAGTGAACTCCACTCGGGTCCAGCCTCTCTGACGTCACAGCCAAAAAGCAGCCAGACTGAGGACAAGTGCACTGGGTGAGGGTGGGAGTGCAGGGCTTCACTCTTGCATGGCCTAGGGTCCACCTCACTCCAAAAGAGGCCTTGATTAGGAAGCCATCTTCGGGGCAGGCATGAAGGGAGTTCCTCTTTGTGGGCCTCTAGTGCATTAGGTGCACTGGGAAGGGTGGAAGGGGGACCTCTGGGGTCTTGGGCTGTGTGAAGACACAGTGATTAACTTGTGGGGTGGTCCTGCAGGGGAAACTTTTGAAACAAGCAGGCTTGAGAGAGTAAGGCTTTTCAAACCTTGGTGTGTGAGTGGGGCCTAGCCAGGCAAAGGGGATGGGAGAAAGGTAAGTCTTCATTCCGGGTTCCTTTTTGCCTTTGGCAGAAGCAACACTAGAGCTATAGCAGCTTGTGAAGCTTTTACAGAAGGGGAAACCAAGGCGAGCAGTATTTACCTGAACTTGGGTTGTTAATGTCAAGACTGCTGTAGAATTGGGGTCTCCCTGGCCTTCTTCAAAAGGCTCACTTTGTGGCATTAAAATGAGGAGTCTCTTTCCAGGGAACACTGTGTTTAGTGAACATGAACGAGGGTACTTATCCAAGAAAGTCCAGCTCCCAACCAGCAAAGCCCAGGGCTTCGAGGCTAATTATGCGTTCCCTCACTTGTGAGTCACAGGGTGTTTCTGCAGAGAGACCCACAGCCAGCACCCTGTTCAATCATTTCCACTCCTGGGGAGGGGCCGCGTCCATGTCCAGGTGAGCCGTCTGTCCTTCTGTCTGTCTGCCCAGTCTTCTGACTACATGGATCTGACTGACGCCACATGTACCCCCTCCCCATGGGCTGGCCGAAATGATTGAGGACGCGCTCCATGCCTGGAGGAGGAAGCTATAATTAGGGCAGCTTTGAGGGCCTTTAACTGCCATTGTCACGGCTGCCAAGCAGCACTGGGCAGCGTGGGCTATTAGGCCAACATAGGCTGGCTCCTTGAGGCCAAGGGCCATGGCCTGCAGCACCGCCAAGAGTTCAAGGTCTAGCTCCAGGCTAGCTTTGAGTGCTCCCTCTTTGCAGGACTCAGGCACCTTTGTGGTGCTCTCTGCTGGTGGTCAGGAGCAGGCAGGTGGGGGGAGGGAGGGCACCAGCTGCCTGAACCACTGGAAAACTGGAAACAGCTGCATGCAGCACTGGGTGGGCTCTGCAGACGGGGAGGATTTATAAAAAGACATTGGGGATTCTTGCAATGTTTGTTGTGATGAGTGTGGTCCATTTTAGACAACACTGTCGGGTTCCCACAGGGAATTATCTATTTGGTTTTCTTCCCAGGCTACAAAGGGTCCCCCTCCCACCTCCCCACCAGGGTCTCAGAGTCTTCATAGGGATTGCCTGATGCCCCTGCCTAGCTGGGGAGATGGTCCTCCTGATGCCCCCGCCTAGCTGGGGAGATGGTCCTCCTGATGCCCCCGCCTAGCTGGGGAGATGGTCCTCTGGGAGATTATTTCCTCCAGCATGCAGAGCTTCCAGGTGATGGGCACGTAATCACTCTCCATTACTTGGGCTATGACATCACCCTTGGAGCTGGGCAAAGGAATATTTATGAAAAATGAGTTTAGACAGTGCCAGGAGCCGCTGAGCCTCAGCCAGGGGTGAGTCTCACACACATCTACCAGGGGCATAGACAGACACAAGTCCTGACTGCCCAGCCTCCTGGGGATGGCTGGTTCTCATTTCTACCCTTGAAACTCAATCATTGAACCTGAAATCTTTGTCACGGGCTGGACAGCTGCTGTCTTCTCCACTGACCGCTTGCTCAGGGTAGGAGTCTTCTCTCCATCTCAGTCTAAAAGTTCTCAGCTATGCTTGTAACACGAAGCTTGCTGCCTCTGTGAGCCTGTGCACACAAGTGGGAACTGAACTCTGCTGTGCTGTGACCCTGGCACACGAGTGTTGGTCTCTGGAGTTGCATTGCATCTGTTATCCCATGGCAGTTTTCCACACCCTAGAAAGGCTGGTGGATTCTGTCTACTTCCAGCTATTTATCTGCAGCTCCTTTGATGGATGCTCAGGTGGTCTAGTTCCTATGTCCTGTCACCATCCTCTAGGCCTCTAGGTCGCAGCCCATTTGTTCTCAACCTGTGGGCTTCAACTCCTTTGTGGGGAATCACATCCTGAATATCAGATATTAACTTTGCAATTCATGACAGTAGCAAAATTACAGTTATGAGGTACCAACAAAAATACTCTTATGATTGGGAGTCATCACGAGGAACTGGACTAAAGGGTCGAGTGTTGGAAAGGTTGAGAACCACTGCCCTAGGAGTTCTTTAAGAAACCAGCTTGTCATTGACTTTGAAGTCAGAGTGGAACTGAGCATGGCACATCTTAAGAAGGGTCCTGGTCCCGGGTGTGTAGAATAAGACCATCACCTCCTTCCCGCCACACTCCATGCTTCTCTTGAGACCGTCTAAGATCAGATTAGCTTTTGTAGCAGCATTGTTTTCTTGTTACTGCCAATATGAAGACTTAGGTTTTGGAGATGGTGACATTTTTCCTGTGCTCTCTTTGTGTGTTTGTGCTTGTCGTGGGGTGGAGGGGGTGCACTTGTGTGTGGAGGCCAGAGGTCAACTTTACATGCCTTCCTCGATTGCACTCCACCTTATTTTTTGAGATAAAGTTTTCCACTAAATCTGGAACTCCTCCTTTCTGCTAGGTGGGCTGTGCAGCTGGCGAGATCCCAGGGTCCACCTGTCTCCACTCACTCAGCACTGGGTTGACATAACTCTGTGCCCAGACTTTTTAATTATCTTTCTTAACTTTTTTTTTTTTTTTTTTTTTTTGTGACAAGGTCTCACTCTATAGCCCAGACTAGCCTCAGACTTACAGAGATCTTCTTGCCTCAGCTTCCTGAGTGGTAGCCTTACACACATGAGCCACTATGCCTGGCTCTGTGTGCCTCCTGTTTGAGCAGTTTTTCCCCTCTCTTTCTGGATTTGCTATTTAAATGTGGTCCGCAGCTTTACCTGCCTCCTAGCCTTTTGTCACCGGACTCAAGTAGCCATGCTGTTTCTTTTTCCTTCCCCAATAGTTACACATACTTTGGCAAGTCCTTCATGACAGCAGGACATAGCTAGAAAGGGCTGTGAATAAATGAAAAGCTGAGGTCTATGTAAGTGGGAGATAAGCAAGGTGTTTCTTAGCTGCTTTTTTGGCATGGGGGGGAATGGAGGAAGGGTGTAGGAAGCCCAGGCCAGGGTGGGGAGCTAGCCTTAGGACCCCATCATCTCAGGGCACCTAGAGAAGCTGCCAAGTGCCCCCACCCCAGCCAGTGTGTGGCTTGACCACTCACTGACATCCTGCCTTTACTCATCAGCCTCGCCCCTTAGGAGAGGCACCGAATGCCACTCAAAATCCTCCCCTGGGAGCCTGGAGACTGGAGCCTCAGTTTCCCTGCTTCCTGCCTCCCATAAAACCATGAAAGGTAACAACTTCTTAGGTCTCAGGAGTTATAGGCTCCTTTCAACTGTGGGCAGAGATCATGGCCACTCATGTCCACACATACAAATTCTTAGTCCCTTAACGAAGAATGCCAGACCAGAGACACTCTGAGGGCTTCCTGCCTTTGGGGGCTGTGAGCATATACTATGGGCAGCTGGGAACAAGGGCGGGCCCTTTAAGGCTCTGCTCCCTTCTAACCCATACAACAGCCCCGAGAGTAAATTAGCAGATGAGGAAGCTGAAGTTAGAGGCCTGAGAACTCTCATTCAAGCCTAGCAGGACCTTAAATATCCACATAGGGAACTGTGCCCATGGCTCTGTATTTAGCATTGTCATAGGTGACTTCAAACCCCAAGGCTTCAGTGTATTCGGTTCCTGTGCCTGGGGAGACATCTGGACCCACTTATACCCCTCAGCTTTAAGTGTGTCTGTGTTTTCAGGGACTTACTCCAGGCCACCCAGTATTTTTCTGTGGGAACCAGGGCTCACTCCAGAAGCCACACCCTAGACATCAGCTGAGGCCCAGCCACCTCTTCCAGACAGGCAACGTGTGGTGCAGACAGTGGCTTCTTATCATCTGAAGAAGATGGCTTGGATTAAATCTAAATGAAGCACATATGGACAGGCTGAGAAAGGGCCAGGATGGTGTTGGTGGCAATGGTCTAGTAGGGAGGGGCAGGAGAGAGGGCAGAAAGAGCTACTTGAGGATAGTGATTCCTTGCTCTGCTGGCTCTCACTACTCATCTCTGTGGCCTCAACATCCCAGGCTCAGACCCTATTGATATACTGTCTTATTTTCATTTCCTTTCTGGGCCTTCCGACAAGGCCATGTTCTGCCAGCCTGTTCATGTACTGAGAGCTACAGAGGTTATGTGACACAGTTCTTCTGGGAACCTCACTGAAGAGGGGGCAGGGAGACTGTGAGAGCCACAGGTAGGGGAGGATCTGTAGTAGAGTCACCACAGCTGCGGCTGTCTGCCTAAGACCTGCACACAATCAAACCAGTCCACATTCCAGCATGGGATCAGGGAGGGAACTTATGAGCCCTCACCTCTAGCTGAGAAGCTATTGAAACTTGATGGCTGCTAAGGGAGCCATAGACCATCAGTTCTATTTGAGGGTTTGGCCCCTAGTAGGTAGACTATATTCCAGAGGACAGCCCCAGACCCATGTATATATGGATCGCACAGACTGGAGTCAGTGGGTTATCGAGAGAGAGAGAGAGAGAGAGAGAGAGAGAGAGAGAGAGAGAGAGAGAGAGAGAGAGAGAGAGAGAGAGAGAGGACATGAATTAGGATGAGGTGGGTAGAGAGGTGGGAACAGATCCAGGAGGAATTTGGAGGAGGAGTGGGGGGTGGTGGTGAATATGATTGAAATGCAATGTATGTATGCATGAAATTCTCAGACTTAATTAAAAAATGGAATACATATTTAAAGATACAGTTTCTATCTTAGCAACCTGTAGGATTGTAAGGTAACACCCTTTAAAATCTTGTTAACTGGGGAAAGGGACAAATAAGTGCCACCTAAGCTTAGCCGGCTGTGACATGACAGTACAAGAGAACTGCAGGGTTATTACCTGTACAAGGGGGTGACTGATTCCCACTGATGAGACCTAGAAAACCTCTTAGTGATGGCTGGACCTGAACTTGACACAGAAGCATGGGGAAGACTCAAGTGAGCGTGAGGAGCTTGCAGGTGAGGCCATTGCTCGGGCAAGGGTCCCGACGACGTAGGAAGGCCAGGGGCTCTCTGGCCGAAGCAGAGAGAGCTTTGAGATGGGTGCGCGATGGTGGGGCTGGAAGCCACTATTGGAACTGAGGGCTGTTGTGAGGTGACTGTAACTTACACAGCTTCTCTTTCCCCACGCAGGCCATGCCACTGAAACACTATCTCCTTTTGCTGGTGGGCTGTCAGGCCTGGGCTGCAGGCTTGGCCTACTATGGCTGCCCTAGTGAGTGTACCTGTTCCCGGGCCTCCCAGGTAGAGTGCACAGGGGCACGGATTGTGGCAGTGCCCACCCCTCTGCCTTGGAATGCTATGAGCCTGCAGATCCTCAACACGCACATCACTGAGATCACGGAGGCCCCATTCCTCAACATCTCAGCGCTCATCGCCCTGAGGATGGAGAAGAACGAACTGTCAAACATCATGCCTGGTGCCTTCCGCAACCTGGGCTCACTGCGCTATCTCAGCCTTGCCAACAACAAAATCCAGATGCTGCCCCCTGGCCTCTTTCGGGGCCTAGACAACCTGGAATCCCTCCTTCTGTCCAATAACCAACTGGCTCAGATCCAGCCAGCCCAGTTCTCCCAGTTTAGTAATCTTAAGGAACTCCAGTTGCATGGCAACAATCTGGAATACATCCCTGAAGGTGCATTTGACCACCTGGTGGGACTCACCAAGCTCAACCTGGGTAAGAACGGCTTCACCCACCTGTCACCTAGGGTCTTCCAGCATCTCGGCAACCTCCAAGTGCTCCGGCTATATGAAAACAGGCTTTCAGACATCCCCATGGGCACTTTTGATGCCCTGGGCAACCTCCAGGAGCTGGCCCTCCAGGAGAACCAGATTGGCACACTGTCCCCTGGCCTGTTCCACAATAACCGCAACCTCCAGAGACTGTATCTGTCCAACAACCACATCTCACAGCTGCCCCCTGGCATTTTCATGCAGCTGCCCCAGCTCAACAGGCTCACCCTCTTTGGCAATTCCCTGAAGGAGCTCTCTCCGGGGATCTTTGGGCCTATGCCCAACCTGCGGGAGCTCTGGCTGTACAACAACCACATCACCTCCATCCCTGACAACACCTTCATCAACCTGCCCCAGTTGCAGGTTCTGATCCTCAGTCACAACCAGCTCAACTCCATCTCCCCGGGAGCCTTCAATGGCTTGACAAATCTGCGAGAGCTGTCCCTCCACACCAATGCTCTACAGGACCTGGACGGAAATGTCTTCCGAGTGCTGGCCAACCTGCAGAACATCTCCCTCCAAAATAACCGCATCCGACAGCTCCCTGGAAGCATCTTCGCCAATGTCAACGGCCTTACCACCATCCAGCTGCAGAACAACAATCTAGAGAACTTGCCCTTGGGAATCTTTGATCACTTGGTGAACCTGTGTGAGCTCCGTCTCTATGACAACCCCTGGAGGTGTGACTCAGGTATCCTCCCACTCCATAACTGGCTCGTTCTCAACAGAGCCAGGTTGGGGACAGACACTCTTCCAGTGTGTTCCAGCCCAGCCAACGTCCGAGGCCAGTCTCTTGTCATCATCAATATCAATCTCCCTGTGCCCAGTGTCCAGGCTCCTGAAGTATCTAGCTACCCGGAAGTGCCACGTTATGCAGACCCTGATCTAGCTGGGTCACCCAGCTACCCTGACACCACATCCATTTCCTCTACCACAGAGATCACCACTGCCCTAGAAGACTACACCGATCTGACCACCATTGAAGCCACTGATGACCGCAATACATGGGGCATGACTGATGCCCAGACTGGGCTGGCCATTGCTGCCATTGTGATCGGCATCATTGCTTTGGCCTGTTCCCTAGCTGCTTGTATCTGTTGCTGCTGCTGCAAAAAGAGGAGCCAGGCGGTCCTGATGCAGATGAAGGCTCCCAATGAGTGTTAAGGAAACAGGCTCAAACAGGGCTGGGGAGGGTTGAAACCAGAGGACCAGAACATGTGATCATTCAGCTTCCAAACCTGGGTCTACACAGGAAAGCTCTGATAGCCCAAGAGGAAAATACCCCCATCTTGTCCTGAGCCCCCAAGTCTTCTGTAGAGAAGCAGGCATTTCAGGACCTTCTGCTCCCAGAGAAACCTAATTGGTCATTAAACAAACAAACAAACAAACAGAAAAGCAACTCCAGAAGGTTCTAGGTCAATGCCTAGGCATCCTTCAGAGGGGCCCTTTGCCAAATCCTCACTACTTCCAAGAACAAGCTCCCTTGCACCTAGCCCCTCACAGTCTCTGTAGACTGACAAGGTCTGCTCACATTATGAAATAGTTCTCTGCCGGGACAGCCCATGCCTGAAAGTATTATATAAGTTGATTTCTTGTCTTTTTTCTTGCTTTTCTTTTTGTGCCATGGCTTGACTCTGCCCCCTCAAGGGAGGTGTTTCCCTTTGTTTTTCTGCTGCTGAAGGCAGGCTTAGGTTCTCTCCGTGAGAAGGTTGGGGGCTCTTAGCTCACTGCACTGACTTGGATGGTGCTCTGCAAGACAGAAAGACATGTATGCTGTCTGTTCCCCAGGCAGAGTTGTCACCAGAGAAGAATGTTTAAAGCTGCAAGCTTTCCTCTGAAGAACTTAGCTCTTTATGGTATAAAATCACACAGCCACTAAAAATTCTCAAAACAGAGAAAGGACAAAACCTGCTGCCTAGGGTCCTTGTACTCACCCTACTTTCCCTTTCTGATCTTGTATCGAAGGATCACGTACATACAGAAAAGTGGGAGTGTGGATGTCTACAGCCTGGTGAAGTCTCACAGTCTGGATGGATACCTGTGCAGTCAGCACGATACCAAGAAATGATACCGCAGTGTCTCCATTCCGCTTGTTCTGAAGGACTTCTAAAGACACTGAGGACTTTTTAGTTTTCCATGGGCTTGGGAGGGACCCTTACAACCTCCCCTACCCCTCCCTGGTAGCCTTTGCAAAGGCCCGGCTGTTGGAAGTAAAAGAGATAGAGGTACAGTCAGGACAAGAGGCAACTAAGCTGGCTAGACCAGGAGCACCCGAACTACAATAGCCTGTGCAAGCACACATCTTGCCTGCCAACAAGACCTATGCTGCTCATCAGCATCCCCTCTATCCATCCTTTTATGGGTATTATATGCCCAAATCTGTTTCTAATTTTTGTTCTTCATTTGGGGGAAGCAAAATAGCTCAGAGATGAGATCTTCCAATGGAATAACCAAGTGTAATGGAAACCAGGAATCCTTCTGCACTGTGGTCAAATTCTTTATCCACATTAGTCAGCTGGTAGCTAGACTACAGGCAGCAGATATCAGGGCATAAGAGGAAGGTCACAGGAGGGTGTGGGCTTGCTCTGGAAAACCTGTCTGGGTTCTGGTTATGAGCTGAATCAGTTTATAGTTTTCTCTTTGAGTGACAGTCACAGTACATCTGCTTTGGCTGCCTTTCCTGCTGCATATTTTTCTATTTCCACACTTTAAATCAAGTTATAATCAAGGTGACATAGCTGTCTCTGGACAACTGATACACCTTCACAGAAGCAAAAGCAGATAAACTACCGAACACAGTGGGGAACACCCTGAATTCCAGCACTGCTGGGCAGAAACAAGCAGATCTCTGAGTTCAAGGCCAGCCTGGTCTACCAAGTGAGTTCCAGGACAGCCAGGGCTATGTAGAAAGAGCTTCCCTATTTGTTTAGTAAGGATCAGGAAAAACAGAGAGGCTAAATAGATGTTTATTCAGGGAGAAATAACTTACAACAGAGACAGATAAACACCAGCAGGTTCCTGGTCCCAAGGATGCCTCTGGATTCTCCTCTGTCCCTGTGCAAGCAAGAGCCCACTCAAGGGCCCCATCCCCAGACCTAGTTCCCCAAGGTCACCACTGCCCCTGTCCCCACCGCCAATGGGCGTGGTCAGTGCCACACCTTCCTCAAAAACAAAACAATGAAACAGAGAATGTCAGGTTCTCCTATCAAAGAGGGAAGGACCCCAGCTGACCACAGGGATCAGAAAATGTATCTCCAACCTGCAGTGATGCTTATGGGGTAAATGAGAAATCCCTCTGGCAATAGAGAACTTACAGGGGCTCCAGGTCTCCTCTCCAGTTCCTGACTGAATAACCCAGAAAGAATGCTTGTGAGAACTGACACACTCTGCCCCAGGGAACCTGATGTCAGACAAAAGATATCATCTCCCCAAAGCAAACCCTGGTACACATGGACCAAGGCTGTCCCCAACCCCAGAGTGAGTGTGATCATGAGCATAGTTCTACTTGCTGGGACCTGCTGGTATGCCCTGAGGTGGGGCTGGGTCTGCTTTATTGTAGGTGGAAGCTTGGCACAGTACTGTGTTTTCCAGAACCATCTGAAGCTCCGTGTGAGCTATGTCCAGCCTCAGTGGGCTAGGGGTGGAGAGAGGTGGGATCCACACTATCCAGTGTCCCCTGCCTGTTTTAACCTGGCACCACTGGCCACTTCTGACACTGGCAATGACAGTCAAATGCCTTGCTGGCCCAAAGGCTGGCCTGGGGGCAGCTGTCTTCTCATGGCTTGCCTACGAGCTCACAGGCAGTGAGCTAAGTGCACACAGGTGCAGGTAGACATGGGGCCTTTTCCTTTCTCCCCACTATAGTGTCCAGATGGAGTTGTTAGACCTGCTCCTTATTAATGGAACTTTCAGTTTCTCCACATCATCTAGTCATAAGGGGAATGCTGGGAACACTGCATGGAGGGTCCTTTCCAATGGGGTGATGCATTTCATTTTGCTCAATTCTTGGGGCTGGAATGAACTCTGTGGCCCCTAGAAATCTGTGATACCGCAGCTGGGTGTTGGTAGTACATGCCTTTAATCCCAGCACTCAGGAGGCAGAGACAGGCGGATCTCTGTGAGTTTGAGACCAGCCTGGTCAAAAGAGCTAGTTCCAGGACAGCTTCCAAAGCCACAGAGAAACCCTGTCTTAAAGACCAAAAAAAAAAAAAAAAAAAAAGAAAAAGTAATCTGTGATACTATGCAGAGTTCAGCGCATTTTGCCTCTCTGTTCACTGGTTTCTGGGCTGTCATCACCAGTATTTGTGTGAGGTGGGGAGGGGAGCTGATGCTGGAAGAGAGCTAATAAAGGCCACCTAGAGCTACCACACTAACAGATGTTGGGGCCTGGGTGCCCTTCAAGGCTCTTGACATGAATTCTCCTTCTAACCCTCTTGACTCCTTGTGAGATTAGTCCCACTGTATCCTCTTGTGTTAGGGTCTTTTCTGCAGTTTCCAACAGAAAATCTCTGTCTAAAGCCTCCTGGACTGTCTAGGGCTTTCATCACAAGACCAAAGGAAACAGGCTGTGCACAAGCAGCCTCTCCCTGGCAGCCACACAGTTTCCATGGGCATCCTGATGGCAGGATGGAACTCTGGAATCCACTTCCAGCCTTGGGAGGGACATGGAGAGAGGATCGATAACTCCAGTCAGGAAGCAAGCCTCGTGTGTGACCCAGACTTAGCTACAAGCTACTCCAAGGTTCAGCCTCAGTCCCCACGGTCAGAACCAGATCCGGCCATTGAATGATGATGATCTTGGGAAGGAAGCCACTGGTGTGGCCAAACAGAGAGAGCAGCAGGAAGTTTCCCGGTGAAGCACCACCCGGTCCCAGGGCCCTTCCCTAAGGAGAGAGTGTTATTGCCTCCCATCCATTATGTTTGCCCTGCTAGAACACTTGCCTTACTAGATGATCTTTGCAAATAGTCCCAGTTGCTAGCATTGAATTTAGAGATTTCTAGGCCCCTGGTGTTTAATAAAATGTGAACCCTGGAGGGCAGGGTTGGGGGTCTGCTTCTTGCTAGATGCTGCTTGTGATAGATTTGGTGCACAGAATCAACAATAAATGTATATGCGGGACGAGTATGTTCTCTGTGGACATCTTGGTGAGGGGTCTCTCACCTGTGGATGTTGCCCTTGCTGCCATTATAAAGCTGGCCTGGATGGGATGGCTTCTCACAAAAATTTGATCCTGGGTGGAGAACAGGCCTTAGGGAAAAAATGTGGAGGCTGAATAACAATAACAAACAATATCCATAAGTCACTGTGGCTAGTGGAACCTTTAAGAATAGGTTTGGCCTATTTGACAGAGGAAGAAAGTAAACTCAATACAATGAATTTCCCAGAGTCACCTTGTGAACTAGTGGCTGGCTGTCCTCCCCTAATCACCCAGAGGCCACTGGGACAGGCTTCTGGAATTCCAGATAATGGGGAGAGGGGCCAAAGCTGCATGCTAATTTCCTGCAGGATTCCCGAAGCTCTTGATGCAAATATAAATATCCCTCCGAACCACATATGCATATGTGCACATGTCTGCAGTCTAAACACATAGACACACACACACACACACACACACACACACACACACACACACACTTCCCTGGTGCCTCCTGTGGGAAGGAACACAGGTTTGTAGAGATCAAATCATTTGTCTTATGGTTAGTTCATTGAAAAGCCAGAATTCAAATTTTGTTCTGACACCATATCCCTCTTGTTTGCTCTGACATGCTGACAAGTGAGACAACTTGTGTTTCTAGAGGAGCCAAGGCCCTGAGAGCACAGGGTAGGATAGCTGTCTTCTAGCCTGGGTATGAGTCTCCCAAGAGATGCAGGTCCCATGCCCTGCCATCCTCAATGAAAACATCCTGCCTCCACCAGGCCAGATGCTGCCCAGGGTGGGCCTGGGTACACTGGGTACACTGGTTTCACTGGGTTCACTGGTTGTCTGCCTCTTAAAGGTTCCTATCAGCTGGGTGTGGTGGTGCACACCTTTAATCCCAGCACTTGGGAGGCAGAGGCAGGTAGATCTCTGTGAGTTCGAGGCCAGCCTGGGCTACAAAATGAGTTCCAGGACAGCCAGGGTTACACAGAGAAGCCCTGTCTCAAAAAACAAACACACACACTTTTCTTCTGTACAGAAAGAAAATGATTCCTACTGGTTGGTCAGACACACGCACATGTTCTACCTATCTGTCATTCATCTATCTATTTTCTGTCTAGACTGTGTGTGTGTGTGTGTGTGTGTGTGTGTGTGTGTGTGTGTGTGTGTGTGTGTGTGAGAAAAGAGACTGGTTTTCTCTTAGAGGCGGTACTGAGTGCTGAGCAGGTGGTCTCTTTGCCTACCTCAGCACGCAGTGCAGCCTAGAGACACAGTTTCTCTGTGTAGCCCTGCTTGTCCTGGAACTCACTTTGTAGTCCAGGCTGGCCTCAGATTTACAATCCACATGCCTCCGACTCTAAGTGCAGGGATTAAAGATGTGTGCCACGTCTGGAGGCATTTTTTTAAGGTGTGGCGGATATTTAGGGCCATAGAGATGCCAAGCATGTGGTCTCAGTGGGAGTTTAGCCCTATCAGGCATCTGTGTATGGGAACCATTCAGGGTCATTTTGTAATCTTCAGAGGCCTTGCCCAAGTGACCCTGGTGTCATTCCGGGAACAATCAATCCATGAGGGGAGGAACCCTTCCCGGGACTTTGGTCAGCATCGAGGCTGGGTTCAGCTGAATGCAGAACACATGAAATACTCCTCTGCTTCTGAGAAAAAACCAGGGCTCCTGGCCCCAGCTGTCCAGCCCTGTACGGTAGGCCTCCTGCCTCACTCCTGGGACTGTGGGGATCTGGGGACACCTGGCTTGGGGCTCTGGCTGGGACACTGGAAAGGGACTTGCTGCTCCTGTCCCAGAAGGCCACAGTAGCAGAGTCCCCTTTCCTGGGAGGAGAAGCCCCCAAGTGGATCAGCTAGCCTTGGCTGGGAAGGGGCAGGGGAGGTGTGCCAGGGAGATTCTAAGGGTGAGGATGGCCCATCCTGACTCTCAGGGAACTGACTATAAGCATGGTCACAGGTTCATGGTCCACCCTGGCTGGTGTCCCCAGTGTCAGGCTTAGATGATGACGTTCACATTCACCCTAGAACTAAACTGAATGTTTGTTTGCCATTTGCCAGGTCCTATGCTGTACTCTAAATGTACTGTCCAATCGGGGCTAATTTTAACTTGAAGGCCTAGGATTCTAATTAGGATGAGGAAATTAAGGCTTTGATAGATGGAGAGGGGAATCTTTTGAGCCACACAGCTGGTAAGTACAGTGTCTGAATTTGAACACAGATCTGGCTAGGCTGACAGTATTTCTCCATGCCATTAAGCAGATAAGGAGTGGTCCCAGACAGTCACATTCCATTCCTCCAGCCAAGGACTATTTCTGTGCCCAGCCCTGACAAAAGTGCTGAGATTCAGAGCTGGGAGTAAAAATATTCCGGGACCTTGACCCATGTGGGTTCAATTGGAATACAAATATACTAGAACACAGATTGGAAGGACCCAGTACTTAGCAAAGAACACCAATGACCTGCCAGGTGAAGGAGAGACAGTCTGGGAAGGCTTGCTAGGGACTATTGGCCTGGAAGGGTAGGTAGGACAGGAAGAGGCAGTGATAGGGAATGGTAGGCATAGACCATTTGCAGCATCACCCAGGGGCTGGAAGTGTGGCAGAGTGGAAAAATAACATACCCAGTCCATGCCTTCTTATGTCAAAGTGCAGCTCTCCTGCAAAACCAACCAGCAAAGAGCCAAGCTCCCATGATCCTTTGCAATGCCAGATATGAGAGCTAGAGACCAGCAGTCCCACTGAAGGGTGCTGGAGCTGGCATTTGTGTTCGGGGTCAAGCCTCATAACTTCAGGGGATGCTGGGGTTTGTGCCTAGTGCTTTACACAGTTGCCTCCATTTTATAGAGCAGCCTTCCTGTTCCCCACTTTAAATCTGTTGCAAGATTATTATTTTAAAATATGTAGAAATATGTTCATATTTTTAAAGCAGAACCAATGTAGATTTATTAAGGCAAAGTAAGGAAGAACTCCCAAGAGTGAGAGAGGACCCAAGGAAGAGATGTTCTAGAACATCTTTAATAGAAAATCTTTTATTTAGTCTTTGTTCACTTCACACATGTAAACAATGTATCTTGACCATATTCACACCCAAGTCTCCTCCCTCTCCCCCCCCCCAGGTATCCCCTACACATCCATCACTCACCTTCATGTCCTTGACATTTTTATTTTTTCAATGACCCACTGAGTCCAGTCAATATGTCTACTGGAACATTGACTGATCCTGTTGTCTGGATCTGGTGCCAGTCTTATGACGGTAACCATAGTTGTAGTGGGTTCATGAGGGCGACATCCGTGTCATGGCTAGAAGCCAGAATTTCCTAGTACTTCTCCCCATCCTCTGTCTCTTAAGTTCTTTCCACTCCCTCATCCAAGATGTTCCTTCAGCCTTGGCGGGCAGTGGGGAGGGATTGATAGAGATGTCCCATGTGTGACTGAACACTCAATAGTCACACATTCTCAGCAGTTATGAGTCCCTGTTTCAGCTGCTGACCCCTACAGAGGGAAGCTTTTTCTAGCCAAGGGTGTGTGTGTGTGTGTGTGTGTGTGTGTGTGTGTGTGTGTGTGTGTGTGTATGAGAGAGAGGGCAGTATTTTTCAGAACAGATAAGGTTTTATTGATTTCACAAATGACACCATTAAGCAGGGTAGAGAATAACAGAAACTTGATTGTATTTCTCTAAAGTTAGTTATCGGCTTAAGTGTCAATAGCCCAAACTCTAGTATCACACAAAAGAATATTGATATGAAACATTAGAATTGCAAAACTCTTTACTTTCATGTCGTGGGCCTAAGTGCAGGCTGCATTGATTGCAGTGGTCTTAAGTGTTGGCTGCATCTAGATTCATTTGGAAAATGGTTCAGAGAGCCCGGACATCAGCAGGTGGGAACGGGGGAATCCTTTTAAAAGCTCCAGGAGATTTTTAACTGAGGAGGGGGTGGCCATGCAGCAGCTCACAGGGTTCCCCTTGATACTTTCTTTCAAGTAACTAAGATCATGTTTCATAAAATAGTATAAAAATCCTCATTTAATGCTGGGTGTGATAGCATGAACCTTTAATCCCAGCACAGGGAGGCAGAGGCAGGTGGATCTCTGTGAGTTCTAAGCCAGCCTTGTCTACAGTGCAAATTCCAGGCTAGCCAGGGATACACAGAGAAACCCTGTCTCAAAAAACAATACAAAATTCCTTATTTCTTGATATTCCATTAATCTTTCCCATGCTACAGACCTTGTTTGGTCTTTACCACCTGTCACTAATCTAATTAGTTAGCAACACATGTGGAAACTGGTACTATGTGTGTTCTATTCCTATGGCACCCCTTCCCAGCTACAGGATCTCATTGTACAATCCTTGCTAGTGAACACATATTTCTAAGCAAAAGAAAAAAATTTAAAGTAACTCACAATTCTATTTTTCACTTACAACTACTGAAAATGTTCTGCATACTCTATTGTTGTTTCTATGCATATATGTATACTAAAAGTTGAAATATCCCATGAGCTTATCAGGCTTTGATTATTTTGTTTGTTTGTTTTTTGTTTATAGAGACAGGGTTTCTCTGTGACTTTGGAGACTATCCTGGAACTAACCCTTATAGACCAGGCTGGTCTTGAACTCACAGAGGCCTGCCTCTGCCTCCCGAGTGCTGGAATTAAAGGCATGCACCACCACTGCCTGACACTTATGTGGTTTTCTACAGCAAACCTCTGACTACATCTGACCAGAGCTGAGCCTTGCTGAGCTTAAGAGAACCACTTACAAAATACCCGCTCTGGACTTGGGATTTCCTATATATTCTCTCATTTTATCTTTTTGAGAACCCCACATAAGAAATGGTATCACTGCCTTAATGATGAAGAAAGCAAAGCACAGAGAGGTTGAACAATTTAGCCAAAGTACACAGCTAATCAGGGTTGGAACCCATACTGTCTAACTACAGAGTGCTAGCTCTTGGTCATTCTGGAGTGAGACCAAGTCTAGGGCTGGAAATGGGTCATTTCCTCTCTGCCTTCCCATCCCAACCCTGTAGACTGAGACAAGGAGGGTCTATAAGGAGGGTCTTGTCCTAAACCTGAGAGGGCACTGTTCTGGCCCCTCTCCTAAGGACATTCCCAAACATTGAGACAATGACAAAGCCAAAAGCACATGTCCATCTGTATAGTGTTTTAAAGCCATGCCTCAGGTACCAGAACATGAGCTGATGTGGACAGTTTCCCAGAGCCACCTTTCCTAGACTGGCCCTGCCACAGAATCACATGCCCTTTGCCTGTGGAGCACCTAAGGCAGCTGTAGGTTGCGGGTGTGCTCAGCCCTACAAGTTTCAAGTGGAAAGAGACGTGGACAGATAGAGGGTAGGTAGGATAACTCTGGGCCTGTAAGTGTGAGGAGTGAGCCTGCCCAGTCCCCACGTTTCCCCTGTCTGATATGAAAGCCATGTGGGCTCAGTAAAGACCCTTGGAGCACAGATGTTCTAACCCTGACCCCCTGAGTCACACGCTATGGGAGTCATGATTCCCCTGTGCTGGGCTTGTCTAGGCTTCCTCGAGGAACAGCTTACATGGATGGGAACTCTGGGAGTGGAGAAACAGTCCCTCAGTCCTGCCCCTGGTCCCATGTCCCCATGTCCCCATGTCCCCATGTCCCCATGTCCCCATGTCCCCATGTCCCCATGTCCCCATGTCCCCATGTCCCCATGTCCCCATGTCCCCATGTCCCCATGTCCCCACAGCCCCACAGAGGCCAGACACTTCTCCAACACCTGGGTGCATCTGCTGCACTTGGATTTCTGTGCCACCAGCCAGAGGTCATGGTTTTCTTCAATGTCTGGATTCTCTTCTTTCCCTGGTTTTTCCAGACAGGGTTTCTCTGTAGCTTTGGAGCCTGTCCTGGAACTTGCTCTGTAGACCAGGCTGGCCTCAAACTCACAGAGATCCACCTGCCTCTGCCTCCTGAGTGCTGGGATTAAAGGTGTGCGCCACCACTGCCTAGCTATTGTCTGGATTCTTGACAGTTGCCTTTCTCAGGAGCCTCTCAAGCCTCTGTTTTCTAATGACAGTGTTTGGAGGAGGCCCCAGGCTAAAGGGGTGAGTGAAGCACTGAGCCAGCCTTGGTGGCTCAATGGGTGACACTTGTTCTCAGGAGGCCTTGGCTGTCCTTTTGTGGTACTTCCAACCATGACTCCAGGTTTCCTCCAGGCAATGCCAGGAGGCCTGTGGTCTGCTCAGGGACTCTTGAGTTGTGTCACGGTCTTAATTACTATTCTGTTGTTGCAAAGAGACATAATGATCAAGGCAACTTCTAGAAGGAAACACTTAGTTGGGGACTTGCTTACAGTTTCAGAGGGTGAGGCAATGACCATCATGTCAGGAAGCATGGCAACAGGCAGGCAGGCAGGCAGGCAGGCAGCAGGCAGGCAGGCATGGTGTTGGGGCAGTCGCTGAGGGCGCCCATGTGTTCCACAAGCAGCAGACAGAAAGAGAAACTGGGTTTGGTGTGGGCACCAGTGACACACCTCCTCCAACAAGGCCACACCTCCTAATCCTCCCTAAACAGTCCATCAGTGGGAAACAGTCAAAGGGAAGAGCTTGTGGCAGGGTGGGCATGGGGGACATTCTTATTCAAACCTCCATAGTCCCTATCTCTGCGAAAAGGCCTTCAGGACCCTCACACCCCGAGTTGCAAAGCTTTTTGTTCTGAGTGACCTTTTCCTTTGAGTACCAGTGGCCAAAGAATTTGGTCAGGAAGTGTGATGGACAACTGGATCCTCTTTGGCATGTTAACAGTAGAGCTGCATGTCTCTTATTCCCATGAGATCTCTAGGCCGTGTTTCTGGCCCACTGACAGCCAGGGCCTGAACGGACTTAGTCCAGAGAAGGGTAGCTGCCTCCATTCCTGTGGAGTTCCATTCAATGAACCCCATGGGGTCTGCAGGAGCCAGTCCAGGCTGCCAGCAGAGAAATAGCTGGAGGGTTTTCTCCTTGCTTTTTTTTTTTTTTTTTTTTTTTGTAAAATTGAATGTATTATAGCTACAAGATATTTTCTTATGACTTTTTTATTTTCAAATGTCTCTTTGTAATGATGGTGCCTTGCAACCTAACAGTCAGCATAGTTTCCTAATTACTTGCTCTTTCTGTGTCCCTGACCTAAACGTGCTCATTCAGGGCTCACAATGACCTTGATCTCGTCAGTACCATCATTATCCCCATCTTGCATATAAGGAAGTCAAAGCACAGATACTAACACACCCAAGGTCACTCTACTACAAAGTCATGAACCTGGGATTTGAACTCACAGGGTTTGAATCTCCACAAGTCATACAAACAGGTGAGAAGATACTGTGGTTTGCAGAATGCCTGTCTTCCCACAGGCAGGGGCTACTGAGCCCCAGTTGGTCTTGTTGGGTGGGAAGGCAAACCCACTGTTTCTAGATAATTCTGGAATGTGGACTTTCAATACAGGATACCCAGTTTTTATGTGTGGGTTACAAGTCCACCAAGAATTAAGCAAAATGCACCTGGAGGCCATACCACTCATCTGTGATCTGTCAGTCAGTGCTGACAGTTTCTTTTGTAGTTGTTTGTTTGTAGCCAGGACCTCTCAATATAGCTCAAGCTGGCCATGAACTTTAGGTAGGCCAGGCTAGCCTAAAACATCCAAATTAAAAATAAACTCTTGTCCAATCTCTGCCCCAGCCTGTAGAGTGATGTGACTGGTGAACAACACTGGTGTAGACCACTGTTCTAGACATTTTTTGTTTCTTTGTGTTTGCTTTTTAAGACAGGGTTTCTCTGTGTTGCTTTGGAGCCTGTCCTGGAACTCGCTCTGTAGACCAGGCTGGCCTCGAACTCACAGAGATCCACCTGCCTCTGCCTCCCAAATGCTGGGATTAAAGGTGTGCACCACCAACACCCAGCTATTTTTTGTTTCTTAATGAACACTTAGTAAATGAAGCTTGTTTTTCCTGGGTCTCCTGTAAAACCTTTGTGTCTAGACCCTAGAAAGATCCCTGGTACTGGGACCATGGGGAACAGTCAGGGCAGGGGGGGGGGCAGCATTTGGTACAGTTCTAAGGAGCCCAATCTCTGCACTGTGTCACCCTTAGCAGACCCAACTAAGAGGAGGGAGCAGGGACTCCTCTTAGCCATGCCCTAATGTATGCCAAGATCTGGAAATCAAGAAGGATTATGGGTTAGGAATTTCTGATCTAGGGCTGATCTGCCCATATTTTGCATATCATTCCACACTACTTGTGCCCCTCTGCCTTGCTTTTTTTGGCTCCTTAACACTCTCCAATCTGGAAAGAACATGGGCCCTCCACAAGACCCAGTCTTGGTCCTGCCATGGTCACCAACTTGCCGGGTACCTAGACAGGCAATGTAGCTGGCACCTTTGCTTCCAGGAAATAAGAACTAGGTCCTACCCTCTGAGAGGCTGCTGGAAGGTGGTGCAAACCAGCTGCTAAAAACACAAGCTCATGCTGGGGCTCAGCCATAAAGCTTTCTTAGCATGTGTGACCCTAGGCTCTGTCCCTACCAGCCCTAGATTCTGCCCCCAGCAATGCATCACACAAGCAACTGTTGCCAAAACCAAGGCCTCCTTGAAGAGGCCAATTCTTGCTCACAGCCTGGTCTAGCCTTGAGGGTGGGGGCTCACTTTCCAGGGCTCTGGGCACTGCAGTGTGATACCCTTATTAAAGGCACTCCTTCTATTTTGCTTTCTGTCCTCCTTGGATTCAGAAGATGTTCCCAGGAGCCTGGTTGTGCTGGGCCTCACTCCTGCTCCTGGCCAGGCCCATCCAGCCTTGCCCCATGGGTTGTGACTGCTTCGACAGGAAGGTATTCTGCTCAGATCAGCAGCTGGCCACCATCCCACTGGACATCCCCTCACATGTCACAGACATTGTCTTTGTGGAAACTGCCTTCACCACGGTGGGGGCCAGGGCTTTCGGCAGTAACAGTAACCTGACCAAGGTGGTCTTCCTCAACACTCTGGTCCATCACCTGGAGCCTGATGCCTTCGGGGGACTGCCCAAGCTGGAGGACCTGGAGCTGACAGGTAGCTCCTTCTTCAACCTCAGTGCCGACATCTTTTCTAACCTGAGCTCACTGGGGAAGCTCACCTTGGACTTTGACAGGCTGATGGCTCTGCCTGAGGACCTCTTTCACCACATGGACAACCTGGAGTCCCTCCAGCTTCAGGGGAACCAGCTCCAGACCCTGCCTGAGAGACTCTTCCAGCCTCTGAGGTACCTGAGAACCCTCAACCTGGAGCTGAACCTTCTGAACAAGCTCCCTGAGGGACTGTTCCAGTCACTCACCAGCCTGCAGATGCTAAGGCTGAGTAACAACATGCTTACGGGCCTCCCCGAGGGCTTGCTGGCCAATCTGGGCAGCCTGCAGGAGCTCTTTCTGGACGGCAATGCCATCGAGGAACTGTCCCCACAAGTGTTCTCACAGCTTCTCAGCCTGGAGAAGCTGTGGCTGCAACACAACTCCATCAGCCACCTGCCGGACTCTGTCTTCTCCTCCTTGTGCAACCTGACCTTTCTAAGCCTGCGGGACAATGTTCTGTGGACGCTGCCTGCTGACCTCTTCACCCACAACCCAGGGCTGCTTCACCTGTCCCTGTCCTACAACCAGCTGGAGACCATCACCGAGGGCACCTTTGCCAACCTGTCCCAGCTTGTTTTCCTCACACTCTCGCACAACGCCATTGCCCACCTTCCTATGGATGCCTTCAGGGACCTCAAGCAGTTGGCCAAGCTCTTTCTGAACAGCAACAACTTGACGGCCTTACACCCAGCCCTCTTTCAGAACCTGTCCAGGCTTGAGCTGCTCAACTTGTCTAAGAATCATCTGACCATGCTCCCCGGGGGCATCTTTGACACCAACTACAACCTCTTCAAGCTGATCTTGTCCGGCAACCCCTGGCAGTGTGACTGCCACCTGGCCTACCTCACCAGCTGGCTCCGCCTCTACAATGACATGATCTTGAACACCGATACCTACTGTGCAGGCCCAGCCTACCTCGAGGGCCAGTTAGTGTCCATCCTGAAGCAGGAGCAGCTAGTATGCCCTATCACCCCGGGGCATTTGGGCTTCCTAGCCCAGGGAATGAATGACAGGGAGCCAGTGGGCAGCTGGGATCTGGCAGTCGAAGGAAGGGCAACCCGCAGCCAGTGCACCTACAGCAACCCCGAGGGCACTGTGGTACTGGCCTGCAAGGAGGCCCAGTGTCGCTGGCTGAGCATCCAGCTGTCTTCCAGGCAAGGCTCAGACTCCCCGGCAATGGCCTACAATTCCAGTCAGGAGTGGGAGTTGAGGTCAAGCTGTGGTTCCGTGAGGGTCATTGTGTCTATTGAGGCTCTGGCTGCTGGGCCCTAGGTGCAGTAAATAGATTCATAAGTCTGGCCAAGTGACTTCTTGGGGCAGAGGGAGCTGAATGTGTGATGCTAATGTAAGGGACATGACCACATATCCGGAGTAGGAAGGCGTGAGGCATGCTTCTCCTCATCTTTCCTCACCATGCCCTCTTGGAACCCGTTGGCCTAACAAGGACATCCCTGAAAACCACACCAAGGCCTAGCTCAGCAGTTCTCAACCTTCCTAATGCAGTGACCCTTTAACACAGTTCCTCAAGTTGTGGTGACCCCAACCATAAAATTATTTTAGTTGCTACTTCATAGCTGTAATTTTGCTACTGTTAAGAATCATAAATGTAGATATGTTTTGGAGACAGAGGTTTGTCAAAGGGGTCATGACCCACAGGTTGAGATCCACTGGTCTGGAGACTAAAACAACCCCAGTCAAATGTTTTCCTGTTATGTAACCCCACCCCACTCCCTGCTCTGAGTTCTAGCCTCAAGGCTCACTCACCACTCCTGTAGTATAGGAAGTAGAGGCCGCATGCTCGAAAGCAGATTGTCTGTTCTCACTTCTCCCCCCATTTTATTTTTAGTGGATAGAGAGAGGAAAGGGATACTAGAGGAGCTGAGGTGACTAGAAAAGAATAGGGCAGGGATGTGTGGAGAGATGATATTGTCCCGGCCACCTCTCGAGCTGCATCCAGGAGAAATCAAGGCAAGGTGGTGCCTTAGGCAAGCAGAGGCCGGCTACAGGGCTCTCGGGAAGGCAGTGAGGCTTTGCCTGTGCAGCACACAAGATGGCTGCTCCCTGAGAAGTGAGTGCCTCAGGAGCAGGAGACGGGGAGCTGGTGGACTGGGACAGTCGCTTTGTGCCTCTGAACTGCTGAGTCACTGAACGCCCTCCTCTGGTTTCTAAGATGTCTCTGCTGTCCTATCCAGTCTCCTTTCCATCTTCCCTTTCTCTTGCTCACCCCCTCCCAGATCGTTGCACAGCCTCCCACTTGGTTACAGGGCTGCAGAATGGAAAGGCTAACCCAATATGAGATGCACTGTGACCCCTCCCCCCAACTCACAGTCCAGGGGAGAAATTAGACAGGAACTTGGAAAATAAACTCTAAACACAGAGATCTCTTCGTGACGGTGTCATACATGGGGTGCTCTATTTATGTTTCTGTTGAGATAGAACATCGACCAACCTAACCCAACCTGGAGGAGGAAAAGGTTTTATTTGGCTTATGAGTTCATATCATAGTGCATCATTGTGGGAAGCCGGGGCGGGAACACGAGTCAGGAACTGAACTGGAACCATAGAGGAACACTGCTTACCACTTGCTTGCTTTCAGACTATGTTCAGCTACCTTTCTTATAGGTCACAGGGCTACCTGCCCGGGGTGGTGCTGTCCACAGTGGCCTGGGCCCTTGCCATGTCCATTATCAAGGAAAAGTCCCACTGCTGGGCATGGTGGTGACACCTTTAATCCAAACATCTAGGATGCAGAGGCAAGTGGATCTCTATGAGTTCAAAGCCAGCCTGGTCTAATAGAGAGTCTCAGACCAACCAGAGCTACACAGTAAGATTCTGAACAATAATAATAAATAAATATAAACATAAGTGATGATGATGATGATGATAAGGCCCCAAAGACTTGCCTATAGACCAATCTGTTAGAGGCATTTTTTCAACTGAGTCTTCCTTTCTAGATGACCCAACTTGTCCAAGTTAACAAAACTAACCAGCATTAGGAGGCCTGTGGATGCCTGGCCTTGAGTAAGTCACAGCCTGAGCAGAGTGGGAGCTGAGTGTTGGAGATGTGGTGGGGGAGGGGACAGGGCACTGGAGGGGGGGAGGGTGGGTGATGTCAGGCCAAGGCTTAGAGCCCAGAGGAGACTCTGGGTCTCCAGGGCCTCCTGGGTGTCTGGGTGACATGCAGGGGTGAGGACTCTGGGAACAGACCCTAGGCCCTCTGCAAAGGCAGTGGCACTCAACCGTGGAACATCTGTGTTCATTAAGGATTCGGCAGGCAGTTCCCACAGAGGCCTGTGCTTCCAGCAGTTGGCCAAGAACAAGAAACTAGGAAAACAGTTTGAGCGGTGCCTGGCTAGAGATGAGACCCGAAAGGGATGCTACAGAAATAGAAGCAGACTTTAGTGACTTAGAGCACTCACAGAAGAGTTATAGCAATGTAAATCAGCCATCAGCGGTACTACTTTACTTCCTTTCCACAGGAACCGGAAAGCCGGGCAGCTCAGATGTAGTGGTGTGACAGGGCCCCAGACCTTAGCACAACAGACTCCATGATGGAAGTGCCATTCAGGCTGTAAAACAACATGCAGACAGCACCACCTGCCAAAATGAAACAAAGACCTAATCTATTAAAGCCCAAGGTTCTGGGGAAGTCTCTAATGTACTAACCTTGCTTTTTGGCTTCTGTAGTTCTGCTTCTGGCCAACTATTTTTGTTGCCTGAAGTGTGTCAACCCAGAACATGTTTTTCTGTGCTTAAGAGCTCACCCTGGGCGGTAGTGGTGCAACACCTTTAATTCCAGCACTTGGGAGGCAGAGACAGGTGGATCCCTGTGAGTTCCAGGCCAGCTTGGTCTACAGAGTGAGTTCCAGGACAGCCAAGGCTACACAGAGAAACCCTGTCTCAACAAACAAACAAACAAACAAACAAACAAACAAACAAGCTCACCTTGAGAAAGTCTTGGGTTACACTGGGATCCCAAACACCAAACACCAAACACCAAACACCAAGTGTAGTCACTGGATAATAAAGATTTCCATTGGCTAAGTCCGAGCAGTCTTCCCTGGTGAATACCTGGGAACGTAGGCCCAGGAGAACCGCAATGCTGTTGGTGAATGTAGTCCTCCACTTGGGGAGGGGCTAAGCGGGTAGGCGTGGCTGGAGATGCAGAGGAAAGGCCTGGTCTCAGGGGACTGTCTTTTGAAGACAATGACATTGTGAACAAGGGCAGAGGCAGGTTAGGCAAATGGAGGCCAACATGCCTGCACTACACTAAGGAGCGAAGCTTCCCCCTCCATCCCCCTCAAGTGGATGAGTTTAAAAATAATAGGAATCTGCTGACTGGCAGATGATTCACCAAAGCAACAGGTTACTAGATCCACTGGCTCTATAGCTAAAATCATTAAGAGTAATCCAGGCTGGGTAGTGGTGGTGCTTGCCTTTAATCCCAGCACTCAGAAGGCAGAGGCACGTGGATCTTTGTGAGTTGGAGGCCAGCCTGGTCAACAAAGTGAGTTCCAGGACAGCCAGGACTATTACACAGATGAACCTTGTCTCAAAAAAACCTAAAACAAAAACCAAAAAATAATCCAGACCACATCTTGCAAGGGTGGGCAGCTTGGCCTAGAGGCTCTGCTGTGTTGGACTGCTGACTCCCATCAGGCAGGAAGTCTACCACTGGGACACAATAGCACAGAGCACATTAGAGGAGCCGTAGGTCTGTCTGTTCAAGAAGCACCTGAGTTCCAGGCTTGACCAAAGAGGTCATCCGTTCACTGCAGACAGAAAGGAGAAAGGCACTAACACATCTCTAACTCTGGGGCTGCCGGGACAGGTGGCTCAGTACATAGAAATATTTCCTAATTAAAACAGATGGCCTGCATTTGATCTCATATCACATGGTAGGAGAGAATTGGCTCCTAAGAGCTGTCCACTACCCTTCACAAACATACATAGTGGGTGGATACCCATGCATGCATGCATGCACACGCACACGTGCACGCCCACACACACGTGCACACACACACGCACACACAGAGAGAGACATAATACAGTTTTTAAAAAAGAGAGACATAATACAGTTTTTAAAATTAAAAGCATAGCTCTAGATTACATTAGAATGAATTAATGATGGGAGATGTTATTTTGTAAATATGTTTCTCATACTGGTTAATGAATAAAGCAAGATAGGCGGAGCTAGGAGACTAGGAGGAAAGAAGAAACAGGAAGGAGGAGTCAGCATGGAGAGCCTGGAGAGAGCAGCATGGAGCCTGGAGAGAGCAGCATGCCGGCCTGTTGCTCCTCGGTAAGATGAGCCACGTGGAAATACCTAGATTAATAGAAATGGGTTAATCATTAAGAAAGAGCTAGCCAATAAGAAACTAGTAACTGGCAAACAAAATTATATCAAACAGAGTCTCTACGGGTTATTGGAGGCTGGCATGGCGGTGGGACCAGGCCGTGGGAAAAACCTACTTGTAACAAATTAAGGTCTTGAGCCAAATGATGCTGTTGGAGAAAGAGCACTGGTCAACAACCAGTTTACATCCAGGTAAGCTGTGTGAGCAAGTGGCTTTCTGTGTGCTGCCTGGTCTCCAGGGGGTCCTCATGCTGTGTCTCCTTGTGGGATGGCCTGGCCTGATCTAACAGTTGAGGGTTTTTTCTTAAAGATTTATATTAGTTTTAATTATGCATATGCATATGTGTGTATATCTATATAGGAGTACAGGAGTATTTGTGCAGTGCCCCTAGAGGTCAGAAAAGAGAGGGTCAAATCTCCTGGAACTGGAGTTTCAGGCAGTTGTGAGTCCCCTGGCATGGGCCTAGGATCAGAAACACTGTTTTGTTTGTTTGTTTTGTTTTGTTTTTCATTCTGAGCTAGAAGTCAGTGTATCTGCTCTCTGCTTCCAGAACGTTTGACATTTAGTAAATTATGCCTCTTGCTAGGTCTGTTTCTGCATCGGTTCATCAAAGAGGTTGACTGAACCCCAGAACCATCTAGGGGTCTTTAGAAACAAACAGACAAACATCGGGGTCTGGTGCTGTGGCTCGGCAGGATTTGGCTGGACATGGTGATGTCTACCAATAGTCCCAACTGCTCGGGGGCTGAGGCAGGAGGATCACCTGGACCCAGAAACGGAAGTCTCACTTGGGCTATATAGGGAGAACCCATCTCAAAAATAAAGTAACAAAAGTCTAGTAAAAACTCAAGCCAAGATGGCAGGGAATTTGATGTCAGCCTTGATAGATGATATATATATATATATATATATATATATATATATATATATATATATACATAGATAGATAGATAGATAGATAGATAGATAGATAGATAGATAGATGACAGTGTATCACTTCTCATGATTCTAAACCACAGCCAGGGTTGAAAACAAGATTCCACCCAACAGGCATACCACTTATATCTTAAGCCACAGTTATGGTGTGAATGTTGGCCTCATCACACCTACCCAGTGTAACATTTGAATGAATATGCTTGAATGAATTGAGCCGCAAATACCATAGAAAAACGCATCTTGTATATTCTCCTTTTCCCCCTTGTCATTGTATAGCACCTCTTTACAGCACAGAGGATTGATTCTTTTCCAAGTAGCTTTCAACACTGCAGGTCAGAGATTTCCTGCCACCTGCTAGCCATGGAACTCTAGACAGATCACTAAGCTCTGTGCTCCAGTCTCCTTACCATCTCACAGTGCACCAGGATAGTGGCTGGAAGATAAGGTTCAGAGTGATCCTTTTGTTATTGTTATTATCATTATTGTTCAGTCTTTTGACATGACTTTTCGGTCAGTGATGGACCACAGACACAGGCTGTCTCATAAGATAATAACAGCTGAAGATTTCTTATCTTCTGGTGACATGGTAACTGTTCAAATATCAGAGGACATTACTCACCTGTTTGTAGTGATCTACAGTAAACAAACCTACTCTGTTATCAGTCATAAAAGTATAGCATGTTCAATTATAGACAGCATGCTAACCCTGACAATTCATCGAATGATGAATCTACTGGCTTACATATTTACTGTACTGCACTGTCATTGTTTCAGAGTGCATTCCTGCACCATGAAAAATCATTTACTGAAGCTGGAGATGCAGCTTGCCTGTCTATATGTGTGAGGCCCTGGATGACATCAGTGAGACCCTAAAACAAACAAACAAACAAACAAACAAACAAACAGAAAACCCAAAATGTTTACTGTACAGCAGCTTGCTGTTAGATTTTGGCATCCAAATACATCTCACTACGTGGAGTGGCCACATGTACATTGAGTTTATGTCGGTGACCGATACCCTGACAGAACCTCTTAGCACTGTGGGAACGTGTTCCTTGTGTGAGGAGACATGACTGTACTTCTAGAGAAGTGGGTGTCGGTGGGGATGGGTTTGGACAAACTCTGGCCAACATAGCACAATGCAAGTCCCGCCGTGACCAGGACCCTGAAGATGTTAGGATCCTGGTCTCGGCGCGCCCTCTTGTGGCTCGTTTGAAGAACGGTCTTCTATGATGACTGACGCCTTCCTTCTGACTGCAAAGCTAATTCTGAACCAGCCAGGCCCTTTCAGCCCCCACACGCGCACGGGGGAGAGATAGCAATGTGGGCGTTCCGCTTGGTGTCAGTGTGGCCGGTCTGGCACGAGGTTGACTTGTTGTGCCCCTCCCACGATGTCCAAACATGCTGCCCAACGCCGCTGGGGTTTCAGTCCCGTCAACAGTCAGAATTGCATACATCTACTGCTGGAGTCTCTGCATAGATGTCGTCTGCTTTCAGGGACAGCCAGGGCATACTTGGGAAGAAAGGGGTTTTGTCTCTTTAGAATTATATTTATTGGTTCTTCATCATTTTGGAAAATCATTTCCCCTTGGTGACATGTTGCCTGTATTTTAAATTTTTAATTTGAGTATAAGCAGAGATCCATTTCTTTTGCATTTCCCCTTATGTAGTATGAACAGGCACACATGTCCTTTACCAGGCCCGTGGTGAGTGAATTCTTATTCACAGTACTACACGGAGAAGGGTATTTTATTGTAAATGAGCTTTTATTTCCAATTCATCCTAGAATATTGTATTTTTAAGTTCTCTGGGAGGTCTGATTACATTGCTGTGAATATTTATTTCTGGAGGTGAGAAGGGCTATTACAAATAACTCACTGTAAAAAGGTGTGCTTTGTCGGTGGGGACATGTAGCCCCAGAGTAACAGGAGGGTAAGCACAGTGGTTCCCAAGAATAAGAATAAGGATAATAACCTGACCTGCCTCTCCCACATTTTCTCCTCTTGTGGTAGAGGCCATCAGCAGGCCTGCGGCTCTCCTCTGTCACATTGAGAATGCACCTCACCTCCACATTAAGAGAGAGGGTTTATAATCAAGAAATAAGATCCAAGCTGCAGTTCACTGAGTTCATGGCCAGCCTGGTCTACAGCGTGAGTTCTAGGTTAGCCAGGGCTACACAGAGAAAGCCTGTCCAGATAAACAAAAACAAGCACAAGCAAGCAAGCAAACAACAACAAAAGTACTTAGTGGGATGTCTCAGGTAATTGTGGGTGTGTCTTTTTCCTTCCTCTTTTGTTCCCAGGAATGAGGTAATCGGGGTTCCTGGGCCATGTGTTCCCAACATGAGGTGTTGCCCCCACTACAGGCTAAAAGTAGCAGGGCCAACTGACCACAGACCGAAACCTCCAAACTATCATTTCAAATAAGCCTCTCCTATTTTTAAGGGGATGTCTTGAGTGTTTTGTTACAGTCACAGAAAGCCGTCTACCAAGGGGTCTATCATTTAGATTCTAACCTCCTGAAATCCGCTTATGGATATGCCCAGAATTCTCAGCGGTCGTCTATCCTGAGAATCCCACAGGCCAGAATTTGAGAGTGGAAAACATAAAATTGGTCACATCAATTTGGAAACCTCATCTGTGGCCCCACTTCTGCCCCTGGGTTTGTCCTGTGACTTAGCCTCTTAGCTAAGTCATCTGGTGACCAGCAGCGAAGGCTTTGAGGTTGTGTGGAAGGTTCCACATGCTGCCTCAGGCTTCTAAAGTATGCTGTCCACCCAGGAGCCACTGCTCCATTGAGCTGGGTGGAAACACCTCCTAGGAGTGGGCGGGGCTTCGTCTACTGCCAACTCCTGTGGTCTTTCTTTTTTCTTTTTATCTTTCTTTCTTTCTTTCTTCTTTTCTTTCTTTTGTGTGCATTGGTGTTTTGCCTGCATGCATGTCTGTGTGAGGGTACCAGATCCTTTAGAACTTGAGTTACAGTCAGTAGTGAGCTGCCATGTGGGTGCTGGGAATTGAACCGGGGTCCTCTGGAAGGGAAGCCAGTGAGAGCTCTTAACCTCTGAGCCATCTCTCCAGCCCCTCCTGCGGTCTTTCGTCTCTTTCTCAGACCTATGGGCCAGGCTTCCGGTGTCAAGCCTGTAGTAACTTATGCCAACAGCAGCCATTCCCAGCTCTTTGTGAAGATAACTGGTGAGTTATAGGGTCAGCCTTCATGGCAGGCATTGCATGGGCAGGGCATCCCTGGAGAGAGAGCACTGATGGTCCTCCAGGACTGTGAGAGCCAGTGCAGTATTTGCTGGAGGTCTTTGGAGCACAGTGCTCTGACCTGGAACCCTGCTGTGTGGAGCTTTTTCTAGAGCCTTACTGATCTATGGTAGCTACTGTTTAGTCAGCGTCCTGACTAACTTTGCCAGCTGCCGAAATAAAGCAGTCTGCAGAGCGGCAGAGTGGGCCAGGGGTTTCTGTTTAATGACTTCAGGAGTAAGAGAACTTGTCTTGATTAATAAAAATGTTTCTGTCTTGACCAAGGGACCAGGGTTCCATGTGGCATTTATGCCCTTGGCTGAGAGCAGACTCTCTGTCTACCCGCAGGAAGCCTTTCAGAAGGGAAACGCATCTGGATTTGATCCTTAGAACCCGAGAAGACGCCAGATGGTGCCATGCATGTGCCAATACTCCTACAGTGAGATAGACGGCAGCCAGAGATCTGTTCAGAACCTGCTTCAGTAGGCAGAAGGTGGGATTTGATTCCTGAAACTTGTCTCCTGACCTCCACGCTCATGCCATGGCAAGTGTGTATGTGCACAAGAAAGACAATTTCAAATGTCTCTAAAACAGACAGACAGACAGACAGACAGACAGACAGACAGACAGATAGGTAGACCGAAAGAAAGAGATGCCCTTCAGAGCTTTTCCTAAATGGAAAACAGCCCCTCCAGGAGAGCTCAGCATGCTATAGCCCCCTAGGATTCTAAAGAACTTCTTGTACCTGGTTGAACAGAGCATCTAGGGCAACAGGTCCATAGTCTGTTCCCTTCCCCACCCCTTCTCAACCAGAAACTCCTCGAGGGGTAAATAATATTTTTGGGAAGCAGCCTCTCTGAGAATCTCCATCCTGTCTTCTTTGGAACCATCAAGCTCATAAAAGAGACACTCCCAGGCTAGTTCTGCCAGACACTCTCTGAGATCTGGGGTGTGGGGGGTGTGGGGTGGGAATCCTGTGGGAAAGCTCTGAAGTCTGTCAGCTTCCCTTCCATCGTGAAAATGATTATTTCTCATAACAAGATCTCAGCTCTGCCTTACCAAATAGTGATTATCAGAGGGCCTGGGATACTCCCAGATTCTTGCCTAGAGGCCAGTTAAGTCCCCTCTCCTGCAGAACCCAAGAATTCTCCTCAGGATGCACTGAGGGGTTAAGTGTTCTCATGGGCCTGCGACCCCCCCACCCAGGCTCTCGGCTCTGGTTTCTTGTCTGGGAACCTCCAAGGACTCCTGTGTGGATGCAGATGTCAACATCCATTGCCATCTTTTGTGCCGCCATAACTCACAGTGACTTTGGCCCTAGCTTTGCTTACCAATAACTTCCCGGAGCAGAAACCCTCAAGAATCCCACGAGGGTCACTAGATCACAGGCAATAACCAAGTTCAATAACCAAGTTCTCATGGCAGTCTCCTTTGCTTGCTGCAGCCTTTCAACCAGTGATCAAGCCTTGCATGGCAACCATGACCTCAAACTCCTTTGTTACCCAAAAAGACCTTGGGACCTCCATGACCATGGCATTGGAATGGAGTCCCACAATGAATCTCCCGTATGCTACTGAATAATGAACCCTTGGGAGACAGCTTGACTGGCTGCTGGCTGGCTGTCCTTTCCTTCCCCACTCCCTGGTAGAGGTGACAATGAATATTGTCACCTCTGGCATACGTTCTTGAACCTGGATAGGAAATGCATCATTTTTTTTTTTTAATCTTCACCAGCTGTGTCCGTTGGCTGTGGCATGCAGAGGCCTGCTCTCTGCACTTTGAGGTTCATTTGGTTTCAGAGGAAGGAATGAAGCCCCAGGACTTCCCCTCATACAAGAAACAATATACAGCTTCTTTGTTATGGTTTGAATCTGAAGTATTTCCATGTCCTGATGCTTGGTCCCCAGCTTATGGGACTGTTCTGAAGGTGCAAGCCGGGACTGGGGCTGGATTGACGGCTTGGAGGTCAAGAGCACTGGCTGCTCTTCCAGAGGTCCTGAGTTCAACTTCCACTAACCTCATGGTGGCTCCCAACCATCTGTAATGAGATCTGGTGCCCTCTTCTGGCTTGCAGACATACATGCAGGCAGAACACTATACATAATGAATGAAAGAAGCGGGACCTGGCTAGGCAGTGGTTGAGCTCACCTTTAATACCAGCACTCAGGAGGCAGAGGCAGGCAGATCTTTAAGTTCGAGGCCAGCCTGGTCTACAGAGTGAGTTCCAGGACAGCCAGGGCTACACAGTGAAACCCTATCTCAAAAACAATACATCAAATAAACAAAAGCAAAGGAAGTGTGTGGCCTGGCCTTCAGGACTGACCCTTTGAAAGTTATACCTGTTTTAGTTGTGAGGTCTAGTCTCTGTCCCCCAGCCTGCCACGGTATGAACAAGAAGCTGCTATAGATTAGGTTCCTCTGGCTCTGCCCTTCCCCACCATGATGGGCTGGACTCCGACTGTTGGAAACCCCCAGCCATCATAAATCTTTCTTCCCTGAATTACTTTGTCACAGTGATGAGAAAAGAAACAGATACACACCCAAAGCCAGCGTGTCACATGCCTCCTCCCGCCTACAAGAGGAAACAGGGGTCTTTCCCAGGTTTGGGCACTTCTGGATTAGGCTCAGAAGCCGAAGGGAGGGGTTTGAATTGGTCGTTGGAATAATTTTATTTTTTGCTCTGAAATCACCATTTCCTGACATGTGACATTGCTTTGACATCTGTGAAACCAGGGAACCTGTGAAGTCTCCTGACATCTTAAAAAATGGATCTGTGAAATTGGTGTGTCCTAATAAATGGCAAGCCAAAGATCCCTAGGGCATGTGCCTGTCATTAGACACCCCAAACGATAAAGCTGGTATTTAACTTGAAATGTAAAAACTTGAGCGAACAAAATCCCACTCTCCCACCCTTCCACTCTCCAAAGCGGAGCTTCTAAACTGGCGATGAAGAATGATTCTCAGCAGCCAAACTAAGGGTCCCAGCACCTAATTTAAAGTTTCTGCATGTGCTCAGGGGACGTTTCCCCCCTAGAATTCAATAGCTGTTTTGTTAGACCCAGGCTACCAGGTTTGCACATGTGATTTCCAGACTATACAGATTAAAGTCAAGAGAAACCACAAGCTGGAGGACATGTGGGAATCTTGCTGAGGAAGATTTGATGACGACATAGAAGGTGATGGAAAAGTGACGAAATCAGCCAGAGTGCATAAGCAGGGCAGCCTGCACCATCACATGGACAGAATTTCCACGGCAAAGGCAGCACATTCATTCTTCCTGGGAAACCCGGCATCTCCTAGCATGCTGCCTGGGGTGGCAGCATGTCCTTCTGTATACATGTTTCTCTTATTGGCTGATGAATAAAACACTGATTGGCAAATAGCTAGGAAGAAGATAGGTGGGGCAATCAGACCAGGAGAAGGCTGGGGAGAGGAAGGAGGGAGAGGAGGCCAGGAGACGCCATGTTGCTGAAGGAGTAACATGCCTGATTACGGGTAAGCCACAGCCTCGTGGCAATACATAGGTTAATAGAAATGGGTTAATAATTAAGACAGAGCTAACTATGGGCCAACTCTAATATAGTGTCTGTGTGTTTATTTGGGGCTGAAGGACGATGGAGCTTGGCAGGACAGAAAACTGCCATCTTCACCTTCACATTCCCCTGGAATCAGAGCTCCAAACAATTGCTTAAAATACCATTTAGTTAGGAGATGAAGCAGGGTTATGAGACAGGAGGCAGAAAATCCAGCAGAAGATGCATTCCAAAGACTGCCATGCATCCTAAAAGCCATCGAGAACACGTCCAGAGCAGTCTTCTCTGGTGGGTGGGGGGTTGTGTGTGGTGAGCATCCACCCACCTGTCCCAACCCGCAGCTCCTAATACCCACATTTCCACAGAGGGATCAGACCAAGTGTGCAGGATGGCCCCCCATAGCTGTTGAGAAGGGGTGGGCTGATGACATGTGTGGGTGGAACTGTACCCACACTAAAAAGTAAGCGCTAAGTGTTGTATCACCTCGAGGGCCAGACCTGGTAGTCCAGAGTGCCTGTCCTTCGACAGAGATCCTCGGCAGTGCTGAAACAAAGACCCACTGTGGAGATGCTGCTTTGGAACTGACCGACCCACTAACCCCCTGAAGCCTGCATGAGAGGAGGCAGTTGGAGACTGGGGACTCCTGGCTTCAGCTCCGGGGACCTGAAGCACAGTGCCTCCAGCCCAGCCTGCTTGACCCAGGGCTGTTCATCCAGGACGTTTTCACTTTCCTCTTTCTGCTGTGTTGGGGTGCTAAGAGCCACTCACTATTTCACAAACTATTGGTGCCTTAGGTCAGGCTCTGTGGAGTCAAATGTTGAAGGGATGATCCAAGTGCAGCAAATGCATTAAACGGGGGTGGGGGGGTGGGGGTGGGGATGGGGGTGGGAGGGTAGCTGGGCCCAGTGGCACAGGCCTGTCATCCCAGTTACTGGAGAGAAAGGGGTTACATCAGAGGTTCAAGGCTAGCTTGGGCTACAGAGTGAGTCCAAAACCAGTTTGACCAACCTTGTGAGATTTCTCAAAATAAAAAGTAAAAGAGAGCCAGGGTTCTGTTGGGTGGTGGAGTACTCGCCTGGCATGCAGAGGCCCTTGGTACAGCAAAACAAACAAATAAACCTAAAGAGGTGATCTCAGAAGAATTTGGAATAGAGTAGGGAGCACAGGGTGTGGGGAAGGAACCTCTGGAATGCAAATTATTTGTCATCGTTTGTTTCAATTTAGGCAAAAGAGCTGACTTCACAATCAGCCAGTGGCTAGAGGTTGTCCCCTTCTGGTTACAGGAGGCCAGTGAGTCATAGACACCAGGAGGGAGCTAAGAAGGGGTCTGTGACATCTTGTAGAGCATGGACTGTGTCTAGCACAGTGATCCTCCATGCCGGGCACTGGATTAGAACATTATGTCACTGTGTATGACCTCCAGGTGACCCCTACCCACTTGGAGAAGGACTGCCTTTAGATACCAAGTACTCTGTTTTGGGCAATCTGGGTTTCCCATCTGACCATGACTTTAAGAAAGTCACTGCCTCCCTGGCCTCTGTTTGGCTTTGCGGGACCCCACTTTGCTCTCCCCTTGTGACTCTGGTCAACACCATCTGGATGCAGGTGCTGAGGGAGCACCCCAACTGGCAGTCGGCTGGGCATCCCTTACTCTTAACCTGGTAATGTATGACTGAAACTCTTTCACAGGGCTGCTGATGTGTGTGTAAGACAGTGCCTCATCTCTGTGGCAAACACCCGAGCAGTGTAGAAGGCTGCAGGGTTCTGGTTCACTGTTTCTAAGGTTTTGGTCCGTCATCCCTTGGCTCCGTGTTTCTGGCCTGAGGTGAGGGAAAGCATCATCATAGAATACTAGGTGATAGAAAAGTGTGGCCGTTCACATCATGGCCTTTGAGGTAACAGAGCAAGAACTGGGTTCAGCCTGACATAAACCGTAGCCTGCAAAGCCATGTCTCCTACCACCCACTTCTTCCGGATAGCCTCACTTCCTGATTCTATCATTTCCTAATAATGCCATGACATGATGAATCCATCAATGGGATAATCCATTGATTGTCAGAGCCTTTAAGATCTAATTGCCTGGGCTGGAGAGATGGCTCAGTAGTTAAGAGCACTGGCTGCTCTTCCAGAGGTTCTGACTTTAATTCCCAGCAACTACATGGTGGCTCACAGCCATCTATTGTGGGGTCTGATGCCTTCTGCTTGCCTGCAGTGTATATGCAGATAGAGCACTCATATATATATAAAATATATAATAAATCTTTAAAATGTATAAGTAAATCCATTCATCTGTCGAGAATAGTCTCACCAGCTGAGGGCCAAACCTGTACACAGGAGTATCTGGAGGTAGGTTTCAGAGTCTGTGCATAAGAAGGGCAGAGTTGTTATTTGGGTGGACATTTTCAGGGCCATTGAAGGACAGAAAGTGGCAATAAAAAGCAATTGTTGAAGTTGGAGAAGGTCAGTGGTTAAGAGCACATACTGCCCTGCTAGGTGACCCAAGTTTGAGGCCCAGCATCCATACCAGGTGACTCACAACAGCTGTCTATCCAGCTGTGGAGATATCCAACATGTCTGGCACCTGCACTCATATGCACAAACTCAGACATACAGACACAATTCAAAGCAATTTTAAAAGTCTTTTTAAAAAGTAACTTCCATATCCAAGTCCAGAACAAGAGTGTGAACTGTTGAGTTTTCATAAATTGGCTTATGCCCACCCACACTGAAAAGGCCACAGAGTAACTTTCCCCTGTGGCCCAGGGAAGCAGCTGCTGTGTAGGACCAGGGTGACTCAGCATCCACCCTGACTGGTCCAGCAGAATGAATGCAGCTCTGCTCTGTGGTGCCTGGCTTGGGAGGGACAATGTCTGGGTTGATGAAAAATGTCCCACTTGCCTCTGTCATTCAGGAAGTGTGCTGGCAAGGAATGGGTTCTCAGCTTACCTGTTCTGGGCCTGGGAGGGGATGCTGCCCCCTGAAAAATGCTTGAAGCCCACCAGGAGCCAGGTCAGGCGGAAGCCTGAATGCCAAGCAGTCATTTCAAGAGATTGATGGAGGGGGCATGTGTCCCTGGGGAGGCTGAGGCATGCTGTGGTTCCATTGCTCTTATTTACAGCCCATCCCCTGGCATCCATCACCCACTGACAGCTCACCATCAACTGAAGACTGGTGACTGCACAGACTGTGGCCTTCCTGCCCAACCCTTAGCTGGGATGATGCTAGCCTCAGAGACACAGAAAAGATGGAGACATGTAGAAGGAGGTTGCAGAGCATGTCCTGACCCTTGTGAGCTCATTATCCAGAGATAAGCTGTATGCACATGCTTGCACCCCTAAGTGTTTATAAAGCCCACATTTGTGAGATAGGTACAGCATAGACCACTTGATTCCTGGTTTAGTACAGGAGAAAGAAGCACAGGTAACCTAAGCAGTAAGTAACACAAGCAATCGTTTGAAGCTAGTTTGGGGAGAAGGTATCAAAAAGTCTGCCATCTTGGTTAGTCAGCCAGATTTTAGTGTGTGTGTGTGTGTGTGTGTGTGTGTGTGTGTGTGTGTGTGTGTGAGAGAGAGAGAGAGAGAGAGAGAGAGAGAGAGAGAGAGAGAGAGAGAGAGAGAGAGAGAGAGAGAGAGAGAGAGAGAGAGAGAATGTATGTATTCGTGTGGGCAGTGGTGGTGCACACCTTTAGTCCCAGCACTTGGGAGGCAGAGGCAGGTGGATCTCTGTGAGTTTCAGGCCAGCCAGAACAACACAGTGAAACCCTGTCTTAAAAAACAAAAACCAACCCCCCCAAACCAAAACAAAAGAGGATATATGTGTGAATCTATGTGTGTAAAAGTATGTCTGTGTGTTTATATGTATGTGTAACGAGAATGCATGTGTGTGTGTATGTGAGTGTATGTGTGTCTGTGAATTTATGTATGTATGTGAGTACGTGTATATGTATTCTGTGCATGTATGTGTGTCTGTGTGTATATGCATGTGTGGGAGAGTATATATTTGTGAGTTTCTTCGGGTAGCAGGTGTACTAGTGCACTGTTATTATCAACATGTGGGTGGTGACCCCTTTGGGGTTGTCACATCAGCTACCCCGTGTATCAAGTATTTGCATTAGGATTCATAACAATAGCATAAGAGCAGTTATGAAATAGCAACAAAATCGTTTTGTGGTTGGGTTCACCACAGCATAAAGAACTGTATTAAAGTGTCTCAGCGTTAGGAAGGTTGAGAACCTCTGTGCTGGTGAAATCCAGTGCAGTATGTCTGCGTGTGTGTTTCCTGTGCTTAGTTAACATGGGGATGTGCAATATTCCAGATAGGGAATGCCTACATGATCAGTCAATCCCAAGCATATCCCAGCAGAAGCCATGGCTCATAGCAGCCACCGTGGTTGGAGTGTATGAGGGCCAGAATTTGGAGTCAGAAGTCCAGGTGAAGGTGTCCAGTTAGATACGTCCTTTATATTATTATTATTGTTGTTGTTGTTTTTGAGACAGGGTTTCTCCATGGAATGTGTCTGGCCAGGGAAGGCAGCTGGCACAATGACCCCTGTCCCTAAGTGACCGAAATATAGCAGAAGAGACAGCCACTGTCACCACATGGTGAGAGAAATGCTCGGATGAGCAGGAGGCAAAGATCCCCAGAGAAGTGTCTGTGTCCATTGCTGAGTGACAAATTCCCTTCAATGCCGTGGTTTAAAACAGCAGTGCTCATTGAGGCTCTAGCATCACTGCGGGTCAGGGCGCAGAGGAGGCACTGGGACAATCTGTCTGTGCCATCGGTGCGGCCTCTCTCTGTGGCCAGGACTCCCCACGGAGAGAGGCGGAGAGAAGTATTGTCTCTCTGAACTCAGCTCCAGAAGCCACAAGCAGGGCTTCCACTGTAGTTATAATCATGGGTAAGGGTGGGACCGTTTGCGGTCCCATGGTGGGTGAGGGGAAACGGTGGGTGGGATACAGACGCAGACGTACATACAGAAGTTCTGTGGAAAGTTATTGGGGGAAGGTAAGGGAGGAAGGGAAGAGAGAAAAGAGGAAGAAACAGACAGAGAGACACAGAAAGAGAGACCAAAAAAGACCAAAAGAGAGAGGAGAGAGAGTGGGTGGAGTTTGCCTCTTAAAGAGACCTCCGAACCTGCTTACAGAGCCAAGGTACTGCTTGCCATGCCCAGAGGCACCATGCCAGGTTCCCAATGGGCGGGGCCGGGTCTGCCTAAATTATTACAGTCATCACCTGTCAGGGCATGACAATCTCACTCAGACCCCACGGAAGGGACACAGACTCCACCTCTGCATGGAGAACATCCTGCAGGCTGGGTCAAGCTCAGGGGAGGGGCCTGTTTGGAATATATAGCCCACTGTGTTAGAGAACGGGTGGGGGCACTCAGAGAGACTTTCTAGGGGTGGCGATGCTTGGCTGTATCATGAGGACCGGGGAAGTGAGATGTGATAAGGGGGAAGGAACGAAAAGATTCGGGGGGGCGCAGGGCAGCATCCACATTGGCCAGGATGCTGAAGAAGCAAGGGGAGTGAGCAAGCACAGGCCGTTTCCTGAGGTGGGAAACGTGTGCTGCTGGGGGAGGGGGGGGGAAAGAGGGGACAGGGGGCGTGGAGGATACAGCTGCTCGATCCCGGAGCTTAACCTGGAAATGTTCCTGGCCCACTGGCTGCCAGCACCTCTGAGAACTAAAGGAAATGCGCTCTTAGATTTTTCACACCATTTGTGGGACCTGGGATAAACTCCTCTGTTAAAGTGATCTAAAGGGCCTCTTCCTGCCTGCATCTGTGGAACCGGAACAGGCTGAACTATGTTCCCCAGGAGGCTGGTGTGTTACGGCGGTGGCTTGGGGGATGGTCAGATCTTGAGGACTCAGACCTAACCTCTTGGTGCTGGGAGATGAAAAAAAGCCAGAGGTAGGGATTAGGTAGAGACAAGGACCTTGGAGTTGTGTTCTGGAATGATATACCTTGTCCTTGGCCTCTTCCTCCTTCTCTGTACATCCTAGCAACCATGAGTAAATAGCTTTGTTCTGCCAAACGCTCCCACTGGCCATAGCAATCAAACAAGCTGATGTCTTTGTTAGGGATTTTATTGCTGTGATGAAACACCATGACCAAAAGCAAGCTGGGGAGGAGAGGGTTTGTTTGGCTTATACTACCATGTCACTGCTCATCACTGAAGGAAGTCAGGACAGGAGCTTAAACAGGGCAGGAATCTGGAGGCAGGAGCTGATGCAGAGGCCATGGAGGGATGCTGCTTACCAGTTTGCTCCCCGTGCCCTGCTCAGTCTGCATTCTCATAGAACCCAGGACCACCAGCCCAGGGATGGCACCATCCACAATGGGCCAGGCCCTGCACCATCAATCACTAATTTAAAAAATGCCCTACAGGCTTGCTGATAACCCAATCTTTTGTTTTGTTTTCCATTTTTTAAAATTTGAATTAGAAACAATCTTGTTTTACACATCAATCCCAATTCCCTCCCTCCCCTCCTCCCTTGCCCCAATGGTCCCCTATCTCATCCCCTTTCTGCTCCCCAGGGAGAGTAAAGCCTTCCATGGGGGATCTTCAAAGTCTGTCACATCATGTGGAGCAGGCCTAGATCCTCCCCCATGTGTCTAGGCTGAGAAGTATCCCTCTATGTGGAATGGGCTCCCAAAGTCCATTTGTACACTAGGGATAAATACTGACCCACTACCAGAGGCCCCATAGACTGCCCAGTCCTCCTAACTAACACCCACTTCAGGGGGGTCTGGGTCTGTCCTATGCTGGTCTCAGTCTGGGGTCCCCCTTGTTCAGTCAGCTGTTTCAGTGGCCGAAACCCCTATCTTATTAAGGCATTTTCTTGAGGTTACCTCCTCTCAGATGACTCTAGCCTGTGTCAAATTGACATAAAACTATCCAGCACCCTGAGCATGGTTTGAAAACTTCAAAACCCTGAGCTAAAATAAAACTTTCACCCCAGGACCACTGAGATGGCTCAGTAGGTACCTGTGCAAGTCCAGTGACCTGAATTTGATCCCTGCAAGCCACATAAAGGTAGAAGGAAAGAACCAACTCCACAGAGTTGTCCTCTGACTTCCACACATGTGCAGTGGCACAAACACGCCCATACATACATGTCACACAAGGCACACGTGGCATCTGTGTTGGGTTCAGAACCCAGGCTTCCATGTTCCTACAGGCATTCCCCTCAGCTCTGTCACCTCCCTGCCGTCTGTGACAAGGCCACAGGCCCACACAAGGCAGCATATAGGGATCCCATTGGTGTCCCATGTGCTGCTCTGCCTTCTGAGTCTGTTCAAACATAAGTGGTTGGTCTTGGAGGGAATGCCCAGAGACGGGAGCAGCCTGCTAAAACTCAGCAGAAATCAACCTTCCAGCACAGCCATCAGCAGAAGGACTGTGATGCCAAGAGCCCTGTCAGCCTCAAATAAGTTCTTGGCCCAAGTGACTCACCCGGACAGTCTTATTGCCAAGCCTTAGGTGTGGTGTCTTGTATCCCCAGCCTTATGAAGTGGCCACGAAGTACTCTTACATGATTTTGATTCTGGAAGTAGGGGAGGTGTGAACTGCAGCTTATGGGTGGGAACTGAGGTCCAGAGAGCATGGTTCACTTGTCCACACTGATTTGTTGTCACAACTGGAAGGGGTCCCGGGCACGACAGCCTCTCCAGGCCAGGCCTATTCCTCTCACACTACCCTTGTTAGTGGAGTTATTAGGGCCAGAGCCTGGGCCCTCAGAGCTCCAGCAAGCTGTTAGGCTACCTGTCCTCCATCCGCCAATTCAAGAGATACCTAAGAGTGAAATGCAGGGAAGAAACTTATTCAATGTGGCTGCCCTGGGGAAAGGAACACACAGGATGGTACAGTAAGCCCAAGTCTATCTCAGGGTATACACCTCTGGTTTGGGTTTTAATAGAAAATAAGAGGTCTGCATAGCTAAGCAGACCTGGTCAAGGTGTGGCCCCATGTACCATTGTTTCAGTTCTAATGTCTCCCCCAAGATGGTCTGAAAAGTTGTCAGTCCTGGGTGAAATCTCTCCCCCAGCATGACTTTCCTGTGGAAATCCCAGTTCCCAGGGATTCATTCTCTCAGCAGTCTAATAGCCAAAGGGTGGTGCACATGTCTCTTCATTCCTACCAGGAAAGTTATGTCCTCTCTCCCAGTCCTGAGGCCTGGCGTGTCACTGAGCTGCCTGGTACCATTTTGTGCTGCCTCCTCAGGAGACTCAGTTCTAGGACTGGGTGACTCCAGTGTGAGTTACTTTTATCCCAGCTAGGAGGGAAGCGTGCTCACACCTAACCTCCCCAGTCTCCACTGCTCAGGGTAAGCTGTAGACTGGGCACCCCTTCCCTTCTGGGACCTCACCTGCCCCCCCTCCATGTTCAGCTCTGGGCTCTTTATCCCCACACCTCGGCTGCTTCCTCTAGTGTCCTGGAATTGGGAAATTGCCAGCTGCCCTTATGTCTACTCTGGGTCCTCTTATATCTGCCTTCTATCTCAAGATACATGTCCCAAGTCTCTGGTTCTCTGGGCTCCCAAATAAGTTTGGCCAAAAGCAGGTGGAGCAGAGCAGAAGGGCAGGGAGGAGTAAGGTCTGAATGACTTAAGCTGGGCCCACTTCCAGTGGTTTCTGTTTCTGTCATTTGCTGCCATTTCCTACAGCTCCTGCAATGGTGTTGGAGTCTTCCACTTGCTGCTAAACTCCAGGCTGCCTCAACATTCTGTTTAGCCCCTCTGGCTCCTGCTGGATCGTGGCTGATAATAACTGGGAACAGCATCAAGTCAGAGAATAACAGTGGTGTGTGTGTGTGTGTGGGGGGTCTGTCTTCTGGATTCTATGTCGTGTGATAAGGCTGATGAGAACGACATGGGAGAGGAAGGGGTTTATGTGGCAGAGGTCAGAAGAGCATGTCTGATCCCCTGGGACCCTAGTTACAGACAGTTGTGACCTTCCACGTGGGTGCTGGGAACTAAAACTAGTTCCTCTACAAGAGCAATAAGTGTTCTTCGTTGGGAACCTCGAGTCGCTGCTCAAGATACCCCAAGACCAAGTTCTCAGCACAAAGGAGATTTATTTGTCCCAGAGGGCCACAGACAGGGAATAAGAGACAGAGGCAGAAGACAGAGGAAGAGGGAGGAGAGGGGGAAGGGGCATTTGTCCCTCAGGGAGAAAGGACTCTGGATAGAAAGGAGAAAGATTGGTCCATAGGCAATGGCAGTTTTTAAAGGTAACACCCTGTGTTAGGATGAGGCGTTTGTTTTTAATTGGGCGTGTTAAGAACAGTCAAAGGGAGGTTTTGAACTTCAATACTTTGGTAGCTGGACATTGGTGGTCAGCCTCATGAGGAGGAAGTGGCCAAATAAGGAAAGGACCTTGGTGGCTAGTTTCAGAAAGGTAATCTAGTGTTTTCTTTCTTTTTCTTTTTGTTTTTTTGTTTTGTTTTGTTTTTGTTTTATTTTGTTTTGGTTTTTTTTTTGTTTGTTTGTTTTTGTTTTTAGAGACAAGATTTCTCTGTAGCTTTGGAGATGTCCTAGAATTCTCCAAGTAGACTAGGTTGGCCTCAAACTTGCAGAGATCCACCTGTCTCTGTCTCCTAAGTGCTGGGATTAAAGGCGTGTGCCACTACCTCTTGGCTTGCTTAATCACTGGAAGAAGAAAAACCCAGTTCTAATCTGGATATTTGCGGTGGGAAGGCCCACCTTTAGTCTGGGCCACACTTCCCACTGGAAGCCTATATAAAGGACGCGGAAGAAGGAACATTGCTCTCTTTGCCTGTTTGTTTTTGCCAACAAGTGCTTTCCTTCCCTGGCATTAGAGCCCACTTCAGTACCCCAGCATGGACTGAAGGCCAGCTGAGGCGTCCAAGCCTCATGGACTGGACAAGTTTAGATTCTTGGGCCTTCTGTTGGACAGCTATTGTTGGATTCGCTCAATGGTTCTCAACCTTCCTAATGCTGCAACACTTCTGTGACCCACAACCACAAAATTATTTCCATTGCTATTTCATAACTGTAATTTTGCTACTGTTATGAATCGAAATATAAATATCTGATATGCAGATGGCCTTGGGTTGTTAGATCCACCCCCAAAGGAGCTCCCCAAACTCATGACTTACAGGTTGAGAACCACTGGACAAGTTGAACCAGGGCCCGTAAGTCATTCTAATAAATCTCCTTTACAGCAGTGAGGCGGGGGAGCGGAGGGAGAGAATTAATTCTGTGAATTGTTATTCTAGAGAACCTGGATGGATACGGGTCCCAAGCCGCCCTCCAGTCCTGCTTCATTGTCCTAACTCCCTCCTCACACTGTGCACCCCAAATCCCATCACCACATTGGCTATTTACCAAACACTCTGTATTGTCCTCTGTAACTTTGTTCATGCCGCCCCCTCTACCTAGGCCTCCGCCTCCTCCTCTTCTTCTAGATTGCCTATTGATGCCCTAAGACCCTCCTTCCTGCCTCCAGAGAGCTGTTCTTGCATGTAATTGGAGTTGCCCTGCCTGAACCCTTCTGTGCCCTGGTGTGGCTAGCCCCACACAGGAATTCAGTAAATATTTATTGACTGCAATGAAAAGTATTTCTTCGAATCGGCTGGCCCCCAGTTCCTTGGAGATGTGGCCTGCCACTGAGTTTCTTCCTGTTTGAACAATCAAGCAGGGTTAGGGGGCTCTGCTCCCCTAGGCCAGGGCTGTACATTTCGCCACATTCTCAGTCTTTCTGGCTAATGTTTAACTTCAGTGTCTTTGTTTTCTGTGAAGCTGAAGCAGATAACAGAGCAATGTAGCTGGGAATGCGAAAGAGTGAGGCCCACAAGAGAACAAAGAGTCTCTCCATTTTGACTTTAACATGAAAAATCGATCATTTGGGAGCTGGCGAGATGACTTAGCAGTTAAGAGCACTTGCTGTTGTTGCAGGGGACCTGGTTTCAGTTTCTGGCTTAGAAATGCCCGTAACTTCAGTTCCAGGGGATCGGATGACTTCCGGCTTCTGCAGGTTCTAAGTATGCATGTAATATAACTACACATATACAGGGGAAATACACATATACCTAAACAAATAATTAAATATGAAAAATGTGATTATGTGCTCAGAGCTTGGGAGAAAAGTGGAAATGAGTATACAGCCTACCGGATGATATAACTGGGCCAAGACCATGAGGGATCCTTCAATCGCAGATCCTACCTGTCCACAGATCCAGAGAAACTCAGGACAAATGGCCAGCTGTGGGGCCTATTAGCATACCAAAGTGGATGCTGGTCTCCAGGCTCACTCAGTACCTGTGGCTCCTCTCAGCTCTTCTCACTCCCACCCTCTACCCTAAACCTCTCCAGCCCAGGGGCTTGGCTTCCCCTCCCCCAGCTCCCCATTCCTATGGAGGCCTGCTATTCAGACACGCTCTTTGTCCTCTCTCCGTGAGCCCTGTCTGCTCCTTGCCTCCTTGTTCTTTGTCCTCTCTCTCTTCCTCTTCCTCCCTCCACCCCTCCCCCTCCTTCCTCCCTTCATCTCTCTCTCTCCTTCCCTCTCTCTTCCTCCCCCCTCTCCCTCCATTTCTCACTCTTCCTCTGTCTTCTTCCTTCCCGCCCTCCCTCTTTCCCTCTCTCTTCCTTCCCTTCCCTCCCCCACTCTGTTTCTCTTCTCTTCCTCAGCCCTCCCCCCCAGCCCCCCTCCCCCCGACTCCTCTCATGTCCAGTCTGCTGGGCCATGTTCGAGGTACAACTTTCTCTCCCTGCTCTGGACTCCAGATGCCTCTGGCTGCACAATCCCTATTGTCTACAATAAAAACCTTCTCAACCACATCTTGGAGCGGAATGTCCACATTTCATTTCCTACAGTCAAAGCTTGGTAACATGCTGGCCTCCGGAAAAACTCGGTCTTTCTGATGCTTTCATCACCTTCACAACTGACATTGTAGTGCAGGTGGCTTTCCATCTGATTGTGGAGAAAGCTTGTCTGCATCAACTTCAAATTCAAGGCTGTCTCTGCAGAGCCCTCCTCTCTTCAGCCTCGGCCATCTTGCTATGAGCCCTTCTCCCAGGCAGACATCCTCTTTACAGCTGTTAAACAGTCCTGATGTGAGGCTCACCCACTCCTGGCTCTTTACCCACAGGGCAGGGGAGTAACTGGGGCCGTGGTGGTTTAAATGATAATGGTCCCCAGTTCAGTCACTAGAGTGTGGGACTCTTTGGGAAGGATTAGGAGGTATTAGGAGTGGGTGTGGCCTTGTTGAAGGAGGTGTGTCACTGGCTTTGAGGTTTCAAGAGGCCACATCAGGCCCATTCTCTCTCTCCCTGTGGGTCATGGTGTAATAAAGTTCTCCAGAGCCTTGTCCATCTGCTTCTCACCATGTTGCTCATAGACTAAGCCTCTGAAACTCAAAGCAAACCTCTGATTAAGTGCTTCCTTTTAAAAGAGTTGCCTTGGTCATGGCAATAGAACTGTAATGTAGAGTAATAGAACAGTAATGTGAAGTGTCCTTCTCATCCAACATCTACTATGCTCTCCTGTAATAGCCACAGGAAGCCTACTCTGGTGTCCCTGGGCCACACAAGTGTCTTTCAAGTACGCACCTGCTCCTTTGTGGACACCAAACTCTCCAGAGGTATGAAGTCATTCATGTGTATTCATGTGTTTATTTAGCTTCTTACATGGATTCAAAACTATGGTCAAACCGGAAACATTCTATGCCTCTGTGTACCCCTGAGACTACCCACAAGAATCATGGCCACCAAAAGTTCTTACCATTGGCTCTTCGGGCCTATACTTGCAGTCAGTATGGTCCAGAGGCATCAACTGTGTGGTCACTCAACACTTAGCCACTTAGCCAAATAACTGGACAACAACTGCAAAAAAATATGGAAACTTACCATATACTGCAGCCAGAGCTGGCCACTCAGCTCCATTTGGGAACAGGATGTTCAGTGCTACAGATTTGCTTCTGTTCATAAGATAGGCTTTTCATCCATTTCCTGGAATTCGGAAGAGCAATTATGAGCAGGTGATGGCTGTGAGTCTAGGCAGGGAGGGTCAGAAGCTGACAGACCCTCCAACCTGCTGCCCTGAGTCATCTTGCACATCTGCCTGCCTCTCACTCTCCACTGCCGTTTTCCTGTGTCTTGACTTGCTTCCTCAGCCCCTCCTGGGTAGCAGAGCAGAGCCAAGACAGCAGTAGCCCTTGCCAATTTGCTACCTGAGCGGTGGAGATAGATCAGAGCTCACAGGCTCTGGGACATTCATCCTTTGGGTCTCAGTTTCTTCCATCCAGCATGCAAGGTGATTGGATCCGAGAATCTGAGAAGTTCTATCCGCCTTCTGATCTGGCATTCTTGGGATGAGTGAGCACAACTTGGTGTGTGAGCTCTGACGAAACAGTGCTTAGAATGGCGCTTCTCAGTAGCGATATCAGAAGGCTCACTCGTGAGTGTGTCAAAACAGATCGTATTAAGCAGGTGGAAGGTGGCCGCTTAGCCTGAATTTCTAGCAAGCTCCCAGCCAGTGCTCAATTTCTGCCAGCCCTGCTTATGTCCTGGGGAGTGAAAAGCTGTTTCACAAGACCCGACCACGAACCTATGGCATCAGAAACTCCAGGGTGTCGCACAGCAGTTTGTGCCTTATGTGGTCTGTCCCCCAAGTTGTTCCAATGCAGCTCAAGTTCAGAACTACCGCTCCAGGACAGCTGCTTTTGAACTTGGCTGTGGACTGGAATCTCTTACAGAGAGAGTTTTTGAATCCCTGTTGTCTGAATCCAACTTCCATATACAAATTTAATAAGCATGGGATGCGACGAGGCGTCAGGATTTTAAAGCACTTTGGGTAATCAGAACGCGCTAGGGATGTACTAAAGGCGCAGGCATTCTCCGCTTCTCCGCAGGCGTTCGGCCTGTGTCAGCCGTCAGGGGGCGCTGTGGTGCCGCGGGAAAGCTCCGGACTCCCGGCAGCTGCAGGTCCCCACTGCAGAGGCGGTGGCTGTGCCTGGGGCGCGCGCCTCCGGGAGCGGCTCCTGGCCGAGGCTTGCCCTGCTCCTGCATCTGCACCTAATTAATGCTGGCGGCTGCTTAGCCGCGCTTGACGTTAGTGATGTGCTGGTGCTGGGGGAACGCCTGCAGTCTCCCAGCACAGGTTGCTTCACTCCACCAGCTTTGCTCTCTGCCTCCTCCAGGAGTCGGGCTCACTTTTGGAGCCACGCCCTGATACTTGCTGTTGCTCGTTCCAACTTTGCACCATTAGGTTCCTTGTCACCTTCTGAGGATCCCACCCTGCAAGGTCCACAAGTCAAGGGACCTGCTGGTCAGCTGCAGAAACCAGATCCTGCCTTTCCCTCTCATGGTTTCTCTCTCTTCCTTCAGCTCTTAACTGAACTGTGTGGGTCTAAATAAAGGATTTCACACACTGGGTTTGCCTCTGGTTTTGTGACATATAAAATAAAGCAGGACCCTTTGTAAGGGACTTTCGATGTCTATGGGGGTGGAGCCGAGAGTTGCTCCTGGGTTTTGATTTTTTTTTTTTTTTTTTTAAGGACTCTATTTTTAGGAATGGAGCTTTATCTTGGAAAGGAGGGTCCCTGTTTAGCTCCTTTGCTGACTGGAGACATCACCCCCATGGGGGGGGGTCCCAGCAGGCTGCTAGAGTGACCTTTATCATAAATACTCCACTTTATACTTCATCCCACCCACCTCCCCATCTATTTGATAGTCTGCCTTCGCTGGTGCGAGGCCTCATCCGGAGGCAAGCCCTGTGGGGCTTGCTCACTCCTGGTCTGGAGAATGCCTGCTGCTCTGCCTGGCTAGTTTCCTCAGAGCCTACTTCTCAGGGGACAGAAGAGGAGTGGCAACTAAGAAGGCCGTGCCTTGTTCCTAGCCCCTGTCCTCATTTCCAGGGCCTGGTTTCCCCCTTCGAAGACCACCCTACTTTCCGCGAGCCAGGTTCTCATTCCCGGCAGCTGGTGGAGCCACTGCAGTCCAGGGGAAACTGAGGCCAAAGAGATTTAAGGAATTCCTCAGAGTCACACAGCTGATTGCTGGCAGATTCCTTTTCTATGGAACTGTTCAAAGCTCTCCCCAGGGCCAGTGGACACTTCCCAGCAGTGAGGAAGTGGTGGCGGGGGTCCAGAGGGAACCGGCTTAATTTGAAGAGCAGCCATTCTTCCTAGAATCCAAATGAGTGAGGGATGTCATCGCTGAGGTCTGCCTGGCCCTAGGGCGTCAGAGACTGGGCCACCCCAGGGTGTCAAGAGACTGGGTCTGGGCTGTGGGCAGAAAACAGCTATGGGCTCAGAGGGGGGTGGTTTGTCAGGTGGGTGGGGGGTGACTGCAGGGGCAGTGGACAGGGGATAGATATAGTATGTTAGAATGAGTTCCGCTTCCTCTAATTTGGACTCTGAAATGAAGGCTCTCAGGTGGGGCTAAGGGCTAACCAGGAAAACTTGGGCAGCCACCAGATGGGACAAGTTTCCCTGCTGGCTTGGCCATGTGTTTGGCCAAAGCCCATTGGAAATGATGGCTATGAAACAACAGCTCAGGAGGAGGGAACTCTGTGCTGGGTTTCGTTGGTAACTGAGGGACCATCAGGAGAGGCTCAAGGTCACGGGACAATTGGCAGCACAGTTGGACCTTGGGTGCAGGCTCTGGACACAGAGCCAGGGGCCCCCATTACTGTTCTTCCCTGTGGATGAATGTCCTGACCCTGCTCTTTCTGTTTTTGTTGAAGTGTCACGTCTTGTTGAGACTGCACACTCCGACATTTTCAATGTCTTTCTGCTCCCAAATCGTTTTTCCCCCTTAAAGCTCAGAGAAAGGAGACTCTGTAACCCCAGGCACCTATTCCAGGAACCCTGCCAGAAAATCATTGCTCCATTACAGTCAAATCCCCCACATTCTATGTCCCTCCTGGTGGAGGTGGTACAAGTCCATGGGACCTACTCTCAGATGTTTAGGGAGGGATGCTCAGTCTGCAGCAGGCAAGCCTGATGGGGAGCCTCAGATCTAAACTGTAGTCCTCAGCCTCAGTCCTTGCCTGAAGCTGTGGAGGGAGAGGAACCAGCTCTGAGTAGGTGATGCCTCACTGTTCACTCAGAGAAACGGCTCTGAGAGTAGCAGATATCCAGACTCTTGGCTAGCTGGTACCTAAGCTAGCACACTTCCTGGACCAGAGTTTCTGGCAGTGTGGGTCTCTCTGGCTACCTGCAATAGTGTCACTTCCTCATTCAGGCAGTTGTTTGAAACAAATAGTTGATAGGGCAGACCCTGCTTCAGCTTCATGGGATTTAGCAGTAACCCAGGCAATTCATCCCTTCCCTCATGGACTGTCTATTCAGATTGGGGGAACCAATAACTAGTATGGAAAATATATTAATTGTATAGCATAGCAGAAAGTAACAGTAATTTGAAAATTAAAGGGCATTGGGTATGATGCTAAGGAGGAAGTATGTTGGTTATAAATGTATGTATGTATTATTTATGCATACACGTATTAATTTTTTTGAGACAGGGTATATGTAGTGCCTCAGTTTCCCCAGTGCAGGGCTTACAGGTGTGCACCATCATATCTGGCTTCTTGTAATTTTAAATGTAGCAGTTGGGAGGGTTCTTACTGTACAAATGATATTTGAACCAAGACTTCAAAGAAATAAGCCCTTGGCTATTGAAACTGGTTCCTGTGCCTGTTCCAACCTGTTCATGAGAACCTGGGGGAGACGGCCCAGGAACCTGCACCTGCAAAGTCCTTTACACAGGGCACTTGGCAATCCTCGATGCTCACCTTGATTCTCATCTATGCAAAGGACTTTTCCCTCACAGCTCAGGGAATACGTGCCAGGTGTGACTTGAGGGGTCCCATCTTGGAGAAAGCTGAACTCCAGGGTGACAATGGTGTTTCTCACTGTGATGTGATAATTAGCTGTTGAGAAGTAAGTCAGACAGGTATAAGGTTCTCATGACTGGGACAAGTCTGGAAAGGTCCACATGGGGACACAGAAGGATGCAGCTGCAGGTGAAGGTCTAATCAGGTTATTGGAGCAGACAGCAAGGCTTAGATGTGGGCTCCAGCGCAGGAACCATGGCGAACTCGGCAAGTCATTTGTTTGAAGGCTTCTCACCTTCTAAGTCTGGACCATGAAACTGCAACACTCCCCACCTATTCGCCTCATGGTGCTATGGCCACAAGCCAGTCTGTGTGTCTACCCACTCATCTACCCACCCACCCACCCCCATCCCCCACCCCACCTCCACCCACCCATCCACCCACCCACCCACCCACCCCCATCCCCCACCCCACCTCCACCCACCCATCCACCCATCCACCCACCCACCCACCCCTATCCCCCACTCCCACCTCCACCCACCCATCCACCTACCCCCATTCCCCACCCCCACCTCCACCTACCCATCCACCTATCCACCCACCCCCCCATCCCCCCCATCCCCCCATCCCCCCCCCATCCACCCATCCACCGTTGCCACCACCAGTCCTCATTACATTAGCATGAGTTTCTTTCGGTGTACTCCATGCCAGGATCAACAGAATTCCAAACCAATAAAATAACTTGGATCATGGCTGGGACCTTAAAGTAAAGCAACTCAACGTGAAGAAATATGGTAGGGGGAGTAATTAACTGAAAAACAGAAATCTTGACTCTTGGCACCTCTATTCGGTCAGGTCCAAGGGGCTGTGTCACTTGCTTTTCTGGGAGAGTCAGACAAGTGTCTTGTAACCTAGTTGCGGTGAAAGCCTCTATGAACAGCAGCCCAGATTTCCCCCCAGTGGCAGGGAGCCCTGCCTCAGTGCCCAGCCCTATTAACTGTTGGCTTCCCAGTTGCTGGCTTGAGCCAAAAACATGCTCGGCTGTTTGAAGTGCTTATTGGAAAAGCAGATCTCATCTTGGCTGCGGCTCTGAGCGGTTCCTTGTGTGGGGTGCTCCCCAGGGCTGCAATGAACACAAGAAAGCACGCCCTGCTTTTTGCATTCTTGCTTTTATCTCCAAGTCACATTAAAAAATATATATATATATATATATTTAAAGAAAGTCAAGGAAAGGGGCCAACACCACTCACGCAGCCCCTCTACCAGAGCACCCAGCACAGCGGTTCCAGAGATGACAAGGCTTCGGAGGATTAGGGGGGGAATTAGAACCACACCGTAAGGCGGGCTGCAGGCCAGGCTTCCGTGAGCTCTGCAGCTGGAGCTTTGCAGTCCGACCTGGAGCGGCTGGGGAGACTGCACGGCAGTGCCATCTGGGCTGCACACAGCAAGAGTTTTTCAGGGTTCCGGTGGACCATCCCTCCACTCCAGTGGGTGTGGATTTTCTCAAGGCCTCAGAGGGCACGGGAGTCCAAAGCGTTCCTGGCTGCTTAGCCTCTGTCTACTCCCACCCCACAGAGCTACTGGGGGAGAGGGGGGAGATGGCTGAGAGAAAAGACTTTGATTCCCCCCCCCCTTTTCTGCTCTTCTACAGGATTCTGGAAACAGTAGGGTCTAACGCTTGTTAGCATTCTCCCACGTTCACAAGGATGAGGGCGAAGGAGGAGCTGAAACACACAGCTATGTTTCTGTTTGTTTTCCAATGCTAGGCGTCAAGCTCAGGTCTTCAGGCTAAGTGGGCACTCTGCCACTGAACTCCCATCTCTGGAAGACTGAATTAAAATAGCATCCCAGTGGGTGCCTTTAATCCCAGCAGTGGGAGGCAGAGGCAGGAGGATGGATCTCTGTGAGTTCAAGGCTGGTTTAGTGTACATAGGGAGTTCCAGAACAACCAGGACCATGCATAAATAAATAAATAAATAAATAAATAAACAAACAAACAAACAAGCAAAAGTATCCCTTCCCAAAATAAAACTAGAAAAATCTTGTCTCCCAGAGAAGGAAGACCCCACAATAAAATACTAGCACACACCCAGGCTCCACTGTCTTGTGGCCTGTGCAGAGGGTACTCTGCCGTCACTGGCTTGAACTCACTCTTTGACCCACTGCCCTTTTTCAGGGATGTTGAGTTATGGGATGCTGTCAGTATTTCTGCACTTGGCTTCTCAGGGTGCAGCCCCTGCATTTATCCCTGTTTTGTGAAGAACTCATTGATACTTTGTGTTCTGGAAAAGAGAACTGGGAATACAGCTCAGTAGTGGAATGCTTGCCTAGTGTGCTGAAGCTCTGGGATCAATCCCCAGCACTTCATAAACCCCGAGTGGCAGATGCAGGGGATCAGGAATTCAAGGTCATTATCCTCAGCTACTGAATAAGCTCAAAGCCAGTCTGAGCTATGCGAGACCTGATCTATTAAAACAAGGCTGCTGGAGAAAACACTGAGTAGCTTACAGCAAATAAATAATGCTGAGGTTATTAAAATCTAATTCTCAGACTCATGGGAAGGTGGATGGAAGCAAATATGCAAAACTTAAATTTAAAAAGATATTTCATTGCACCTGGCAGTAGTGGCATATGCCTTTAATCCCAGCACTCAAGAGGCAGAAACAGGTGGGTCTCTGTGAGTTCAAGGCCAACCTGGTCTACAGAATGAGTTCCAGGACAGCTAAGGCTGTGTCTCAAACCGTATCTCCAAAACTAATATATATATAGTATTAATACATTATACATTATAACATTAATACATTACATTGTATATTACTGTTAATAGGATAGTAATCAAACAATTAACAATAAATTACTATTCTATATTATTTGTGGTATATAATGTTATTATATAATAATATATATTGTTGCATTTGATGCATGTGTGTGCACATGCCTTGGGTGCTTGAAGAGGTCAGTGGGCAACCGTGTGAGTTAGTTCTCTCCTTTTGCCTTGTGGGTCCTGAGGATAGGCTTGGCAGCAAGCACCTTTTCCTACTGAGCCATCTCAACAGCCCCAAGCCTGACAACTTTACTAAACTTAACTCGGAGGATCTCAGTGGCTGGAGTTGGGGAAAGGATTGATTATATGGATTCTAGGAGAGAGAAAACTTACACAGTTTTTGAGTTCTGGAAGAAACTGTGAGGGATTCCTGAAGAATGTGCAATGGACACACCTGTTGGCAATGCCTGTAAGCAAGGCGCAGACATCATTTTCATGATGACTTTCCTGTGATGACCCAGAGCCACCATATAGGGAATTACCTTTGTGTCCAGTTTGGTATGCAACAGTAACCTTAGGGTAGAATAGGATATAGGAAATTCCAACACCACTGATCTAATCTCTGGGGCTGCACAATTCCACGCTTCAGGACACTTCGAGTTGGATCTGGGGTAAAATAGAAGACGGGCAAGCTGCAGAACATACAAACACACAGCCAGCGTGTACCAGGAGGTGGCTAACTGCATCCCAGAGCCATGTCCATCCACAGCGCAATGTGGCTCAGGTTGCTAAATCAGCTGATGCTCAAGTGTTGGTTCTCACTTGTACAGAAACCCTCCCCACTTCCTCCCTTCCCAATTCTGACTCACCCCAAAACTTAGCCAGAAAGCCTCAGTAGCCTCAAATCAGTTCTGGTTGATTTTGAGAACAAGCCAAAAATACAAGAGTTTTTCAAAGTCTGAAGATGATCACCCTGTTTGAACGCTTGGGGCTGAGTCTGGGGTACAGGCACAGACTCTGCTACCTATACAGGAACAGAGGCAGACAAGCTGACAGAATCCAGGGCAGGATTTGGCTTGACTGTGTGCGCTCCCAGCTAGATGTCCCTGTATATTGATCCTGTGTATTTCTAGCTGAGCTCTGCAGGCCCTGGGATCCCTTCCTTCATGGTACTCCCTTCTTACTATCTCTTTGGGAGGTTTTGGCATTAGAACTCAATTGAACAGATTTGTCAAGGCCCTGGGAGGCCTTAGAAGAGCTGATGAGCAGACTCCTTGTCTGAGTAAGTGGGAGAACCCACACCCTTTTCCATCACATGTGTAACTGTGAGACAATGTGATCTCCGTGCAATGGGAACATTCTAGAAAGTGAAAGTAACTTCTGAAGTTCCTCCTCTCCAGATGGTGGTTTCTCTGTTCTACATAGGGGTGTTTCCTTCTGTGTGTCCTGATCACCACCATTGCTGACAAAAGTGGCGCTTGGCTTGTGTAAATGATATACGCTTGGTTGCCACAAAGTCCGTGAGAATGAAACTTTCGCCTCTGACTGGAAAGTGCCTTCCATAGCTGGGAGGGCTGAACCTGGGAAAGTGGGTGGCCACTGGAGTCAAGGGTGTCTTGCCCCTGCAGTCACCTCTTGCCTTTGTGTGAACCACATTTCCTGATTAATGGAGAGCGGAGAAGCAGCCCACAGCCCATTTCCTCAGCTGTGACAAGGAGGGCAACTCAAGGTCTGCAAATGTGGGCCACCTGCCAGGAGCAGGGCAGGCAGGGCCTTGGTCTGGAGCAGTCTTGGCCACGTCCCTAACTCTTCGGCTCTTGAAAGAAGAGCTTTCAAGAAGCTGATTCATCCCTCACACTAGATAAGAGAGGTGCCGGGTTGGTTTTTGTTTTTTTGTTTTGTTTTGTTTTGTTTTTCCAATTCCCACACCAGACTTTTCAGGCTTGTTCTTGGACCAGCAAGCACCACCTGGAACTGGCTAGAAGCCCACAGAAGCTTGGGTGGCCTGCATGGTCTGTCTGACCGAGTCCCTTGGTATCTGTGGTGCTCATCGTGGTTTGAAGCCACTAAGGACAAAGACTAGCTTTGGCAGTATTCTTGTCTGGAGAGCCCATGCCAGGGGCTGGGAAAGGGTGGGATGGAGGTTCACAGTTTGAGAAAGCCCATGGAATGATTCAGAACTCTTCCTGCTTTCTGCTCTATTCAAGAGTCATGGATCTGGAACCAACCTTTATGTCAGAGAATAACCTCCTGTAACACTCTGTGTATATTTATGATTTTTTTTTTTTAAGGCTCTGGAAATGTTATTCCAGTGTTGGAGTAGCTTGTGTTTGGTCTGGAACTCTCCCTCATGGCTGCTATGCAAAGGCTTTTTTTTTTTTTTTTAATGGAAAGGGTACAGTGAACCATCAGGTGCTTGAGTTAAGGGACCCTGGCTATCAGGACTGGGGTACTGCTTTGTCAGTCACCAGCAAGCAGTATTCTACTTCTTTAACATATGTCAGGAGTCTCTCCTAGCCTCCACCAGGGAAAAGCCATGTATACCCTAAGTTGTCCAAAGTGTTTGGAGACACTAGTCTTAGTGGGTGTTTTAGCCGGGAGGCAGCGGAGCCCTGAGGAGGTGGTTTGTGCATAAATGTGAGGAGTGTGCCCTTACCCTCCCATCCCTACAATCCGCAGGTGTTCTCCCCACCTCTTCCTTCCCAACCCCACGGGGAGGAGACAGCCTTCTTAGAAAACCTGCTTTCCTGTCATGGTGGGCAGGGTTATCTCAGCGTCTCTGAGCCACAGGTTCCGCCTCTTCCAAGGCTGGTGTTTCCCCTGTGGCCACCGAGGCAGGAAGCAGGTGGCAGGGAGTCGACCTCATGGCCCATCCCTGAGTGGGTGGGTGGGTACGCTTCTCAACGGTGGCTGGGCAGATGCAGCTGATAGGCCCTGAGCTGCTGAAAGGAGCACTGATGTGGTCTGATTGGCAGACCCTCATGGCAGAGCAGGGTGGGGGGCATTGGGGCTGCCACCTGGGAACTCACATTCACTCTGAGACAACCAAGCTGGCCCTACATGAACCTGGCGGGGGGGGGGGGACAGGAAATTGAGTTGACTATAATAGTATCTGGTATATAGTAGGTAGTAGGTAGGTTTGCCACCAACCTTTCCCCTTAGCCTGACAAGGAAGAACATAAAAGCCTGTTCCAACTCATGTGACAGTGTCTACCTGTAATCCCACCACTTGAGAAGCTGAGGCAGGAAGATGTCCCGTTCCAGACCAGATTAGACTACACAAAACAAAAAGTCAAAAACCCAATAAACGAGTGACAAGCAACACCCTACACACAATTAACTGCCTAGTATAAAATTAAAAACTTGGAGACTGGAGAAATGGCTCAGTGGTCAAGAGCACTGGCTGCTCTTCTAGAGGTCCTGAGTTCGGTTCCCAGCAACCACATGACAATTAACAACCATCTAAAATGAGATCTGATGCCCTTTTCTGGCATAAAGATGTACATGCAGATAAAGTACTCATATACACTAAATAAATAAATAAATCTTTAAAAATAAATAAATAGTAAAAATAAAGACTTGTACCTGGCCAGGGTGGTCACCAGAAGAATTGGGATGTATGTGTGCGTACACGGGGGATAGGAGAAGGGGGATTCCCATTGTATTGTCCCAGATAACATTTAAGGCAACTGCTTCTCTCTGTTACACTTGTTTACCTGCATGCACATGTGTATGTTTGTAAATGTGCATATATGGAGGCATGCACATGTGTATATGTTTGTGTGTGGGTATGTATGGAGGCATGCACATGTGTATATGTTTGTGTGTGGGTGTGTATGGAGGCATGCACATGTGTATATGCTTGTGTAAGTGTGTATGGAGACATGCACATGTATATATGTTTGTGTGTGTGTGTATGGAGGCATGCACCTGTGCATATGTATGTGTGCGTGTATGTATGGAGGCATGCACATGTGTATATGTATGTGTGTGTATGGAGGCATGCACCTGTATATATGTTTGTGTGTGTGTATGGAGGCATGCACATGTGTATATGTATGTGTATATATGGAGGCATGCACATGTGTTTATGTTTGTGTATGTGCACATGTGTATAAGTTTGTGTGTGTGTATGGAGGCATGCACATGTGTATATGTATGTGTATATATGGAGGCATGCACATGTGTTTATGTTTGTGTATGTGTGTATGGAGGCATGCACATGTGTATAAGTTTGTGTGTGTGTATATATGGAGGCCAGGGCAAGGTGTCTCCCTTGTTCACACCCCGCATTGTTTCATTTCTCTGTCCCTCTTAAAGATTCAGTTTTGACTGGATTCAGACTCAGAAGTAGAAGCCCTCAGTGCGAGCGGCCTGTCTCTTGGCAGTCTGTTCCTGGCATTTTCTTGGCGTCCTTCATTCTCTTGGCCAAAACTTTAGCATATTCTGCAGCCCCCTCCTTGCTTTTCTTAGTGTGTGGTTTCTTCAGAGCCATGTGTGTGAGTATGTGTTTCAGGACAGGGGGAGTAACAGGAGGCTGAATCTTGGGTATTTTCTCCTAAGATTCCTACTTCTTTGTTCAAGGGTTTTCTGATAACATATTGGCAGACATCATCTTCTTCAGAGAGACTGAAAAGCTTTTAGATTCTGCTAGCTCTTGTCGGTCTGGGGATACACTTTTCCTTTTTATTTTGTGTGTGTTTTTGTTTTTTGCTTGTTTCCAGTAATCAAGTTGAGAACACTCAGATTAACGTGGTCCTCATGCTTACTTAGCATACTTTGCTGATTGAGCTACCTTCCTAACTTCCATTTATCTCAGAAGTCCATTCAGAAGTGAGGGCCACCCATAAGGGCTATATAGGAAGGGATGGTGTATATATAGTGGGGGCTAGACTCAAAAGCATAGCAGGCTGTGGGTCTGTGATTGCTGCCGATTGCAATGTGGTAGGGAGCCGGCTTCCTGCCTTTGGGATGCAAGCTACTTGGATAAAGGTCTTTTGGAGAACCCTTACCTCCATAGCTCTGCCTTGGACCAGAAGATTCCAGAAAGTTCAAACTGCTAGCCATATGCATGGGATATTAGTGTTATGGTGAAATGGTATTCCCTGGGCCTTGACTCAGCAATGGAATTGTCATAGTGCCCATAAAAATATAAGTGTTTTTCCAAGTTTAATCTCTCCCTAGAAATGGTGACAGTGACCATGAGGTCTCCTCCTTGGTGGGTCCAGCAACAACTACAGCAGCATGTGAGTGACTGGGAATGAGAAGAAGAGCCTTGGGTGTGTGCAAATGTGGCATGCTACATTGAGCTTGAATAGACACAGCTGGACACTTGACAAGAAGGCCTAAGCTCCCCCTCCTAAGCTAAGGTCACAGGATGGTGGGGGAGAGAATGGCTGGGAGTCCAGGGAAGTCCTAGATAGGACAGCTGTGTGTCTACATGGGTCAGAATAGTGCTGGGTTCTGTCTTGGGACTGTTTAAGACAATGACTAGTTATCTTCAGGTCTCACAACAATTTGTCCATTGGTGACCTAGCGAGTATCCTTTGAATGCCTAATGTCTGTCCAGCCCCAGAGGACAAGGCTCTTGCCCTCAATGATTTTACAGTCTGACCAGACCAACAGTAGTTGTCCTCTCTTTCTGTTTCACTGTGGAGAGATGGTTGTGAAACACCATGGCCACCTTTCTGTGTGCTGGTACCTGCCTTGCCTCTGCCTCTCCTGCCACTATGGACCAGCTCTCCATGCTGTCTAAGCTAGCCCTCTACTGCACCTCCACTCTTTGTCCCCTGCTTGCTTAAGGATGACTCTCTCCTCTGGGTGTTGGTGGTGCATGCCTTTAATCCCAGCACTCAGGAGGCAGAGGCAGGTGGATCTCTGTGACTTTGAAGTCAGCCTGATCTACAAGAGCAAGTTCTGGGACAGGCTCCAAAGCAATACAGAGAAACCCTGTCTCAAAACACATACACGAAACAAACAAACAATAGCTTTCTCCATCTCCCTTCCCATCATAGACCACTGGCCTGTCCCCATCTGTCGGGCCTCTCTAGCACACTGCCGCACCTCCATCCTCCCACCCACTGATTTCCCTCCCCTTGCTGCTGCTGTCCTCTTCAAACAGCTTGGTGCTTGTCGCCCTCGGACCCACTCCAGTCAGACTGTCTTCATTTGTCTAAATCAGTGTGCATTTTCTTGGTTTCCACCTTGCTTGCCTCCTTAACACTCCAGAAGCCTGGAGAGCAGATCAAGAACCAGCCTGCTGACTCATCCACAGCCGGCAAGGGCATGATTTACTTTCGGCTCCAGAACAGAAACTTCAGAGGCTTTAAAAATAAGTAAACTGAAATGAGACTTTTTTGGACTAGTTCAGATCAGAGTTCAAAAATGGGTCGGTTAATATTTAAGTTAGGATAGGTGGCTGAACAAAATTAATTTTGAAACTTTTCCCAAAGACTTTAAACCAACCATTTAATTAGGTGCAACGTGTTGAAGTATTAAATAGATATTATTCCTTTCCAGACTTTTAAAAACCACTGCCAATGAACATATATTTTCTCCCTTCTCTCATGCATTTTTCTGTACATGTGACTACTACAAATTTTGAGACCCTTGGCTCCAGATTGTCCATGAGCATCTTCTGAGGGCAGGTCCTGGGATTCCGTTCCCCCAGAGCAGGGTGTACTGACCTTTGGGGAATTTCACCACCAGTGTGATGGGGCTGTGAACCTCATGGACATCTGGGGATTCTTGTTATAGACCACTCTATCTCCTTCTCAGCCAGCCCTCTGGAAAAGGCCAGGACAGATTGCATCATCCATCCTGGGCCTAATCCCACCTGTCTAAAGTTTAAGTGTTTCCAGAGCCTTCCAACAGCCCAGCTGTCATTCATGTCACCATCCAGAAGGGTAAATCTTGTCTGGCATGTCTTCTTCCAGAGGACTGCAGTAGATCCTTCGTGCTTACAGTATCGTGCGTTCATTCCTGAGAGAGGATCGGCCTTGGGTGGAGGCCGAGGCTTTGAGAGAAGGAAGGTTCGCTTCTAGAATTAAATCAAGGAGAGATGGCTCAGGGATCTAAGGTCAGATTCCTAACATCCATCTAAATTGTCAAGTACAGTGACTTGCTTGTAACCCCAGCTCTGGGTGGTTCAGACAGGCAGAAACAGACAGATCTTCGGAGCTTGCTGGCCAGCCTGTCCAGGCAAAACATGAAACTTCATGTTCAGTGAGAGACTATCTCAAAACATGAGGTAAAGAGCACACCTTTGATCTCAGGACTTGGCAGACAGAGGCAGGCAGAGCTCTGTGAGTTCAAAGTCAGCCTGGACTACAAGGCAAGTCCCAGGTCAGCCAGTGCTATGTTCTGTCTTGGAAAACCAAAAATAAAATAAATATTACCCAGGCTGGGATACACAAGATCCTAGCTCAATGAAAGAAAGAGGGACCTTGGGTACCACGGCTGGTGTGCCATGGCTGGTAGAACATCACTAGAGGGTAATGCCCAGTATGAAGGGCTGGTAGCAGTCACTGTTCCACACTGCCCTGGCTTTTGGAGGGCATCCTAATGAGGCTGTGTGCTGGCATTGGGGGAAGGTTGCCCTATGCTCAGGGGAACGGTCCACTCTGTAACCCATTGTCTCCCCATTGGCTACCCTTGTGAGAAGAAGAAGCCTGATGGGATGGGGCTGGGGCTGTGGGTGGTCTTGTGGGTTTGTGCTTCCTGCCTATCCGGGCCAAACCTAGTGACATGGCATCAGAAGTCCTCTGGGGGAGGCCCTGCTCATCCTCTAGGTGAAATGTTATTTTATCCCTGGTTTTTGTCTTGTGGACACTGGCCAGACTCCTGTGAGACATGGGGAGCTGGCTCAGTCCCGTCTGTAATTGCTCTCCAGCAAGTGACAGGGTCTGGTAACTGGAGGCCTTACCTATTGTGGTGGCTTTAGGTGTGAATTCTTCCAGGGTTTAGGACCCTAGAGCTTTCCCATCAAGGGAGGGTGGGGCCTATCTGGGGCTGCTCCCATGCAATTCAAAAGGGACCTGTGTGGGATTTCTTGGGGTGTGAGTCCAGGGCAATTTGCTGCTAACAAGACCAGAGGGAGAGACAGCAGGGCTCACATGGATGGACCTGCACATGAGGCCTAAGGCCGGCGAGTGCTAAGTGAAGCCTCAGCACCTCTGTCCTTCCTGCCATTTGACAGAACACCCTCTCCAGTTCCCCAGAGTGGCACCTGGCAGAGCTGAACGCCCCCTTCCGGTTCCCAGGCCCGGGTTACCCGGGCACTGTGGGACTTAGAAGCTCACCAAGTAGCATGGAAGGACCTGAGGAGACAAAGCCCTCGCTGCCTCCGGGAATGGGTAAAGGGCTGCACCGCATAGGCCCCTTAGAAGTTTCTAGTACCCCACCCGGCAGGAAAGGCTGGTGGGCCAGTGTCGCCACTGAGCTTCCCCAGTGCTACAATTGTGCAATTATTGGGAAACCGGGGGATCTTTTTTTCATTCTGTTCTGCTCCCGCCCCTCCTCCTTCGTTTTTTCTTCCAGGCAAGGAATTATCTACTTTAGCAGTTCAAAAGACATTCCCTCCCCATGACAGAAACAGAAACTTGCTATGCTGGCATACTGGAGCTCTTGCTCACTCTTTGCCAGGAGATTCCGCAGTAAATCATCATGACTGAAAACTTAAAAGCCCATTTCTTTACATTTTAATGGCCTAGCTTTCTTACACTTTGGAAGTAGCAGCTCCCTCCACAGGAGGAGCCAGCACTCAGTTTTATTATTCCTTTAGTGTGTTTGATAAAGAAAAACAAAAGGTTGAAGGGATTGCTTTATTTTATTTCATTTTATTTTGATACAGGGACTTGCTGTGTAGACCAGGCTGGCCTGAATTTGAGGTAATCTTCCCTTCTCAATCTCTTGAGTCCTTAGGAATTCGTTTTAAACTCTCTTTCAACTGTAATGCCTTGTGTATTCCTTATTGGGGGCGGGGGGTTGGGGAGTCACCATGGTAACAGCAGGCCTGTTGGTGCAAGCCTTTAATCCCAGCACATGGGAGGCAGAGGCAGGTGGATCTCTGTGAGCCTGAGGCCAGACTGGTTTACACAGTGAATTCCAGGACAGCCAGAGCTGTATAGTGAGATCCTGTCTCTGGAAAAAACAAACAAACAAACATAGAACCACCCCCTCAAAACCCATCATGGCAAATACCTACTGTTTTGATTCATGTTTGGCAGTCCACCTCCCTCTCTTCCAAAGACAATGGCATACATATGTGGACATGGTAGCTCACAAAGGTCTCGTTTCAGCCTATGCGCAAATATCTGGAATTAGATGGTCAGAAGCGTACTCAGTAACATGCCAGCAGCAGGAGATACCACACCAGATCAGGAGGCACTGCCTCTGGGAGAGCAGAACATTTTGAAAATTTGAACCCATCTTTAGACAAAACTGTTTCGTTCTTTCCTGTACATGCTACAATTACACTGGGGCTGGAGGGTCTTTTCCAGACTCTTAAACACCCGCAAGTCGGATGCCTGGTGTCTTCCACAGTTCACTAGGCCCCATGGGTCTGAGAGTTAGTTAAAGTCCATCCTAGAGAGAAGCCCAGGGTCATGGGGATCCAAAGGCTTCTACAGGAAGAGAGAATGGGCCAATTACCAGCAAAGTCTGTGGGTTCCCTTGGAGAGGTTAAGGAGTAGAGGCCTTTGAGCCCCTGTCGTCTGTTGTGGAACTTAATCAAGTTATCATATTGCCCGTGTCTCCCAGCCTCCATCCCTCACTTGAATGAAGACACAAATTTGTAGACAAAGTTCTAGCAGCAGGTAGCTGGGGCTCTCCTGGGAGGTTGGATGAAAAGCACCTGTAACCTCATCCGCCTCCATCCAGTTCCTGCTGGGAGCCACCCAGGCAGCAGCCTGCTAGCTTCAGAGTGGTTTGTTGGTCCATGCTGCACTGGGGAGGAGGCCATTATGTGTTTGAAGAGAATGAAGCAGAACGGACTCAGCTGTGGGAGGGAAGGCACAATGTGGCCAGCAACCTATAGACAAAGGTGGATTCTGTTCTCTTCTTTTTGTTGTTGGCTCCCTAAGAACTGGTCTGTGGCAATCCTAGGGGCGGCATGAAGGGAATAGGGGTATCTACGTAGAGAGGGTGACAGGGAAGGAGGGCACCAACCTGCTGCCAAAGCCAGGCATCACTTGGATCCCTTAAGCTTCGACTTTCTGCTTTGGGAGGTTCAGGGATGTTACAAATCACATGGGACCTCCAGCGTAGACAGAAAGGGATACTTAGGTTCAGTTTGAGCTTTGGCTAGGCATCAAGGAACTGCATCATAGTTCTTGTTGCTTGACTTGAGGCCGTGGCTCTGCTACTTTTCTGTGGAAGTTATTGTAAAATAAGAGGGTGATGATCTGGGCTAAAACTCACTCTCAGAAAATGGCACAGGCTGAGCAGTAAATGAAAACCCTTAAAAGCATATCATTCTAAAGCTAAAGCTCCCCCAGTGCTGATACTCTGTGATGTGATGTCAAGACAAGGGTAAGAGGGCAGGGGAGTTCCCAACTGGCTTTAAGATTTCAGTATTTCATCCTGAAAATAAATTCATCACTGGCATCCTTCTCATTAGCAGGGAAAGCCAGAGGGGACGAGTTTAACACTGGGAGAGGGAAAGCTTGTTGATCTGGTCAAACCAACTTTCTCAGGCTTGCTAGAAGTTGTGCCTTTTTTTTTTTTTTCTTTCTTTTTTTTTTTTTTTTGGTTCTTCAAGACAAAGTTGCTCAATGTAATATTCCCTGGCTGTCCTGGAACTCACTTTGTAGACCAGGCTGACCTCAAACTCATAGATGTTCTCCTGCCTCTGCCTCTGGAAAGCTGGGATGGATTAAAGGTGTGTGCCATCACCACCTGACTTTTTTTTTTTAAAGTGTCTTCTGTTTCTGGAAGCAGTGTCATGCCTCTAGGTTGGTGGAATGAGCTTAAACTTCTGATCCTCGTGCCTCTATCTATCAAGTACTATGTGTGATTACATGCATGCCCCACCATGTCCAGACCAGTTTCTGTCTTTTAAGATCCGCCCCCATCCTCATCTGTGCGCTCATGTCTGTGAATGTTCGTATGCGTAGTGAAGTCGTGCATGTGTCTACATGCATGTAGAGGTCAAAGGGCAGCCTCAGGTGTCATGATCATCTCCTTGAGGCACAGTCTCTTGTTTCTCCACTTGCTACATCAGGCTAACTGCCTCTCCCTGACCCCCTGCTGCCCCTCCCCATTGTCCCTCCCCCAGTCCCCTGGCGGTGGGGATGCTCCATTGTCTTTCCTTAGGAGCTGGGGTGGACTGTTATACTCACCCAGTCTGACTGTTAAGTGGGTTTGACCTCAGGTCCTCTTGCTTGACCACAGGCCCCTTTTCGTTTTTTGAGACAGTCTTACTATGCAAATAGCCCACATTGGCCGGAGTCATGATCTCCCTGCCTTAGCTTACTGAAGCCGAGAGAACGGGTGTGCGTCATCACTTGTGGTACACATTGTGCTACTGATCTATTAATTATTAGTGTATAAGATGTGGGTGGTCCCGTGGTGTCACAGAGTGTGTGTGGAAATCAGAGGTCAATCTTGTGGGCTCACTTCAATCCTTCCACCTTTATATGGGTTGTAGGGAGCAAACTCAGCACCAGGCTGTGTGGCAAGCTCCTTTACACAGTGAGCCAACTTGCTGGTTCTTCTTCCTTCCTTCCTTCCTTCCTTCCTTTTTTTTTTTTTTTTTTTTTTTTTTGTATTTTGATAAGAAGTTCATAATTTAAAAATCCCAAGAGGACTGGGCAGTGGTGGTTGGGAGGCAGAGGCAGGCTCTCTGTGAGTTTGAGGTCTGCCTGGTCTACAGAGCTACACAGAAAAACCCTTTCTCGAAAAACAAAAGTAAGAAGAAGAAGAAAAAATTCCAGATGGAGAGCTGGTCTCTCCATCGCTCCTCCTCTTCTTGCCCTTCAGGCTACATTTATTTTATGTTTTAACCACTGTCACAGGGGCATCAACTGTCAACTAACTTAGTTGGCAGCTGTAGCCTGTTTTCTTAGCTACCAGGTGGGGCGTGCTCTGCCTTCTTGACTCATAGGAACTGCACCAGAGTCTACTGGTTCACAGCAGAGAAAGAGCTTTGTGGTTGGGAAAGTCTTGTCCTCCAAGGTCTCATGCTGTGTTACTACCTTTGAGGGAATGGAAGAAAAGAGAACCTTTCCATGTTTATTTATTTCATTGAAATCCAGGGTTTTTTTTTTCCCTGTTTTTGTTTGTTTGTTTGTTTTGGTTTTGTTTTTGAATCTGAGTGACTAGTCAAACATAACAGGCAATTTAAATGTAGATACTAGTCAGAGAAGTGGAACCACTAGGAGGCCTCCTGTGTGTGTGTGTGTGTGTGTGTGTGTGTGTGTGTGTGTGTGTTGTTCATGTAGTTATGGACCTGAGAGTCTCACAATGTGCCTGGAAGAAGTTGGACAAGCAGTGGTGGTACTCAGTCCAGATGCAGAGGTCTGAGGGTGGGGTGGAGGGGATCTCTGGTAATTGATGGTGTAAGGTCCTGGTCCATATCCAAAGGCCCATGATCCAGGAGAGCCAATGTCTGGGATTTCTCAGCTCTAGAGGAGAAAGAGTTTGTTTCCCTTTCACATGTGGTTCTGTCTGGGTCCTCAGTGGAGTGGAGGATGTGTACTACACAGATAAGGGCTTTTACTAATCCTACTCACGTTACTCTCACACAAACAGATATCTTACCAGCTATCAGGGAGCTCTAAGTCCAAGAGATGACACTCAAAGTTAAACATCACAATAATGTATGACTTCTTTTAAAGTACTAAGTACTATTTGCATGCCCCACTAAAGAATTCCTTTGCTGCTTCCTAAGACTGATGGAAATCCTGGCAGAGGTGATTCCTGAATAAGCAGTTGTCATGGTGTTAATCTTAAAGATTCCAGGAGAAAGACCACTGACCCAAATTATCATGGCCAAATTAACAATTAAAGCAAGCTTTTTAAAATTCATACACATGCACTTCCACACCAAGGTAGAAAAGCCATGTTTCACCAAGGACTCTGTGAGGTCCTACTTCCCAGTTCTATTTTCTTGTTTGGGTTCAGTTCTGCATGGTCGTATTGAGTAATCAGAATCATAAAAGTAGTATGTAATAACTATCCTTAATTTCTTGGGGTAAAGGGCTTTGGTGGGTATAATTTACATAATTATAGTCATATATAAGTTACATAAACAACTTAATGAGTTTTCTGCAAGCATATACTGCCAGGTAACTAGTTAAGACATTACCATCACCCCTGAAGTATCCTCTGAGTCTTTAGGCAACCTGCAGCAAAAGTGCTCTATACATTTTGACCACTGACTTTAAAAATTTATGCAGCTGGGCAGTGGTGGTGCTCGCCTTTAGTGCCAGCACTGGGGAGGCAGAGGCCAGTGGAGGCCAGCCTGGTTTACAGAGTGAGTTCCAGGACAGCCAGGGCTACACAGAGAAACCCTGTCTTGAAAAACAAAACAAAACAAAAATTATTCATTCTAGTCAGTACATGGTGGCATCTCACCATGACTTTAATTTGTATTTCCTTAATATCCAGTCCTGTCTATATGGCTATTTATTATACTTTCTTTGGGGAAATATCTACTTTTATATTTTTAATTGTGAGCCTAGCCTTTAACAGCTGAGCCATTTCTCTAGCTTGAAGATCTACGTTTAATCACTTTTAATTTGTTTTCTTATTTCTTACAAAAATGAATGAAGCATTTCACCAGGTAGAAGCTTTGAAAATATTTTCTGCTAGTCTATGGCTTGTTTTTTTCATGAAAACAAAACAAAACAAAACAAAAAACTGCCCCAAAGGTAGGTGTGTGTGAGTGTGTACATACACTGCCTCTCTTTTTGGAGATGGGGTTTCTCTGTATTGTCCTGGCTGTCTTGGAACTTGTTCTGTAGACCAAGCTGGCCTCAAACAAGAGTTATATCTGTTTCTGACTCCTGAGGCCTGGGATTAAAGGTGTGCACCATCATGCCTGGCCTGTGCACCATCATGCCTGGCCTGTGCACCATCATGCCTGGCCTGCGTGTTTAATTTTAGTGGATATATATATATATATATATATATATATATATATATATATATGTTTGTATTGTGTTTAATGTTTGTCCTTAAAACAGCATGGAAATTTTCTTCTAGAATTAAAAAACAATTTTAGCTCTTATGTTTAGGTCCATGATCTATTTTGGTTGTTTTTTGTATTATATGATATTGGGTATGGTTTAATATTCAATATTCTAACTCAGGAAGATATTTAGTAATTTCTTTCTGAGATTATCCATCCTTATGAATTCCTTTGACAGTTTTGTAAAAAAAAAAAAAAAGTTAATGAGCCATATAAATGTATATTATTCTTACCCTCTTTAGACTTACACCTAAGTATTCCATTGTTTAAGTGACCATAAATTACATTGAATTTAAAAATTAAGTACCCTTGTAAACAGAAATTGATTTCAACATTTCCTTTCCTTTTTTCTGTTTGCGACTTGGTCTCATTATACAGCCCTGGCTGGCCTGGAACTCACAGAGATCCACCTGCCTCTGTCACCTGAGTTCTGAGATTAAAAATATGCACCACCATGCCTGACTGTGCTGGATAGATTTATGTCAACTTGACCCAAGCTATAGTCACCTAGGAGGGGGGAGCTTCAGTAGAGAACACGCCTCCATAACATCTAGCTATATGCAAGCCAGTGGAGCATTTTCTTAATTAGTGGTTGATGGAGGAGGGTCTACTGAAGGTGCCATCCTGGGCTGCTAGTCCCGGGTTTCATAAGAAAATAGTCAGAGCAAGCCATGAGAAGCAAGCCAGTAAGCAGCAGCCTCCCATGGTCTCTGCATCAGCTCCTGCCTCCAGATTCCTGCCCTGTTTGAGTTCCTGACCTGACTTCCTTTGATCATGAACAGTGATGTGGAATCATGAATCAAAATCATGAACCAAAAAAGCCCTGTCCTCTCCAAGGTCATGGTGCTTCATCACAATAAGCCTGACTAAGACACTGGCTTTCTACATTTATTTTATATCTTGCTATCTTGCTGCAATCCATTCTTCTTGAAAATTTTCAGGTTTGTTTGCTTGTTCATGATTCTGGAAGAAAGTATTTTACTGGTTGCCATTGGGTATGTTCCTAGCTGTAGTACATATACATATATGTGACAGATCATATAGTTACATAGACCAGCAGTTCTCAACCTGTGGGTCTGACCCCCTTGAGGGTTGAATGACCCTTTTTGCAGGGGTCCCATATCAGCAATCTTGCATATCAGATATATACATTATGATGCATAACAGTAGAAAAATTACAGTTATGAAGTAGCAACAAAATAATTTTATGATGAGGGGGTCACCACAACATGAGGAACTGTATTAAATGGTTGCAGCATTTGGAAGGCTGAGAACCACTGACTTAGACAGATGTAGGATATCAGATGTATATTTTCATGCATATGCAATTTATTAAGTTAAGAGCTTTTTTTTTCTTTTTAAAAAAGCCATACATCCACAGATATGCTAATATGTTTTTCTTTATTAATATGATGACATGTAGTCATGTATTTCTGGTTTAAAGACACATAATCATTCTGTATTACCCTTTAACAAAATCCTGATAGCTTGCTAGGTTTTCTAAAATTCTGATACTCTAAAGATATTTATTATTTACTTTGTGTGCATGGGTGTTTGCCTGAATGTATGTCTCTGCACTGCATTCATGCAGTGCCTGCAGAGGCCAGAAGAGGGCACGGGATCCCCAGGAATTAGGGGTCACAGACAGGGACCATGTGGGTGCTTGGAATTGAACCTGAGTCCTCCCTCTTGTTGAGCAGTCAGTGCTCTTAAATGCTGAGCCATCTCTCCATCTTAAAATTTTAATTTTTATGTGAATGCTTGTGAAGGAATAGTACTTTTTTTTTTTCTTATCTCTCTGGTTTTGGTGTGAGGGTAAGGCTGACCTTCTAAAACAAGTTCAGAAATGCTCCTGCCTCTATCCTTTTGGAAAAGGTTGTGGAAGGCAAGCTGGATGTGGTGTGGTGGTATACCCTTGTGATCCCCGCACTTTAGAGGAGAAGCAGAGACTCAGTAGTTCAAGTGTTCCTAACTGCTGAGCCTGCCCTGCAGCCCCTTTTGTGCTCTATACTGGATAGTATACTCTATACTCTATACTTTCTTTCATGTTTAACTCCATTTTCTCTTTCCTCTACCAAGCCCTTGTTAAAATGTAGCAATCTTTTATTTTTTTCTGATACTGTATTTTTAGTTTGGGGATTTCAGAATTTTTAAATTATTAATTAATGTTACTGAGACAGGGTTTCTCTGTGTATCCCTGTCTGTCCTGGAACTCACTCTGTAGCCCAGACTGACTTCGAACTCTTAGAGATCTTTCTGCCTCTGCCTCCCAAGTGCTGAGACCAAAGGCATGAGCCACTATTACCCAGCTGAATGCTGTTTCTTTAATCAAGCAATTATCTTAGTTAGATACAAAGTGCTACACCTGTGTCTTATGTAGCAGACACAAGCGTCAGCTCAGATCTTTCTTCTGTAGCTTAGCCACTTTCTCTGTGAATACCTAACTCAAGGTTTGAGCAGAGATAATGGGGGCAGACAGAGATGGGAACAGATATCCAGAGGTGGGGACACACAGGCAGGAGATGGGGTCAGACAGGCTGTTGGAACTTCCCTGGCTCTATATTTCAGAGAATTTCCCTTTTTATTGTCTTTTCATGGTTTGCTTGGTTCCTACACTGAAACTCCCCTACCCTCTATTAGTCCTTTGCACATGGTCCCCTGCATCTCACCTCATCTAAAAGCTGCAAACATGGTAACCAGTCAGGAAGTCCCGCCAAATGCTGTTTGCTTTTAAACAAATCACTTGTACTTATTTGCTGGTGTGTGTGTGTGTGTGTGTGTGTGTGTGTGTGTGTGTGTGTGTGGTTATGGACTTACGTGCACGAACCACAACACCCATGTGTGGAGGTCAGATGTGTGGAGGTCAGATGTGTGGAGGTCAGATGTGTGGAGGTCAGAGGACCAGGTGTGGGATTGGTTCTTCCATTCCACCATGTGGGTCCTGGGGATTGAACTCTGGGAGTCACCCAGCTGAGCCATCTTACTGAGCCTCTGTCCTCTTCCGCTCACAGAGTGAATGCAACTTAGCCATCACGAGAAATGGGGATTGGCTTTATTTAACTTAATCACTAGAAAATAAAAGCTACTTTTTAATAGTTTAAGGGATGGAGTAATTTTAGGATGAGAAAGGCTTGTAGGGCCTGACACGAGTGAGCCCTAAATGAATGCTTGATGGCTGAGTCTTCAAGGGCATTCCAGTCTGTGGGTTACCCTCAATCCTTCTCACCACCTCGTAAGACAGCATGTTCCATTTTAGACGATTCAGAAGATTTGAAATACCTTAGTTTGCTCCAAACATGTCTATTTCTGCTTCTACTCTTCAGTTTTCATCCCAACTTCCCTGGCCACACAGAATGAACCCAATTCCAGAACCATTCCTGAGCTCCCAAGCGAGTGCAAAGGCCTCTACTCCTTCCCCAAGTTCCATTAGGGATCTCCAGTCCCCCTCCCACCTTGGTGCTGGTCTCTGTTCTTTGAGCCTCATTGGTGGTTTAAGGTGTGCTATGATAAAGCACGTGGGGATGTAAGACCCTCGAGAGTGTGGTCCCTCGCGCTCCCACTCAGGAAAGGCGCCCCCCCAAATCACTCACGAGAAGCGGTCTTGATGCAAACGCATAAGGTTCTTTATATTCCAGTATACTGGGGCTGTCATTCATATACCATGCAGGGTAGAGGGCTGAGGACGACCTCTAGCACAGAATTGAGACAGCTTTTATAGGGTTACAGCAAAGCCCGCATATCATGAACCAATCACCTCGTAGCATCCAGTGTGGACCAATTACTTTAAAGTATCCAACCCTGCCCTTAGCCCAGGAAGTCTGCTTTCGCACAGGCTTCTGGGTGTTCACTCACTACCGTAAACATTAAAGTAGGTGACCATCAGCTTGGGATTTAAGACTCCCAGCTTCCTGGGTTTTCCGGGGAATTAGGCTGAATTTTTCCATCCTAACAGGGAACCTTGGCGGATCCCATAGCAGGTGAGGGTGACCAAGGAGGAGGGACAAACATGCCAGGCAGACAGAGCTTAAGTGAGAAGTTTTATTCAAAAGGGGAAGGGAAGTGGGGGGGGAGAATGGTAAATAAAGAGACAGAGAGACAGAAGAGGGAAAGTCCTTTCTGCCTCACAGGAACAGCAGGAAAGAGAAAGCGAAAGAGCAGCAAAGAGGGGAAAGAGCCTAAGTGTGTGTGTGTGTGTGTGTGTGTGTGTGTGTGTGTGTGTGTGTGTGTGTGTGTGTGAGAGAGAGAGAGAGAGAGAGAGAGAGAGAGAGAGAGAGAGAGAGAGAGAGAGAGAGAGAGAGATCTTTCAAAGGGGTCCTTTACACTTGTGTGCAGACTAGTAGTCATGGAACCCTGGGCTGACCAGGGTACTGCCTGGGTGGGGTGTATTTTGCCAGGTGAGAGGGGTAGGCTAGCATAGTGCCTGAATCCTTACAAGATGTGTTGTCCAGAAGGATGTCCCCACCTTTCTGTCCCCAAGCCTCTTCATTTCATGAGGCAGGTAGGTGAGTTTTCCAGAACTCTCGTGGCAGCTGTGGTGCATCTGGCTGATACTGAGCCAGTTCAGTGGGTACTATGATGCACCTTTTATCTCTCCCTCTGTACGTGCATGCACAGTTCCCCCCCACAGCCTCCCCTTTCTAAGGCACAGACCGTCTAGTTCTCAACAACGTGCTGCCATTAGAGCCCACCTTGCTCTTCGATCCTTGTCACCTTAAGGGTATTGAGCTTGGACAGGACTTGGAAATCACATGTGCTAAGGCCGCTTAGTCTGTATTGCTGTTTTCAATTTTCAGAAACATTAGTCTGTATCAGATGACATAGCTTTTGTTCAAGGTAGGGTCTACCCAAGCAATAGTGAAGAAATGAAAAATGCTGGCAAAGCCGTTTCTACATTACTTATCTGGATCTACAGAATAAGCAGGAAAACTGTGTGAAGGGGGATGGAGTGGGTGTGCAGGGACCATTTGACAGATGGGGAAGCAGATTGTCAAAAAAACAGGGGATCTCTACATGTTTATTAGAAAACACTTTTCTCCATACCTGAGACCTCAGTTTGAATTTATCTCAGCCAGCCTCTCCGTGGGAAGTTTTGTTCTGGGGCAGTTTTGAGCACACAGGATCTGTACTCATCCCTATCCCATCCCGAGGATGAAAGGGAGGACAGCTGTGTGGTTAGGAGACAGGGGCTTCTCTAGGCTGCTTTACAAGATGTTGCCCCTGGACTCGGTGGCCTCCAGCAACCAACAAAAGCCCAGGTATGGAGGCTTGGCTGCCCCTGACCTTTTACATACCCTGAGCTGCGTTGCGGGAGGAGGGGACCACTACACAAAAGGGTCTGAGGAATGACCCGGCCTGCCTCAGCTACCTGCTGTTCTGCACAAAGGGGCCTGAGGCCCCGGCTGCCTCTGGAGGGCAAAGAAAAGGGCCGAGATAATGAGTGGCTGGGCTACCGCTGCTCTCTTCAGAGAGACCAGAGAAGGAAGGCGGCCAAAACTCCCTGACAATAAAGAAGTAACAAATGAGGAATAAAAGCTTATGGAAGACATCTTAACCCAGGGATGAAAAAAAATGTCAACATCTGTGGAGCTTTCCGCACCAGCGGCCCCGGCCCTAATGAAAACTCTCCAGAAAGAATTCCCTGCACACAGGCAAAAAGGCTACATTTTTCTCTGGGGCGTGGAGGGTTCGACTAGGCTGCCCTTTCTTTTTCAGATGCTGCTGAACCAAGCACTAATGTTCATCTTCAGCTTTCTGAAGGATGCAGGGGCAGGAGCAGAATGCAGCGCGTGCAAGAAAGACCTCTATTCCCCAAGTGAGAGGTGGGTGGATTTAAGAACTAGCTACACGTAGAGGCGAGGAGGAAAAGGCAGAGGAATTAGAGAAAACGCTGTTTAACAAGGGTCTCTTTTGACCGGGGCCTCTGAGAAGGACCAAGCTCCGAAGGAGTAATCCTCTTAGCACCGACTTATGTGTGTGTACAAAACAGGAAAGTCGAAGCTGGCTAAAACACCTCGTGAAAACACAGAGATTTGTGTCTGGTCTTCACCCAGCATTCAGGAGACTGAGAGCGGCAGACGTTTGCTTGTAAGGCTCATTTACAAATGCAGACTAGGGGTTGGGGCTAGGGGAGGGACTGACCCCACTTTCTTCAGAGGTGGAGGCTAGGGGGTTTTGAGCTGAGCCTCACTACTTTCCCTTGGGGGTTCATGACACTCCCCATTCCTACACCATACCTTTGAGGTGGTCCCTGGGGTCTGGTTTCTTGAGTGTGTGTTATGACTTCACCACTAGGATGGGACTACAAGGCGTAGCCCAAGAAACATCAGATTCTGACCAATAAAAGCAGCTACCTGGGGAGGTTGGCATGAGAAAAACTGAGCCCCTAAATCTGGAGCCGCTTCGTTGCTGGGTCACTATGTCATGGCCAGAGGATGCAAAGATGGTCTTCAACATACACACATTGCTGTGCACGCACATACACACACACACACACACTCTCGAGTGTACATACGTGTGTGTATATACACATAGGCAAGCAGAAAAGCATGCACATATGGACACCATTCACCCATGTATGCATGGCACACATCTGCATTCTGTCAGTCATAACCGTACACTACCACCACCTCCAGATTAATTTGGTATTCACACCTCCTCCCAGTCAGGACTGTCTAGCCTTTTTGGCAAGCATCTTCCCTCTCCAGATTCTTCACACACAGGTTGTCAGGCCAAATGTCTTTTGTGACTTGACCTTAAACTGAAACAAGATGTGATGGGATAAATGCAATGCTAGGGACTGCCAAGGACATGCCACCTAACTGAAAACAAAATTTCTTCGTTCCTAGGATGGGGCTGTTCAGAAATCCAAACTGTTAGCTGTGGCAACACAAAGAGGCAGAGAGGCAGCCATGGCCAGAGTGGCTCAGGTCATGTGTGAGCTGTCCCTCTGTGAGTTGAACCCGGGTCCTCAGCTTCCAGCACAGAAGGTAAGCTTCCAAACCATCATGGTACTGTTAGCACTCTGTGTAGGATGTCAAACTTCGCACACCTCCTTTTCCCCAAAATAAGCCAGAAGGTGTGAGTTCAGTGTCTATTTGTGCATGACATGGCAGTGGGAACAATGGGTCATGCATGGGTTACTACAGAGAATAACAACTCCCACCTGTTTCCTATCTGAGATGAGCTGTCCAGTTTTTGTTGTTGTTTGTTTTGGTCAACTTAAGTTAGAATCATGGGGGGGGGGGAACTCAATGAGAAGGTGCTTCAGTCAGATTGACCTGTGAGCAAGTCTGTGGGAGCGTGGGAGCATTTTCTTGATTAATGATTGATGTGGGTGTCCTCGGGGGTGGTGTTACCCCTGGGCAAGTGGTCTTGTGTTAGAAAGCAGGCTGAGAAAGCCATGAGGAGCAAGCCATGCCTTCTGCTTCAGTTCCTGCCCCCCAGTTTCTCTACAGGTTCCTGCTTCCGGGTTCCTGCCTCTGTAGGGGGAATTTTTCTGTGTCCCAGCAAAGTTGCTCCCAGATAACCATGAAAGATTTAATATACATTATAAATGCTCAGCTGATATAGCTCAGGCTTATTACTAACTAGCTCTTTCAACTTAACCCACTTTTTATTAATCTATATATTGTCAAGTCATGGCTTTACCTGTCCTCCAACATGTCATGTTCCCTCTGTGTCTCTTGGCAAGTCCTCTGACTCCACCCTTCTTCCCAGCATCCTTAGTTTGGTTGTCCTGCCTAGATTTTCTGTTTGGCTACCAGGCTGTCAGTGTTTTATTAATCAATTTGAGTGAGAAATCTTTACAGCACAGCAAAGGCTAATTCCACAGCATGCCTCCAGTTCCTGTCCTGACTTCCCTCAGTGATGGTCTGTTACCAAGTTGCTTTTGGTCATGATGTTTTATCACATCAATAGAAATCTTGCCTAAGACAGAACCTGGTACCAGACAATGAACTATCTCTGTGACAGACCTGGCCTTGTTTTGGGGAGGATCGTGGAAGGATTTGGAACTTTGGGATGAGAAAGCCATTGAATATTCAGGGTTTAGTGGGCTGTTGAATGAACTCGGAGGATAAGAATGCTCAGAGCAGTGCAGATAATGAAATCCTGGCTTGTGCAGTTTCACAGGGAAGTAAGAGCTCTATCGGGACTGTTTGAGCTGTATTTTGAATTACAAACCACTAAAATGGAAACTTTTCTTTACTGGGACCATTGATGCTGGTCAGTTGGAGCTGTGATTAAGAGCCCAGCGTCACCGAGGTGAAATCTTCTGGGAGTTTTTTCCTCAGGGTCAGTACAAAGATGTTGTGGTCCAGGGGTTACTAAAGTGGTACCTTGTGCTGGCAGCCAAACTTGGTAATATATAAGTGTTTCCAGTGTGGCACTGATGGCACGAAGGTGTTGTGGAGAGCAGCTGAGGCTGGGCCAGAGGAGAGCCCAGCGGGGGTTACTGTTGAAGGTGTAGCCCAGCCTTAAGCGGGGACGCCAGCATTTTAGATGCCCGGACCATGGAATGACCAACAAGGACAGCAGCAGCTGTGCAGAGAGCCAGCCTGAGCTGAGGAGACAAGCAGAGGACAGAGCCATAGCAGTGGGCCTGGGCCCTTTGGAGTCCAGGGGATGGGGAGCTGGAGCCAGACATCAAGCACTGAGCCTTTTTCATCGTTGGACTTTGACTTGCTTTGATTGGATTGTGACCGTGCCCTGGTTCTTCCCTCTTGGAGTGAGAAAGTATTTAGTTTGCTTCTCAATTTTCCTGAACTCTGTGGTTGAGAGTCTCTGGATATCTTAGAGGGACTTGGTAGTGTTTTAAAGAGACTAAACTTCTAAAATTTTTGGCTAATGGAAGAGGTTTGATCTATGTATATGAATTTTGTACATAACAAGTGAGCATGGTTTTTATTTATTATTTTTATTACTTATTTATATGAATTCAAGCGAAGTTTATGGAAGAAGTAACCTGCCAGTTGTGAGGTGTGGCTCTCTACATCTCTGTCCCCCACCCCGTTTTCTGTGTCAGCATGGTCTGTCCAGTTGTCAGGCCCTCTGCAGCCTTCATGTGTTTTGCTTCCTAGCTCAGTGGAGGCCTCTTGTGCCCCAGGCCCTTTGTGGTTGGAAATCCAGGTCCACTGCACTTGAAGCTATCCCAGAGTACCTTTAGATCCTCTCATCACTCCTGGCCCAGCTGCCCCAGCTCTCACCTCTTGGCTCTGTCCCAGCTCCTCTCCACCTACTCCCTTTTGGCTTGGCCCAGCTGCTTGAAGCACAGCTGCGTGGGTTCAGGTCTAGATTCCTGCTGCCTACTCGGCTTCCATGTGAGGCTCTTGTGGTTTCTCACTCCATAGTAGCTCCGAGGCCTTGCTGCTGCTGAGGAGGAGCGTCCACCAAGTGTGTCTGGAGTCTGATGGGGCTTCTGTTACTGTTCTATTGCTGTGAAGAGACACCACGACCAAGGCAACTCTTATAAAAGGAAGCATTTGACTGGGGCTTGTTTACAGTTCATAGGGTGAGCCTGTAGTTATCATGGTGGGAATCAGACAGGCTGGAGCAGTAGCTGAGAGCTTGAGGGAGAGGTTGGGGAAGGCGAGGGAGAGAGACTGGGCCAGGTATGGGCTTCTGAAACCTCAAAGCCTACTTTCAGTGACACACCTCCTCCAACAAGTCCATCTCCTAATTCTTCCCAAACAGTTCACCAGCTGGGACCGTTCTCATTCAAACCATCACAGTTTGGGAATCTGGCTTTCCCATCCCCTAGGGAATGCTGCTGCTTCTATGATTTGAAAGGGATGACTCTGTTCTTTGCCTTGTTTATTATTATTATTTTTTAAAGATTTGTTTATTTACAGCTGGGAAGTGGTGGAGCTTATCTTTAATTCCAGCACTTGGGAGGCAGAGGCAGGTGGATTTCTGTGAATTTGAGGCCAGCATGGGCTGTGGAGCTAGCTAGTTCCAGGATAGCTAGGGCTACATGGAGAAACCCTGTCTCAAAAAAAAAAAAAAAAAAAAAAAAAGATTTATTTATTATGTATACAGTGTTCTGTCTGCACATACCCCTGCAGGTTAGAAGAGGGTAATAGATATCATCATAGATGGTTGTGAGCCACCATGTGGTTGCTGGAAATTGAACTCAGGACCTCTGGAAGAATAGCTCTTAACCTCTGAGCCATCTCTCCAGCCCTCTCTGCCTTATTTATTACCCAGAGCATTTAAAAATTGCCTGACTGGTCTGGCTTTAATGAACTTTTCCAAAAGCAATCCTCAAATCTCTGAGCCTCAAGCCTCAGCTGGACTTGGCCACTCAGCTTTTGTTGGAAATCTATAAAGGAACTAGCAATTATTGGCTGAGAGACCCCTTGGGTGTGTCAAATGTGTGGGATGGAGCAGACAAGGCCACAGGGCAGACAATGTTAGGAATTTGAGGGAGGTGTTGGATGCTGGTGTTTCCCACAATACCCTCCTACTGCACCTCCTCTATTTTGAGGACCAGTTCCCTGAGAATCTGATTATGACTTCACTAATAAAGAAGACCATTGCTGATTACTTATCAATGTCGCTCATCCGTCTCTGATGATGGGCAGGTCTTCACCCTGGGGCTTCAGTGGCCCAGCTAGAAAGGGAAGTTCTTTCTAGCCCTGAGGTCATATGATATTTGCAGCACATGGGAATCTCTCGGTGTCACTTAGATTTTACCCAGAACATGACTTCCTTTCCTTCACTGTAGTATGTGCCAGTTGTGTGGGTAGTGTGGTTCGTTCCGCTGTTCTTGGCCCTCTCGGGTCCTGTGAAATCCAACTGAGTGAAGTAGAGGTGAAGTAGAGGAAGCTCCATGGGCTGTAGACAAGTCTGCATATGCACACGCTCTTTCATAGCTGCTTACCTGACACCCAAGTACCCGTGAGCAGGGCTGGGCAGACAGCCAGGTAGTACTCCCAGATGTCTGAGTTCTCCCCTAGCTGCCTGAGAAAGCTTAAAGGTTAGGGATCCAGGGGAACAAACTCATGCACAGTGGGGGGGGCATGCTGAAAGAGCCACAGGTGGGATATACAGGTTAGTAGGAACCCCTTCCTCCCACCCCGCCCCAGACTCATAGCTGTTCATGCCTGTGTGATGTCCGGTCCCAACCTCAACCTAGATATCACCTGTGTCACATGCAGCCACAGGCATGATGACTTCCAATGTTGACATTTTGGGTCTTGTGAAATGGCATAACCCAGGAAAGCCTGTTGGTGGTATTCTCTGTAATGGGCACATTTTTCCCACGCATTGTCAAGCTTATCCCCACTGTTCTTGATAGGGCCACCCAGGACTCCACACAGGTCAACAAGGAAGGAAGCCACCTGGGACACATGCTGAGACTGTTTTCGCCTCTGTCCTGGGGGTTGATGAGTGAGGTGGGCTGCAGGCTCCTCAGATTCTGGGGGGCCTTCGGTCCAGGGGCAAGATTTATCCCATCAACTTGATACTGGCTTCTATAGTGGGGACCTGATACCATATATTTTCACTCGTTGGCAGCAGTAGCCAACGAGGTGGAGAGGATGGCTGAGGCTGAGAAACCAAAGTGAGGGACTGACCAGGGCATGAAGTTCAGGATGGGAGGACAAAGGCTGCTCCCTCCGAATAAAATGACCCCAAGATGTGCTATGATAAATACGTGACCAGTGCTATGAATTTTTTACTCATCCCAAAGTTGAGGAAATGACCTCAGAGCAGCATTGTGGTGAGTCCACCAGCTGGAGTGAAGAGAGCCCAGGCTAGTGCCACACTAGTTAGATTACAGTGGTTGTCAACCTTCCTAATGCTGTGACCCTTTAATATAGTTCCTTGTGTTGTGTGACCCTCAACCATAAAATAATTCTCATTGGTACTTCATAACTGTAATTTTCTACTGTTTTGAATCAGAATGTAAATATCTGGTATGCAGAATATCCAATATGTGACCTGTGTGAAAGGGTCAGTCAACCCCCAAAGGCGTTGAGACCCACAGGTTGAGAACTGTGGTCTAGAACCATCCCTGCCTATTTCCTATCAAGGTCATTGTCAGAATCTTAACACCTCTAGTCTTGGTTCAGTGTCATCCATATGAGGGTTTCCCTGAGGTACCCCAAATTACCAACTGCTCTTCCCTCCAGACCCCTGCTAAAACTTGTTTGCCTTTCATTTGCCCCTTCTCTTGTTGTATCGAGTATGTTTGCTTGCTGGCTGCCTGGTGGCAACACTGCGCCATCCAGCCACAAATAACACACAGAGACTCTGTATTTGATACAATGCTGTTGGCCAGTTACTTGTTTCTTATCGGCTAGCTCTGTCTTAACGATTAACCCATTTTTACTATTCTAAGTATTCCCACGTGGCTCATCTTACCGGAGAGCAGCGGGCCCGGCGTGCTGCTCTCTCCAGGCTCTCCATGCTGACTCCTCCTAACTACTTCCTCTTTCCTCCTTGTCTCCTAGCCCCGCCTATCTTGCGTTCCCATTGGCCAACAGTGCTTTATTCATTAACCAGTATGAGAAACATATTTACAGAATAACATCTCCCATCATCTTGTCCTTAGACAAACCCTTCAGAGCCAAACCCTTTCCTACCACCTTTCTCTCCTGCCCTTCTGTAATGAGCAGCACATAGAGGTACTTAGTGAGCGAGTGAGAAGTTGAAGGTACTCAAAAGGTCCTTTTGCTCTACCATGGGGATGCCTCAGAGCTTGTTACCTGACACCTTTGGGCCTTAGAAGTGAGGTTCTGTACCCCTGCTACAACTACCTGTGGAAGTACATGTCCTGATGTAGAGAGAGGCAGAGGGAGCACACCCAGCAAAATGTGCTTCAAAGTCAACTCCGTGAAGGATGGTGGAACAGCCTGGGGGGGTGAGGATACTAGGCCTCCTTTTCTCTTCTGGAGGGAGGACTCAGCTGAGTATCTACCTGAGAGGCCGTGACCATGGTGGCTCCATCTTTCCATGACCCATTTTCTCCACTGGAAACTCTGATGTCCATTCGGTTGTTGTTATTAGAAGCCCAGTGAGCATCAGGACCAAGGATGATGGAAGGCTGCCCTGGTGCCTTTCTCTGAGCGACACGTGTAGAATCATGGCTATAGAATCTATTCTTCCTGTTTTCCCAGTACAACTTCTGAGAGACCCCTGGGCTCAGGCAGTGAGTATAGGCCCGTTGGGTCATGGGACTCCTGAGAACTAAAGCCATGCTGACCTTACCCTTGCTCACTCTGGACTGTATTCTCTCCCTCTACCTGAGAAGCTCTGCACTGTGCCATGCAGTTTTGACCTGGGCTTCTGAGTCAGAAAGGCCTGAGTTTGAATCCCAGCCCTGGATTCAAGGAGATGTTCCTGCAAGGAAACATCTGCCTGACCGTTGATGCTGTGTTCAACCCATGAAGCTGTTTTCAGCGTGCCTGAGTCCCAGCCACTTCCTCTCCCTTGTAGTAAGAGATGGAGACAAAAATTAGTCTTGCAGGGACTAGGAGACAGCTGTGAACTCACTGTGCTTCCCAGTAAGGCTTCTGGGCAGTCCCAGGCCTAAAGGACAGTGCTCTGTGGGAAGATGGGCATCTCCCCCCTACAGCACCCTGCTGCGGAGGCCCCGGGCCTCAGGGAAGCTTCAGAGAAGGCCTTCACTAGACGTTGGGGAGTAAAGGGTAGTACTTTACCAGGTCCTTGGGTTCTTCCTCACCTGACCCTCTGCATGGTGCCACGGGAATTTAGAAGGTCCCAACCTCCTCGTCCAAAGCTGGAGACTGTGGCAAAGGTCAGTCTGAACTGTGTAGACATTGGAACCATTGTGGCTAAAGTGTTTTCCTAAGGAAATACAGACATTTAAAAAGCCTAGCAGAATAGCTCGCAAACCTTTTTCACCAGCAAGGGGGAAAATGGTGAGGGAAATGTTAAAAAAGAGAAAGGGATTTGAGCCAATGCTCCGACTTGCTACAGGCCAACTGGATAGAAAAAGCAAGGAGCAGGCATTTCTTTCCAGGGGAGTGTGTTGGGGCCAACTGAGCCGCTGCCAACCCTGATGGGCCTGCAGCCAAGACCTTGGAGGGGGCAGCTGCCCTGTGCCCTCCAGGCCCGCTGTCTCCCACTGTGTGCTCAGCAAGGCTCTTCCTGTGCTGGGGGCAACGTGCCAGAGGTGCCCCTTGGGGCCCAGCTTCTTAAGGTTGGATTAAGTTCTGCTTCTCTGTGGATGATCCCCCAAGGGAGAGGAGAGAAGGGACCTGAGAGCTGGGGTTAATGATTGGGTGATGGTTAGCGGTCTGTCAGTGTTAAGGCGAATGCCTAGGCAGAGTCTGGGCTTTTGGGGTGGGGGTGGGGGGACACACAACATTAAACTTGAAAGCAGGAGGCACTTTCTCTTGCATTCTCCAAAAGAGCCTAGAGCAAGTGTTCCTCCGTTCAGCCTGCCTTTGTCTTTCCTAACCTTTCTGTGTGACAGTTCTCAGCTATCTGGAGACAGATTCTCACAGCAGCTTCTCTTCTGTCTCCTTGGTCCCAGTGACCCGTTCAGGCTCAGGCTGTGCTTGCTCTGTGGATGGCAGAGGGTGCACTGGCTGGCTGGAGTGGTGCAACCTTCCTCCAGTTGCAGAGGTACACAGGGACCTTGGTTGAGGGCACACTCCCTTGTGAGGAAGTTCCGAGAGCTGTCCAAGGCCAGCAGGAAGGGAAGAGGCGGCAGGATTGGCAAGGTCTCTTGCCAGCCAGCCAACACCATCAGCTACTGGTAGTTGCTGACACTGTACCTGGTCCAGTGAGCAGCACTGGCAGACAGAGGGCTGGCAGGATAGAGCTTTCTCCTATCAGATTCTCCTAAACTCTGACTGGTGAAATACGGATACTTCCTTCTTCATCGTGATGATCATGACTCATGACGAGAGGAGACACGTGGGCATGGTGAAAAAGTGTCTGGAGGAGGAGGATGGAAGGAAGGCAGCAAGAGGCTCACACTTGGCTACAAGGGAAATGCCAGAGGCAAAAGACTCCTTAGAACCAACCTTCCATCCCCTATTTTACAGTTAGGGAGAGGGGAAGGGACTTTCTTAGAGAGCCTGATCAGGCTTCTACCCTGAGCTCCTTCTGTCAACTTTGCCAGCCAACCATGCAAGGCCGTAATTAGGACCAAAATCAAGTCATTGAGCTGTTAGGAGAGAGGGTGTATTTTCTCAGAGGAAAAACGTATTCCTTGGTGAATGGCACCTGCCAGGGTCCAAGGGTCTTTTCCATCCTTGGCTTTTTAAAAGAAGGCAAGATGGATGTTTCTTTAGAAGAGTCTCTTCTCCAGATGGAGGGATTTCCAGGTGAAGGAATGGTGTCATTCTGGGCCTCCAGTGAGTGCAAGAGTGCTTTCTCCCTTAGGCAGATGAGGGAGGAATCTGTGTTCTGGTGGGCTGTACTGACTCTCCTGTGTGTGTGACAGTCACACACACACACACACACACACACACACACACACACACACACACACACACACACACAGAGGGGGAGGGAGGAATACAGGGATGGAGGGAAGGAGAGGGGGAGAGAGGGTAGGAAAAAAGAGAGAAGGAGGGAAGGAGAGAAAGGGAGGGAGATAAAGAGGGAGGAAAAGAGGGAAAGAGTGAGTGAGGGAGGAAGAAAGGGAGGGAGGGGAAAAGGAGAGGGAAGGAGGGAGAAGTTCTTCAGACCAACACAATCTTTAATGAGTATGAAGGGAGCTGAGGGAGGAGAATTTAGACTTGGGAGGTGTGGGTCACAGAAAGAATTTGAAACTGGAGCTTTGCAGTTCAAGAAGAGAGGCCTGAAAACATCCTTCTTTTATCCTTGCCATTCCCAAGGCTGTCCCACCCTGCTGCACTGCTGTGGTCTTTGTCACCTGTCCCTTCTCTGGCAACAGAGGTTTGCCCCTTGCCAACCTCTCTTCTTCAGCACTACTGTCTCTGGGCTGCCTGAGGCTTGCAGGGCCTAAACTCTGTAAATTTCAGTATCACACTTTCCCTTAGCTACTGTTGGAACAGGTATCCCTGCCCCGCCTTCCCAAACTGTGAGCATTCTAGTCTTCTGCCTGCCTTGCTTTGCCTGCCTGCCTGCCTGCCTTGCTTTGCCTGCCTGCCTGCCTGGCTGCCTGGCTGCCTGGCTGCCTGCCTTTGCCTGCCTGCCTGCCTGCCTGCCTGCCTGCCTGCCTGCCTGGCTGCCTTGCCAGCTACTGTACATCATTTCATATGCTTGCTTCCTCCGCTCTTTGCTCCTATAATCTCCTCACAGTTCTTGGAGCCTGCCAGCTCATGTCCATCCCAGTCTGAAGCCCCTTCTGACTTCAGTACCTTTCCACCTTGCCCTAGCCTACCCCTACTTCTTCCTCAAATCTGGCCTCTTGCTTGCTTTACTCACTATTCCTGCCTACCTTGTCTCTCATGTGCTCTGTGTCCTTGACAGAACCTAAAACAGAATATTGAATCGGCCAGTAATTTATCCTTATCCACATGTTACTGGGTTGTGGTTAAGTTTATTCCTCGTTCACTGCTCTCCCAGGGCTTAGCATCTAGTAGAGTCTTCATAAAACATCTATTGAGTCAAAATGATCTGTTTCTTATGGGCCTGAGGAGACCTGCTTAGAGGCAGGACCCATCCCCACATCCCTGGTATGCCTGGCTTACAGGCTGTGTCCATAAATACTTAAGCTGGACGATTTCAGCCATGCTTAATTGAGAAGTCATCTAAATCATTTTCTCTCTCTAAAGAGGCCCCTGCTTGGGGGGTAAAACTCACAAGTTGTCTTGCTTAGAGATCGATCGTTATTGCTTTTCAAATATGAAAAACAGTTTGCTACAAGCAGAGATTGACAGGATGAGACTGGAAGCAGGGTGGGAAACATCGGTAGGATGAGAGAGAAGTCAGCGTGTCCCCTGAACTTGTTTTCTGCAAGTGGGAAGGCAAACAAGGCAGGTCTGTGATGGGGGCATTTGAGCTTTCAGAGATCAGAACAGTACTTTTTCTTTCCTAGTCTTTCCTATGAGCACAAAGCATGGAGGTGTGCACAGATAGTCCAGGGAGAACCCATATCATTCAAATGGTAAGGTTTGATGACATGTCCATCGATATCATTACCAACTTTGTGTGGTTTGCAACTAAAAATGAGAGAGAGAGAGAGAGACAGAGAGACAGAGAGGGGAGGGAGGGAGGAAGGGAGGGAGAGAACATGAAGCTGGCTGGGTAGGTTCTGGGAGGAGTTGGGGGAGGGGAAAACATAATCAAAATATATTGTGCAGAAAAGTTTTTCAATAAAAAGATTAAAACTGAAATAAGAAAACCTTCTCACTATTTGTCAGTCACATTTGTTGAGTTCCCCACCACAGTGTGTTTTACTGACGTTTAAATGTTAACGGGAAGGAACAGAAACACATGGATGTAGGCATGCACACACAAAGGGGATGGTACTCTATAAAGAAACCCACATAGCGGGCAGGGAAGGCCTCCTGGAGATGGTGGACTCAGCCTGGCTGCAGGAGGAAGAAAGGAGGGGCTGGCTACAGGGATAGCACGGACAACTTTCCTTGTTGCCAAGCAGTAGGATTGCTGGGTCTGGCAGCATTGGAAGAGAGAGAGAGGAAAAAGGCCACACAAAGTGGGCGGTCACAGCAGCAGGTGCCTTGCTGTGTTTATCTCCTTCACCGTTGTTCCTGTGCAGCAGGGCTCCGTGGGAAGGGCCTTGTGATGGAAGGACGCTGATCTGGATCTGACCTGCACAGGCCTCTGATAAGATGCTTTCTGCCTCTGGGAAGCGACTTCCTGTCTGGCCCTGTGCTGCTCTTCTTCTTTGTGACTTCCGACCACCACAGCCCTAAGAGGCACTGCTACTCCAGCGCATGGCCACGATGAGCCAGATGAAAACAAGATACAACATAATCTGGCTGTCCAGATTCATTTGCCTGAAGGAACCCAGTGCCCTTCCATGTGAGCTGCACTTTCCTGGGGGGTCTGGGCTGGGCCTGCTCCTAGACGAAGACTGCTTTTCCACGTCATGGCTCTTGGTTGCTGGTTTTCCTCACACCAACAGCTGGTCTGCAGCTGTCCATCTGCTGGCCTGGTTCCAGGCTGATAGGGATGACTTGACAACAGAAAAGGCTTTGCCACAGCCGTGGGGTTGCAGCTCCCCCAAATCACCCAGAGTCTCCTTAGAAACCGGCCACCACCTAGCACCTTCCCTCGATGACTTAATGTGACCAGGGTGTGGATTTTGGCAGGTGAACACCATGCACCAAACTCACGTGTGGCGACCGGGGGACCACCCAGCCCTGAAAATCTGGCCCACAGCACTTGAGGGTGAGCTGTCTTCATGCCTGAACTTGTTTTTCCTGGCATTGTAAAGGCTACATGCTTTGTGGCCTTAAGAGTGAGGCGCCTACGTGGGCTCCCTTTATACGGCAAGGGGAGAGAGATATAAAGAGGGCTATGTGGGAACAGAACCATTTATAACCCACTAAACTGCCTGTCCTGATAGATACCCAGCCCCTCCTACATAGAGTAATGTGTACAAGATGTGTAGTGCTTCGGGCTGTCCCAGCAGTGTGATCTGGCCAAGCACTTATGTTTTGAATAACCTCTTAGGCAGTGCTTGCTAATTAATCCCAGGGACAGCTTCACAGCCCACGGAGAACAGAGAAGCCAGGAATCCCCAGGACGAGGGAGGATTCACCAACGCCCTTGACTCACCATCTCTTTATGGGCTCACTCCACACCATCACACACGTCTGATTCAGACAAACCCTCCTAGTGACTGAAAGTGCACTGCCCATGAACTCAGCCCGTCTGTTGGAAAACAGCTTCTAGAAAGTTCTTTTCTCAAGGAATCCAGACCCAGTCTCCACAAATCTTCACTTTAGGGCCCTTGCCATGTCAGCTCCAGTGTGGTCCTCTTACATGGAGAATTCTTTGCTGTTGGAAGACAACCCTTGTGAATTGACTCAAACTGCGTGAGACCCTCAGACTTCACCTCCCAGGACCTTCTTAGACAAGGAACTTCCCAAGGGTGTGCTGAGGGGCCCAGTGAGGCATCCAGATGAATTCTAGGCTCATCCAGCTGTTTTTTTCTTAGCTATGGCAGCTACCAGGAAGTAGGAGGCCTCCTCCCCAGGGTCTCAAACTAAGTGCCTTCCAGGTGCCCGTGTCCATGCTTGGGAGCTCACACTCACTCTTACCTTCATCTCCCCATGGGCTAACAGGACTCCATTCGATTCTTTGACAGTACGAAACAGCAGCCCTTGAAGGAGAACTGTGCTTCAGGTGTGTCCAGATGCATCTTAGGCCTCCGGTGAACACATCTGGGAAACTGAGGCTGGGTTTAGGAGAAATGGCATGTGCCCACAGATACACAGCACACTACCTAGGATTTGGAGCCCTGATTTTGAGGCCCTGGTCAAATGCTCAGCCAGACAGGGGATGGGACAGATTTAGAATCAGCTACCAGAAACTGGCACTTCGTGTATTCCTGGGCACAGGTTGGTGTCCCTCCGCCCACCGAGAGCAAAGAGCTGAGTGTTTGCGGACCCTTGCTGTGGTTCTCTGGCACCAGAAACAGGGTGTGCCCACTCAGCCTGGGCCTGAGGGAGCTGAGGCGGCCAGTGCTTACTCTGTCCCTCTCCCTCAGTGCCCGGAAGCCTGAGGGCACAAGGACTGGCTGCTTTCCCAGAAAACACAGCTCACTGCCTGCCTGTTCTGTCCTTGAGCTCAGGCCCAGTGCTGTCCTGTGACAGAATCCAGGCTGGGGATGGTGGACAAGGGACCTTCCTCCTCCTGTGGCTTCCAAGAGCCTCTAGGCTAGCATCTCCAGACCAGACCTCCAGGGCTGGTCCCCAGAACACACATCCCCAGAGTGGCATGTAGCTTCATTCAGGTTGGGGGCCTGTTTCTGGAAGACAGAACTAGGGCCCCCTCCCCCACTTGATGAGCGAGTTACTCCAAAATGCCCCCTCCGAGCAGGGGTGAGGGTGGGGGCTTGGAGGCTCCCCAGGGGACAGCCTGCAAGCTTCTGTGGTTTCACTGACAGGGCGGGACACTCTACCCACTCCCTGTAGCATGCAAACCTGAGGCAACTTTTTGAGCTCTCTCTCCGCGCAGTGAGCAGAGAGCCCCTTTCTCCTGCTTTGGCTGGGTTAGGTGTGTTGTTTTGGGAGGCACCGACTCTGAAGGGACTGCATCAAGAACAGCAGTGATCAATCAGTCAAAAGACATTTAATCAGAATATTCCCAGGGCCCTTGGTTTCTGGTGATTAAGGTCAGAGAGCAAAGAGGAGACACGAGGTCTGTTTTTAAGATGGTGTCATGTCTCTGTGTGGCCAGGTGGAAAAGCGTGGACCATGAGCATGGGCCATGGGTTTGGCAAAGAAAGCTGTTGCAGTTTAGCCTGAGACTGACTCGGTGCTCTCATCTGTAAAATGGATCCTCAAAAGGCACTGGATATGAATGGGCCTTTCCCACTGTGAGGTAGGGTTTGCCATCCAACCATTATCATGCTTGCTGGTCTGGGCTCCAGCTGCCCAGAGGAGGGCAGCAGGCCGGGGTCCGCACATCTTTCCTTCCCCACTAGGAGGAGCACTCGGCACTTGCTGAGATAGGAGTGCGTGGCAGGTCAGGAGGGCGGGCGGAGGTGGGGGGTGGGGGTTGGAGAGCGTCTGTCCCCGCTGCCCGGTCCTGCCCTCCCCGCGGAGCTGGACCTCGCGTCTCCAGGGCCAGCTCTCCCTCCCGGGTGCTGGCAGGCTCTCAGAGGCCGGAGGAGGAGGTCTGGCTGCCAGGAAGGGTGGGGCTGCCAGACACTGCAGAGCCACACTGTGACCCAGCCTTCCCGGAAACGCTCCCAACCTTGGCCCTCAGTGTTCACATCCGGCCGGGAGGGGTGTTGGCCAGGCTGTCAGGGGTACATGGGATGCCTTCGAGGTCAGGCTGCTGACGATCGCCAAAATGGGAACAGGCTTGTCTTTTTGATCTTACCCTGGGGTGAGAGGCTTTTGTGAAGGACTCACGTGAATTGAAGAAAGCCTTTAGCAGCGCATCCCTCTCTGGAGGCTTCCCCAGACTTGCGTGTAAACTGGATTTATTAATTAATAGAAGACAGTCAACGGGTATTAGAGAGTGTTCCATCTATGCCAAATTGGTTACCTACACGGACACTTTTACAACTCGGTGTCTATCTATTTTGTCCATTTTATACATGAGATTGCAGAGGCAACAAGAGTCTAATGACCAAAGTCACACGGCTCCCAGCTGTTGGATCCTGTTTACAAACCCCCGATGATTCTTAGCATTTTTCTTTTCTTTTTCTTTCTGTTTTTTCAAAGCAGGACCTTAGGTTACCCATCTCGGCCAGCACCTGGTAGGCACTCAGTACAGTTGTGTCAGCAGGAGCCATGGACACTTGGGAGGGGCTCTTTAGTGCTATGGACAAATGAAACAATGTAAGACATGGGGCAGATTAGAAGTGGGCATGTCATGGGGCCACAGTGAACTTGCAGCCAAGGGTCTAGATTTCTTCCTTTGGTATGATTTTCTTTTTTCCCACAGACTCTGTCAGGGTAAGGCTGTTTGGAGTTACAGGCAGACCCCCTCATCCTGGTGAGGGAGGGTGTACCTTGTGGGAATATTCGGAGGAGGCAGAACTGGGAGTCCTTTCTGTGTCCCAGATACTGGGGGAGGGGGGAGTGGAAAGACACCTGCTTCCTTTGCTGACATCATTGTGGGAGGCCTTCTCACCAAGTCCTGATGGAGGAGATGACGTGGACCTGGAAGTTTGGCTGGCCCAGAGCTTAGAGTCACAGGATTTGGCTCGTGTACTTGAGAAGCATGGACTCTTGTTTCAAGGCTTCCAAGGATGCCAGGGCTGGTTCAGCCTTATGCAACTGGGTGCGGACTGATAGTGGGTGTCCTTACTCCAACATACCACCTCACTTACAAGCTACAGATGTAGCTCAGCTTTCCCTCCATGCCCCCCTGCCTTTTTGACATTCAAGCCAGAACTGCCTTTTCTGCCCATCACTTTGACTCTTTGGGGGACTGGGTTTCAGCAAGCCATACTGATTTGGAGCCAGAAAGAATCCATGTAGAAAACATGACCCAGAAACCTCAGAAGAGGGAGAGTAGTCATGCAGGTGTGGGAAGTCATGAAGGGTACACATGGGGACAACAGCCTGGAGACTGATAAGACAGGAAGTTTCTATCATTCCAGACTACAGGGCCAGAGAGGTGTCATTGCCAAAAGCCAGGGGGGAGCTACAACTTTGGTGCAGATTTCTTGGTAGAAGTTTTTCTACCAGGGGTGGCGTTGCCAGACAAAAGGAGAGACCATTTTGTCTCCCTGAGTCTCCTGGCAGTAGGAGGCTTGCCCTTGGCAATGATAGTTTGCAAGAATAGAGCCATGAATTGATAGGGAAGAATGGAGGATGGGCAGATAGGGCCTGGATTCAAGGTAGAACAGGTCACAGACCCATTAACCTACCATCCTTCTAATGGGGGACCAGGAGAATTGAAAAACACCTGTCTCTGAGAGACTGGTCCAGTAGTTACTCAGTTACCACCAATAATGCAAATGTTACCTCCTTCTTGAATGAAGTGTGTGTGGGGGGGTGATGGACCATTTTTGCTTCCGGCACATTTTTCAGAAGACAGCATTGTCTCTGGTCTTAACCAAACCCCGGACACTTTGATAGACCATCATAGCAAGATTTGCAGAGGCGGTAAGGCAGACTGATGGACGTGCACACTTGGATGACACTGAATCAGGAGATGGAGGAATCTCAGCTGAGATGTACCACTTAACTTCCAGCCTCCAGCTCTGTTGTTCTTCGAATGGGACGATGCCTTTTCCAGGGTTCTATAGAAACAAATGACAAGGCCGGGCAGTGGTGGCGCATGCCTTTAATCCCAGCACTTGGGAGGCAGAGGCAGGCAGATCTCTGTGAGTTTGAGGCCAGCCTGGTCTACAAGAGCTAGTTCCAGGACAGCTTTCAAAGCCACAGAGAAACCCTGTCTCAAAAAACCCAAACAAACAAACAACCCCCCCAAAACAAACAAACAAAAAACCCAAATGACAAAATATGCCAGCGAGTGTGTAGGTAGATTGTTCAGATAAAGGCTTATGCCTGTAAACAAGTGCCCACAGGAGAGCTGCCTAGCCCCCCTCGTGGTTATTTATCATGATGCCCTCTGGGGTGGACACCTGAATCATCATCTCATAACCACAGAAACAACAAACGGTATTCAAGAGCCGGCTTGTGCACCCCACCACCCCTCTGAGAAGAGTTTACTCTTCAGTTCTCCAACTAGTATTTCTGTTCACCCCGCCCCCACATTGTTTCAAAGATATTTTGTAGCATTTTGTCAGGTCCTGGGCAAATAGAGTTCTTGCTGGAGCTGGTCTTAGCTTATCTTGCAGCCCTTTTTGAAGTCTGTGAACATTGTCTGCGGAACAGCTCAAGTGAGGGAAGGTTCCCTACTTCATGAACAGCATATTTTCTTTATTAAAACTGAGTTCTACCTCCCCACCATGCTTTTTCTGACTCTTTGGACCTTTACAGAATGAGCATCGCCCCATTTTTTTTTTTTTTTTTTTAATGTCACAGCTCTTGAAATGTAGGGAAATAAAGATGGTAGGCCCACCAAATGTTTTCACTCTCTGGTTTCCACTTGGGATAGAGAAGCTGATTTTCCATGATATTAAGTCCCTCAAGATGGTGAGAGAAGAGCTAGTATGGGCTGTCTTCTGGGTGCCTGGGGTGAAAGGAAGGAACACACGTGGAGGTTTACAGGTGAGAGGGAAGTGCGTTCTGTGATGGAGTCGGCACATCTGGGAGGCATGATCTGGCTAGCTGCCTTGGGCAAGCCTGAGCTGCAGAGTTTGGGGTCTTCTTCCCAGCTTCCTCTGTTCCAGAAAGATCCTTTTTACTGCTCTCACAGCCTGACCCCAACGTCCCTGGGAATGCCGACTGACAGCTGCACGGAGTGCAGCCGCAACAGCCCTTGCCGGGTGCCAGCTGGACGTGCCTGGCCACCACCCGGGGATGTTAGAGCAGAGCTGCAGGCCACCCTTCCGCCAGCAGGAAGCCCGGCCGCAAACACTTGGACAGGAAGCCTGTGTGTTGGCCAGCTGAGACAGCTCTGGTTTCTCTTGTGTCTGAGGGTTTGGCCTCTGGGTAGAGGAAAGCGAGCCAGGTGCTGCGGGCTGCGCTGATGGGGCCACAGACTCCCCCTTGAGCTTGGGTTGTGGGTTCAAGGGTGTAAGCCGAAGAGCATCATCGAAGCTGGGGCAGAGGAGGTGTTTCCTGGAGGAAGGGCGGGGGAGCAGGGAACATGATGTTTACCAGGACCGGGCCAGCTGGCTGACACTATGCTGCGATCTCTTTGTGCTGGCTCCAGGGACGATAGGGTTGATGGTTCAGTACCCCAGTGCAAACCCAGGCTGGCTCTCACTTCCTGGCTGTCTCTACCTCTGGGAACACACACTGCAGTCTCTTGGGGTTGGGATGTCCACATGTTTTTGGCTTTCGGGGTGGCTCCTCAAGGATGCCAAGCTGTGTTGTGAGAGACTACTGAAAACCGAGTATGTTCTGCCGGGGACAAGGATGGATTTTGCTTGCAGGGCTGAATTCTTTTTTCTTTTTCGTAATTCCCAGCTATATATGTAAATATCTTGAAGGCAGTCTATGCTTCCATATGACAGTAATGAAGGCCCCAGGATCATAGGACACTTAGACTTTTTCACAAGTCCCCTCCCAGCCTCATTGTCCAGGAAGAGATGCCTAGTGTCAGGTACCCAGGCAAGCAGTTTGGTGTAAGGTTACACAACTCAGCGATGGCAGAACCTGGGTGACCACGATGACTTCTGCCGCTCTAGAAAGAGAGTGAGGAGGCTTCTTTCTAAAATATATGAGCATCTATCAAAGTGAGCATGCTCACCCGGGGTTGTGCTCTGGGCCCCCTCCCCAGGGGGACTCTGCTTGTGGCTTCAGTCACGTTTGGGCTTCCTCACATCTCTTTTCTTTTGCCGTTTGAATAATCCAGGTTTTATTCTGTTTTGTGGCCTCTGTGGTTTTGATTCTAAACCAGGGTTCAGCAACTTTTTTTCTACAAAGGCTTCCTGGTAAACATGCTAAGCTTTGTGGTACAAATGCTATTGGTGGCCATGACTCGGTTTTTGCTGTGGAGATATAAGAGTAGCTATAGATAATACATAATCAAGTGGTCTTACTTGTACCCCAATAAAACGTGATCCACCAAATAGGCAGTGGGCCTGAATTGGACCCCCCAAGCCACAGTTTATTGACCTTAAAACTCCTTCAAGACAGGGGATGAAGAGATGGCTCTGTGGTTAAGAGCACTGACTGCTCTTCCAGAGGACCTGGGTTCAATTCCCAGCACCCACATAGCAGCTAATAGCTGTCTGTAACTCCAAGATCTGACACCCACACACACATATACATTCAGGCAAAAAAAAAAAAATCAGTACAAATAAAATAAAAATGAATGACATATATATGTATATATATATGTATGTATATATATATATATATATATATATATATATATATATATATATAAAAGACTCCTTCAAGCCAAAACTAATATTTTCGATACATAGCCCAGGCTGGCCTTGGATTTGCTATGTAGTTAAGAGTCAGGGTTAATCTAATGACTGAGTAAATGAACAAATTAATTTTGCAGCAAGATCAATTCAGATACTATTCCTTGTACTCCACTCTGCTCCCCATGTGGGGACAATGTGATGTTACTGAGTGTCATCTCCCTGAAGGAATGCAGAGGCTGGTTGGAACCACTTCTGCTCTGGTTACTCTGGAGTTCACCTTTCCCATCTTTGTTCCCCTTTGAAATGTGCGGGTGACACCCACCTCAGAGGACTGCCATAAGATAGTGGGTGTTTATAAAGTTTGAGGTTCAGTGGGGAGGATTGGAGAAATGACAAGAATTGTTACCTGAGAGGAAGCATTGAGGCTACAGAAAGCCACCATGTCCTGGCAGGTTTGGGTTGAGCTCAGTGTTCTCTTGTCCTATGGCACAGGGATAGGATACGGTGACTGAGCAGCATTCCTTAGCCTGGGAAACTGGGCTCAAGGAAGCTTGCATAAGGCTCCTGTGTGGCATCCCAAACCCACTCAGTCCAAACTGACTTCTTCATCTCCATCCCTTTCTCTTTCTCCATATCTCTAGACTCCAAGCCAGAAGCTCTCCTGTCTCCATCTTCTCTTCTCCATGTCCTGCCTGGTTGGGGCCATCACCATTAGCTTTCTTAAAGTTGCTATATGCAACTTTAAGGTTTATTGAGATGCAATTCAGGTAGCCAGTAATTGACCAGTTTTGATGATAATTCAAAGGTTTTCATATGCTTACAAGGTTGTATAATCAGGAATGGAGAAATAGCTCAGAGGTTAAGAGCACTAGCTGCTCATCCAGAGGTCCTGAGTTCAATTCCCAGCAACCACATGGTGGCTCACAACCATCTATAATAGGGCCTGACATCTTCTTCTGGTATGTGGTCATATATGCAAAGCACTCATACATAAAATATAAATAAATTAAATAAGAAACAAAGTTGTATAATCATTATTACAATGATTTGGAACATTTCTATCATCCCTAGAAACAAAATCCCAGACGCACTATAGTCCCTCCACATTTCTTCCTAGCCCTGAGCTAATGCTGTGGCTAGCTTATTGTACATCTGTCACTAGAGACCTGCCTGTTCTCAATAGTTCATACAAATGGAATTATACCATATGTGGCCTTGGGGTCTAGTGTCTCTCACTTAGCCTAATATTTTCAAGCCTCCTCCATTTTGTTACCCTTATCAATATTTTCACTCTCTTTTAAGGGCTGATAGTATCCATTTATTAACTAAAGTTTTTTAAAAACAATTTATTTATGTTTTATGGAACTTAGTGTTTTGCCTGCATATATGTCTGGGTGAGATTGTCGAGACCCCTGGAACTGTAGTTACAGACAATTGTGAGCTGCCATGTGGGTGCTGGGAATTGAACCCAGGTCTTCTGGAAGAGCAATCAGTGCTCTTAACCACTGAGCCATTTCTCTAGTCCTGTAGCTGTAAAATTTTAATATGTCATAAAATAATAATAATAATAATATTAATAAGAAAGAAATCATTGTCCCCACAGGATTTGATGGACTAATAACTGGACAAAGTTTAACAAGTGTGCATTGATTTGATGTCTGGATAAAGAATAGTGACTCAACAGAGGAAGCTTATTTTCCCAAGCTCCTTCCACATCACAGCAGTGGAATGAGGACCCACGTTATCCTGACCTCCAACTCTGTTACATATCCAGCTACTCTATTCATCAGAGAACAGATGAAGTCCCCAGTGAATGTGCGTTATTAGCATGGGTATGGTCATGTCAGGGACACCAAGCCTCAGACTCATGGGATTGGAAAGGCTTTCCTTTGGTCCAAGTCTGAAGGTTGCCCTTTGGTTAAAAATGGTACATTCAAAAAAGATTGCAGGTCCACACCCCCAGATTGTTCCCCTAGGGGCCCTCTGTAGAGACCACTAACCCATCTTCTTGTTCATGCTGTATGTAACAAACACCCTGAATATCTTGGCTGCTGTTATGTTCCATCTGAGCACATGACACACTTGTGTCTGTCTTTCTTAATCTCCAGTTGCTTCCAGTCAGGTTTCTAGGACCCGGCCTTGTGGGCAGAAGCTGCAGGGTCTTTAGGATGTGCACTCAGGTAAACTACAGAAACAATGGGGAATACATATGCTTGGTCACCTTGGTTTTAATCTGTGTCTTAGAAAAACAGTTAGAGATTAAGATCCCAGTGTAGGTCTACAGATACTTTTAGAGAATGACTTTAGACTAGAAGCCACGTTCTGTCACAGTAACAGACACAAAGGTTGTCAACTGTCAGGCTGAAAAGACTTCTTCAGGCTCAGAGGTCTGGAGGTGTCAGTATGATGGACAACTGTTGCTTTGAGTATGTTATGGTGGGAACATATAGCAAACAAAACCGCTCACATCATGGCAAAAGAGAAGAAGGAGACAGCCAGACCCCTACCTACAGTCTCCTCTGAATGTGCATACCCATGTCCTGAAGGTGTCTTACCAGGCCACACTGCGTAGACTCCATCCTTTACCGCATGGTCCTTGGGGATGGTCATTTATGAGCCAAACTATGACAAACTGATATTGCATTGCTCATTTGATATTCTGGATCTCTCACTCCATCTCACTTTCAGCTTCCGATCATACTCAGCAGGAAACCTGTGTTAAAACCTCAAGAATCAAGTGTCTTACAACGGGAAGATACCTCATAACACATACTCTAGCTGGGCTCACAGAGGGAAGATGGCTGTCCAGGAAGCACCTCTGGCAGGGGCTGGCAGCCTTTGTAGAGCCCCATCTGTCTGTGGTTTTCTAACAAACCACAGAGACTGCCTCTGTGCATGATGCTGCCACCCCAGGATACTAGCTGCCTCTCTGTTGGACCTCTGGCTCTGCCACCATCGCAAACGGCTATGCAGCCTCTCTGGTTTTGTATGTTCCTGCTGGCTTCACACTGTTAGGCAGAAGCATGTGATTAGCAGGCTGTGAAGTGTGGAGAGCCTGCTCTCCTCTGGCCTCCATGCTAGCAGGTGGGCTGTGCTCTCACCTATTTTGGGATTCTTCTAAAACAGGAAAAAAAAAAAAAAAAAAAAAAACCTTTGGATACTGGATGTTAAAAAAAAAAAAGAGAAAGAAAGAAAGAAAGCAAAAACAGGTGTCCATGAGGGTTCTAAATATAGAGTTCTCAAGCAAGTAAAACACAGAGCTTTATCCCATCAACAATGCCTGTGAGTCAGACAAGAGTGACAGGAGACAGACACTCTAAAAAAAGGTTGTGTCCTAGGTGAGTGTCTCATTTTGCTTGTGCCTCAGAGGGAGGACTTGGTGAGATGGATGGAGGAACTGCGACCCAGCAGGGAATGAGACGTTTCTAGTAGCCAGGAGTGTGCCCTACAGGCAAATGGACAGACTGAAGAGGTGGGAAGGCATACTGCCTAGAAGTCTTTGGTAGACTTGGTAGGTGGAACCAGGCTCCCACAGGTACAGAGCAAGGTGCTAGGCTTGTCTGTTCACTACAAGCCATGTGATAGTTTGGCTCTTATGCTCCACACGGGGCTGGTGAGATGGAGCAGAGGTTAAGATCACTCACTGCTCTTCAGAAGACCCAAATTCAGTTCCTAGCACCCACATTGGGCTGTAATATGTTGTCTTCTGGCTCCAAGAGGTTGTATTCTTGGGGAATGTCCCCACTCCCAAACTGTCCCTTTGAAGTTACAGTAGTTGTCCATATTGCCTGGGTCCTAATGAAGCCAGTAAAAAGCAACCCCTTTCTCTTCCTAAGTGTGTAACTTTGAGGAACAATGACGGTGACTGAGCTGAAGAAAAGCAAGGCTTCTAACACAGCCCCTGGAAAGCATAGGCTTTCTTCCCTGCCTGGGTCTTGCATAGATGGGCAGCTGTGGACTTCCCTCCAGGACAGGCCCAGCCAGGGCAGCTGTTGTTCTGAGGCTGGGAGAGGCAGGTGGGGCTCTTCTTTTCTAGTGAAGGTAACCATCCTGCTCCTGATGAAAAGCTTTATTTTGCCCAGTGCTAAAGTGCAGGCAGAAGTTGGGAGGGGCAAGAGTCAGACCTGTCCAGCCTTTTAAGGCTCCAGAAATAGCCCAGGGTCTAGTGTGGAGAGATGCAGAACCCCGGGCAGGGACTGGACATCTATCGTTTGGGCAAGTTACTCATCCCGATTAAGCTCTATGTCTGAATCGGTGTTGGGCATAAAATGGCAGCGTGGTGGAAGATGCCACCTTATTGAGTTCGGGGTATGTGCTGAGCACAGACAAACTGCTTCGTGCTCTTCTGCTCATGCTCAGTGTATATTACAGGTCACACCCCCCACGCTGCAGGTTGGGGCTGGGGTTTTCCTATCTCTCTCTAGCTGCTTCTGTATCTGAATTATAGACTTGTGGGTTTTCAGAGCCGTTAGGGACTCAGATACCATCGCGTCTTGCTGTAGATTAGGTAACTGGTTCTAAGTGTGGAAGGGAGGGGGCAGTTAGGAAGAGGGCTATGTAGGGGTTATGTCTGACATATGGGGCTTCTCCACACTCTCCTCCTCTTATCATCACTACTCCCTAGACCTAGTCATTCAGGAAGACAGCCCGGTTCACCTCACCAGAAGCCAGGAAGCCTGCAGAGCCCCCTCCCATCCTGGTTGCAGTAGGACCCCATTCCACCTGGAGGTGCCTCCTGCATGGCCCAGGGATTTCTCCAGCATGTCCTGACTCTTTGCTTTGTTCTGGATCAGGAACTTTTGATCTCACTTGCTCTGTGTTCTTTCTGATTTATGTTATGACGACAACCTCAGACCATCTGAGATCCTGGGGTGGCTGTCCCAGACCCAGCCTGGAAAGAGATAAGGAGATTTTTGTATATGTGATTTATTTTTTATCATGTTCCCACTTTATCACTTTTAAATTTTAAAAAGTCATTTAATTTACTAATTTAATGAAAGCCAATTCCTAAACTCAAAGTATCATATGATAAAAGAATTCACTTTTCTTAACGTTGAAAATAGTTAAGCCACAAAAGATATATTGAAAAATAAATTTTCATCTTAAAATAAATACAAATGAGCCAAAATTTCACTAGGTATTGACCAGAAGTGGAGCATACTTACACCAATGGACACCCAAGCCTTTGTATGTGAGCACAGAACACATAGCCATTTGCTCTGGATATGCAAGCATTGGTGGACTTCGTTTCTACTGAGCTTGATGACAAGAATCAAGGAATGTTTTTCCAGAAGAGAAACATAGTCAGGCCATGCAAAGTTCACTCATGGTTCCTGTTTACATCACATGTTGAGAACAGTAGCATGTGATAACATGTTATCATAGTAATAGAAAGAAAGGCAGAGACCTGGCTTCTGACTTCAGCCTGACTTTGGCTGTCCTGAACCTATAGTGAAGTCACTTTCCTCTTGGCTGTCTTTCTCCACCTTTGGGGATCCTCCCTGCTGAGGTTACAGGAAAGACCTCTGCCCTGTTGTCCTGGACAGAGATGAATGGCAGGGATGGCAGCTGAGAGTCAGTGGTGCTGGGGACCATCACATATCTGCAGTGGACCATCCATGACCCTCTGCCCAGCTGAGTGAGATTCTCATGTTACCAGCTTCCAACTGCTTTTGTTTGTTCTGTTTCTGTGATTCAAGCTTTCATTATGTCTCCCAGCCTGGTCTCAAGTTCCAAATCCTCCTGCCTCTGCTTCCTGAGCACTGGGATTATAGATATGTCCCACACAGTGGCCTCAACTGCTTTTCAACAGGAAAAATTCTGATCCAAATGCTTACTTTGCACGTTGCCTTATTTATTGAGCAAAAGCCTTTCTTTGGCATGTACTTCTGAAGCTCACCTATTCAAATGAGGCCCCTCTTGGAGGGGGCAATAAAACTTCAGCATTAAAACTGTTCCCTTCAGTCTTTGGTTGGCTGTCTGTTCTTATTTATTGCAGGCTCTGAATCTCAGTCTGGTTTGTGAAGTCTGGCTGTTTATTTTGAACAGTGAGCCTGGGTTTCATCAAAAAACGGCAGTATTTTAGAGGCTCCATCCTAAGGTGAAAGTCTGGGGTCTCAGAGTTTAAACCCTTGCCTCTGAGCAGAGCACCAGGGACATAGATTTCATGCTTTAGAAGCTGCTGTCTTGAGAGAGGATTTACTCTAAACGGTACCTCTTATCTGTGGGGCATATACTCTAAGAACTCCAGGGACATGAGTAACCTGAAAAGGGGCAGAAAACAATAAGTGTGGGGAGCTTTCTCCTGTGCAGATGCACAGTAAGATATGAACCACAGCTCTCAACAGAGTAGAAAACCAGTGACAGTAAACTGCACTGTGCAATCCACTGGCCCTATCCAGTGACACCATGGTAATAGAAGAACATGGTCTCCTTCTGCATCTGGCATTGTGCTGGACCCCAGCTGCTCATCTTCCAATGACGATGTGAGATGATGCTGAGAAGAAGGTTTTCCCGGTCTCTCTGGTGTATCTGGATTGTCCAGGTTCCTATTCCCAGTCTTGCGGGGGTCCTTATTAAGGAAGTAGAGGTCATGTGAACTGAAGTACAGGGATGGTGCCAGCCAGTGTGGTAAGCGTGATGATGATGGGAGTGGCCACGGTGGCTGTGGTGTAGGCTGTGTAGATTTTCTTACCTGAGGTACAATAGCACAGGGCTTCCTCACATTGTTCAGAACAGAACCCAACGTAGAACTTGCAAACTGTAGCCAGCATGTCAGTGCTTGGGAGATGGAAGCAAGAGGGTTCAAGGCCACACTGGGTTTCTTAAGACCCTAGCTTGAAACAAAACAAATACTCTACAAAATTTAACCAGTTATGTTTGTTTCTGGGATTTTTCTGCTTTATATTTTCAGACCATGGCTGACAGTAGACAATAATATCCCATGGGGTGAAAACTGCAGACAACAGGGGACTTCTTGCTGTGAATGACTTTCTTCTTATGCAGTCAAATGAGGAGACCCATAGCACAGATTTTGTCAATTTGCCATAAATCACCTGATAGGGAGCCTCAGCTGAAGAACCAAACATCCTGACTGCCTTGATTGATGTGGGAAGGTCCACCTTGAGTGCGGGTGACTTCTAGTGGCAGCCTGAAAAAAAAAAAGAGGTACTTCAGATGCTTCTGCAACCAACAATTCCAATCTCTCATTGTGGAGTAGGGACCAGCCTCTGTCCAAGAACCTTCCTGGTTCCTGGTGCCAGATTGGGACTACGGAGGCGCTCTGCCTTGTTGACTGAGTAACTATAGGTTGTTGTGCCCTCCTCCCCCATCACCTGTGAAAGACTATTGAGTGTTCCAGCTCCCATCTACAGCTAGGTCTATGTCCCAAACTTTTCCAGGTGGGAGCCTGTCACCTGCTGGAGACTGCACTATGCATTCTAGTGTGGATGGCCATCAGCTCCCACCTGACTACTGTTCCAAACAAGGACATTGCAGACTCTATCTGCACTCCCACTCTATCTGCCCCTGGACCACCTTGGCATTTCCTGTCACTAAAAGACACCCCCTACACCCAAGCACACAGCAAAAGATCCAGGAATCAAGACACATCTTGCTATTTCCCCTCCCTCACCACCCTCCTCCAGTTAAAAGCATGCACCATCTCTCTGTTCTTGGCAGTTCTCTTCTTTCCACATCTGCTTATTTGCTTGCTCACAATGGCAGCCTCAGGCCCAGCATAAGATTCATCAAATAGCTTAATGTGGGATATGAACATGAGTGAGCTAGCTATGGAGGGGGGGGGTCATGAGTGAGCTAGGACCTTCCTTGATGACCTGGCCCTTTCTTACCTCTTGATCTCCACCTCTCTGATTGCCTCAGAGTTCCTTCCTTGGCAATTCCTGAATGCCTTGGGGCTCTACTTCCTGGGCGCCCCCACTCCCTCAGAAGCCGTACTCCTATCTTCATGGATAGCTCCTCTGCTCCCTGTACTATGGAGGGTTGTTTTTCACTTGTTTGTTTAGCTTTGGCTTTTAGCTTTTGAAGACAGACTTTTCTGTGCAGCCCCGACTGTCCTGGAACTCACTCTGTAGTCCAGGCTGGTCTTGAACTCAGAGATTCGCCTACCTCTGCCTCCGAAGTGCTGGGATTAAGGGTGTGTGCCACCATTGCCCCAAACTATGGAGAACATTTTTAGAGAGCATAGGGATTGCCTGTTCCCATATTGATTGCCATTTTTGTTGTTGTTTACAGAGGTTGTTCTTGCTGGGCAATGCACCAGGAAACAGGACTGGGCTTGTTAGTCACTGCATTCAAGCAAGGAGCTTCTTAAACATGCATTGTCTAATAAAGATGCAGAAAGCCCTGATGCTGTGTCTAAATCCTCTTAGTCTTGCGTGTTGCTCCTCACTCCATTTGATTCTGGCATGGGTCACTCAGAGGTGTCCTGCTGTCCATGGCCTCAAGAACAGCTCTGTGTGGCTGGCTGTCTCTGAGTGCTGGAATTGCCACACCAGGCCACTTAGTACAGGGTGCCCTGGTAGGTGTAGTAAGATCTAGTTTACCATCCTTTGACCTCCTCGGGTGTGTGCAATGTCCCCGCCTTCCTGCCGTGTTCTCGGTATTTCTCCTGTGGGACTCTGGGTTTGGAAAGGTTCACTGACTTGTGAACTCCCCTTGGGCAGGAGTGACATCAATTTGCCCCATCCCTCTCCCCGTCCCCAGAACACTCAGGACAAGAGCATGTGTGTGCCAAGAGGTTCCTGGGAAAGTGCAGCTGGTTGTGCAGAAGGGTGAAGGGAGGGAAAGAGGGGAGGGGATCTGGGAATTAGGCCAGCTGGAGGGAAGCCCTGAAGTTGAGAAGGACAAATTTCTCACCAGAAGTGGGGTGAAGGAGGAAAACAAGTTGAGAACTGTGTAGGAACAGCTCGCACAAAACCATTGGAAGAGACATGAGGCAGCCGAGCCTGCGTCACGCTGCCTTGTTGGGCAAGGGAAGGCCTCCCAGATAGCAAAGAGCCCAGGGCTCTACAAGGTACTAGTCTCTCCTGGTCACAAGGGCAAGGCTGATAGGAAAGGGAGCCTTGCCTCACTTACCCATGAGTGTGCCTTCTATTCTTTTTATCAAGGTGGAAGTCAAGCCAGCAGAATGTTCTCTGTCCTCTCCACAAATGGTGTGACAATCGTCCTCTGCCACCACCTCTCTTCACTTCTCACACTAAAGGCCACATAATTTCCTGATGCTCACCCTTGTCTCTCATTTTGTCATCACAATTCTATGGGTTTTTTTTTTTCTTTTTTACTTTACCTGAGTTCGGGTTCAGAGAGCTCAAAAGGACTAAGCCAAGGACTTACAGCTCTGATTCGGTCTCCTCTTGGGGTAGGACTAAACCCTGCTCTGGGGGCTGGAGAAGAAAAGAGTACTTGCTGTGCAAGCATGCATGCCTGAGTTTAGATCCCAGCACCCATGGAAAAGTCCAGCATGGCCATGAGTGCCTGTAACCCCAGAGCTGGGGTGGGGGTGGAGAGAAGAGGATTGCTGGAGTTTGCTGGCTGCCAGCTTAGCTTGAGACTCAGGAACAGACCCTATTTCAAGAGACTAAGGAAGAGTAATTGACCAGGACACCCAGTGTTCTCTGGTCTCCAAATGAATGTATAGGCATGTATTCCTACATATGCATGTACACATACTCTCTCTGTCTCTCTCTGTTTCTCTCTCTCTCTCTCTCTCTCTCTCTCTCTCTCTCTCTCTCTCTCTCTCACACACACACACACACACACACACACACACACACATTGTCAGGCTCTGGATTCTCTTAGAAAGTGTTTTGCTGGGCATAGCCCAAGTCCGTGCCAGTGTGTCTGTCTGGGTTCTCCGAGTGTGTACCTGTGCCCCTCTATACCCTATATGTGGGGGTGATCCTAGGCAGTTAGTGAGTGTACACATGCAGAACTGTGCTGGGAGTGTCCTGAGGTCAAGGTGTCACATGTGGCCTGGCCTGTGTGTATATGCACTCACGAACAGGGGCACTCCACCCCCTTCTCAGATGTCTTGGCTGTGGCTTTGACAACTGAAACCCAGCTGCGTTCTGGCTGGGGAAACATCCGCTGTGGAAACCTAGAGGCTGACAGTCCCTAAAGAGGGGTTCCACATGCTGCCAGCGAGCATGCCTGGCCCTTTGCCTAATTCCCTGCAAATGCGCCTTAAATCTGTTTCTAATTTGGACTCTGCCTCCTCCACCCTCACCACCCCTTCCCACTCTCCTGACTCGCCCCAAGCCAGTCAAATTATGCTGAATAACTACTGTGGAGGATGCGAAAGGCCAACTGTGGACCATTGGAGGGTGTAATGTCACATTTTTATTAATACAGGGAACGGCTCAGGAGTCAAAAGTAGTAAGTTTGGTCTTCCATGTTGAAGAAAGCCCACCTGCCTATGTACAGAGACAAAACAAGGGGCTCTCTTTCAAAGGAGATGTGCATCACCAGCGAGGATCGCAGTTGTCTGAGCGGCACCCAGATGCTCTGGGTAGGAGGGTTTTAAAGCAAAACACGCCTTCCATATATCTTACAGTCCTGTGACAAGCTCAGTGCCTGGAAGCCCCAGCTCATGGGAAAGTATATACAAAGTGGAAGGAGGAGCAGGGGGGGGTGGAGTTCTTATGTACATACACACTGTACACACTGACAGCAGCTTAAAAATGCTTATCCAAGTAGAGAAAGGTGGGGTGGGCGTCAGAGACATTGATCGGACTTGTTTGTGTTGGGGGCTGGGAGGCGATTGCAGACATAATTGTTTTGAGGCCCAGTGTGCACATGGAAAGAGCTCGTGTATTCTCTGAAGCCAGGGGACTTGCCCTTCTGACACCCTTTGGTGCCTTGCAGACCAGTGAGCTGGGAAGAGGCCGGAGGGCCTTGAGTCACCTGTGCTTTGTGGCCAGGTAGCTAGGGAAGGCCAGAGAAGGACCAAGTCATGTGTCTGGCCTTTGCAGGGCTCTGTGAATGAACACCATGTGCTTCCCATCCCCCCAACCCAACCCTGAGCGTCTGCAGCTGGTGTGCACTGGAGGGGGGCGGGTGCTGCTGGACCTGGCCTGTTGCCTGTCCCTCAGCTGGCTTGGCAATTGTGGGAAGGTGGGGTTTGCAGCCTTGAGGCCACCAGGGAAGCTGTGAGGCTGTCAAGACCCAGAGCCACACGCTTCTCCATCTGGCTGCCAGGGAAGCTGGAAAGGAGCTGTGCTGAGAGCAATGACACCCTGAGGACATTGCACTCCTTTCCCTACCACATGGCAGACAAGGCCACCAGGAAGCCTTGGGAAGAAAGGGGCGGTTGTGGCCACCCTTCTGTGTGCCCAGGACCTGTCTCCTATTTCACCCACCAGATCCCTCCTGTCTTTCCCAGTTTTAAACTGTTGCCATTTATTTAGTTATGTGCGATGCTATGGGCGCTGCAGACGTTGAAACTCATGTTTAGCGCCAAGAGCACATCCGGAGGTTCTATCAGCAGAGAAGGCTAGCTGGCTGAGACGGGTCCTCCCCCAGCTTCTCCCCCTCCCTCTCTGCCCTGGAATTAGCTGTTCCTTCACAGTTCCCAACCCCTAAGTGACTCCTGGGACTTGCTTGGTTCTGACTCACATCTTTGAGTAGAGAGGGCTGCAACCCCTTGAAACTTCTCAGGAAGTGTTTTCCAAGCTTTGTACTCTTCTGCCCAAATGGGACAAGGACAATCTGACCTTGGGGGACATAAATTAAAATGGTACAACAGCTGCCTCTGGCATTCTGGCTTTCTGTGTCTGCTATAGAGAATGGCCGACAGCAGCATGTCCTTCAGCTGATTCTGAGCAACAAATGAACCACTCTTCTGTGTTCAAACCACATGTGGTTGGTGTTTGTTATAGCGGCGAACTGACCCCTAAGTGATTAACGAGGAATTCTCACTCCCCTTACATCAATGAGGAAAACCAATTGCCAAAGTTGTATGTTTAGTAAATAGCAAGCACAGGACCAGCATCCTCTATTCCCACATCATCCTGGTGATATGGCCTTCTCCTCTTGATAGAGTTACTTACCTGCTCGCCAACAACGGCTCCACAGAACAGTGGTGAGACCACCATGCCAATTCCCCTACCACTAACTTCCAATAGGTTGGGAGATGTCACCTTGGTCAACAGATGTCCTTGCTCAGCCCTCTTCAGGATATGAATGTGCTGTGATGGCATAGCGACCCCCACCCCTGGGAGGTTCCTCAAATGTCAGGACACAGGAGCTTTTTCTTTCCGAGCTTCTGGAGAGGCTTAACACTTGGGGGAGAGGTTGGATTCCAGTTTTCCATCTGTTGTGGTGGGTTTCATGGAATCTTGTCACACCAAGCCCCCCAAGACTTCAGTTAAAAAGTTCTGAGTCAACGAGACAGGTGTTCTTATACAAGAGAATCCTCAGATGGGGCAGGACGTGGGAAACAGAGGAAGATGGGAAGATGAATAACACTGGGAGATTTCAGGTGGGTATAGAGTATTGGAGTGAAGGATATCTGAGCCAAGAAGTGTCAAAGGTGGCTAGAATGCCGGACACTGGAGAAAGCCCCACAGAATGGCCAACTCAGAATGCAGCCCTGCAGAACCATAAGTTGGTCTTCTAGCCTTCAAAACTGCCCCTCTTCCTTCAGGGACCAATAAGTATGTCAAGAGCAGTGAACAGCTGCAGCTTGTGAGAGGGCTTACTGGACTTTGCCTCAATGTCCTGGGCTCATTACTTCATTTCTCCAAAAGGTTTCCTTTTCTGTAAGAGGGGATGCTATCACTTCATAGAATGGGTGGAAGGGTTAGAGTAATTAATGTACCTAAAATGCCTAGGCTGGTAGCTTATGGGTAGCTAGAATCTCTTGCTTTGATACGATCCAGGCATCCCACAGTAACGTTAGAGGTGGATATACCTGCATTGAACTTGAAATGCCCCTATTGTCATTATGGATGATCACCATTCACCCACACAAGGGATCAAAACCAGGACCTTACACGTGTTAGGCAAATGTTCTACCATTGTCTTATATTCCAGTATCTCTTTTGAGTCAGGGTGTCATTTAGCTTAGGCTGGCCTTGAACTCTCATTCTTCCCATCTCTACTGCCACATCTGACTAAAAGAAATTTTAAGTAAAGTCATGACTCCAAAAAGTATACAATGAACATGTGTTATAATGATTGAACCAGGGAGTGTTATATCTAATTCAAAGGAGAATCTGAAGAACAGTCATATGTCTACATCAGGAACACTGATTTTCCAGATGGGGTCTATGGCTACCTTGAACGTGCCCAGACTCTGATTTCAGAGGGCCATGACACACTGGCTTTTGTTCAGGGAAAGGGGGTTGACCGAGCTCATTTACAGGTCCATAGTCAAGAGTCCCTGTGTGGTTTCCCATTCCCCAGATCCTACAGAGCTGCAAAATTAGCTCAAGTAACCAGGAAGGACAGACTCCAGGTAGTACAATGTTTTTTGTTTCTGTTTTGATTTGTTTTGTTTTGTTTTGTTTTGTTTTGCAGACCTTCCATAATCCTGTTGCTTATTCCCTATTTTTATGTTGCTCACTTATTTCTGTGTATGGAGTTGGTTGGGAAAAGATGATGGATACACAAGAAAAGCAAGTCAATTTCTAAGGTATGATCCTATTTCCATAAAAACAAACAAGCTGTGTTTGTAGAAACATGCACACAGCAGTGGGTGTGCATATATAACGTTGATTAAATATAGACAAATGTCAGAAGGAATACACAAAGACTGTATGTAAACAATGACTACCTCTAGAGGGCAAGATTAGTGATGGTGTTGGTGGAGAGAGCCTTTCATGACTTATTTCCTAAACTTCGGAGTTGTTTAAATGAAAACACACCTTACAGTGTGTTGAGATGAGGAATATCTCCATGTGGGAAATGTCCATCATGTTTGGCAACACATGTAGCATTCGTTATGATTATTCACTTACACCCAAAGAGCCTAGGCTCCCTTAGGCTTGTTTGTAGGAAGGGCATTCCAACAAGAAGTATCTCATTGAAGCCCAAGGCTCGCTCTCTCTATGAGAAGCTCACTCCTCCATGACTTAAGTAAGCACTGGGTGGTCCTGTGTACTCTGTCCCCTCAGTCCCACAAGCAGCCCCACACTTGTGTCAGAGTTTAGCTGACCCAAACTTCTCAACCAATGGGGAGCAAAACTCTAGACAGAAGGGCTGCCTAGTCCTAATGTTATCCCCCTGCTCAGACCTGGGCTATGAGACAGCCATTAACGTGAGGAGTCTTGTTAGCATCTGCGGTGGTTTGGGTAAGAGTGGCCTCCATAGACTCATAGGTTTGAATACACGATTAACATGGAGTGGCACTATTAGGAGGTGTGGCTTTGTTGAAGTAGGTGTGGCTTTCTTGGAGGAAGTTTGTCACTGGGGGTGGGTCTTGGGGTTTCAAATGCTCAAGCCAGGTCTCTCTCTTTCTCTCCCTGCTGCCTGCAGGTCTCTCTCTCTCTCTCTCTCTCTCTCTCTCTCTCTCTCTCTCTCTCTCTCTCTCTCTCTCTCTCTCTCCCTGCTGCCTGCAGATCCAGCACCATGTCTGCCTGCCTGCACAGCTATCCTTTTCAGCATGATGATAATGGACTAAGCCTCTGAATGTAAGCCAGCCCCAATTAAATGTTTTCCTTGATAAGAGTTACTCTACTCTTCACAGCAACAGAACACTGACTACAACATCATGGAGTGTGTATGAGGCACAAAGAGTGAAGATACACCGTTTTTGATCATACAAAAGTGAGGGTCAGTTTTAGCCTCTGACTAATCTAACAGTGGTCAGCTGAGTATGTTGGAAAGGATGAGATGACCCTAGCCCGTGAACATACTCACTAATGGTATCTCTCTAGGCTGTGCCTATTACATCATGACTATAAGAATACTGACTGTCATTAAGGGGTACTGTGAAGCTGTAACGGGGCAATGTAAAGGGTTATTAATATCTATGCAGATCTGTAGAGATTTTACTTTGAAAGACGAAATGAATAACCCAAGGTATTTAATTCACCATTATAGTGCAATAATAGCAAACATATGGTTCCTAACCACACAAGGCTTGTGTTCACTGCTGATGTATAGGAAAACACTGGCATCAATATACACACATACAAGTTTGTGTCTAACAAACCTACTCTAAACATGTATTGGTTCCATGAGGATTTTTTGAAATCGTTTTTAAAAGCAATTCTTTTGTATTTTTTACATGGTTAATTATGTTATCAGTGAACAAAGATCATTTGTTGAACTTTTCCCCCAATCAGTGTATCTTTTATTTCCTTACTTTCATATTACATCATCTAAGATTTCCTTGCTTTGTTCCAGATATGAATGGAGAGTCTTCAGTTTTTCACCACTAACTTTCCTGTGAGCTATAGGGTTCTGTAGGTATTTTTATCAAGTTGAGGATGTCCCTTCTCCATTCAGATCACTGAGGGTTTTTCCATCAGTGGCTATATTTTGCCAAATGATATTTTAGCACACTTTTTTTTTTTACATGTATTTGTTTATTGTGTGCATGAATGTACAACAGCATTTTGTGGAGGTCAGAGGACAATTGTGAGAATTAGTTCTTTCCTTCCACCTTGTGGGCTCCAGAGATTGAATTCACGTCATCGAGTTTGATGGGAACTGCCTTACCCATGCGTTGTCACACCGGCCCCCAAAGAATTTTCTTCTATGTATTTCCATGATAATGTGATTTTAGTCTCTAGCCTGTTGATTTAATTGGATATATTATTCTATATTTTCATAGTCAAGTCAAACCTGCCTACCTGGGATGGGTTCCATCTGGTTGTGATATGTAATTTTCTATATATTGTTGAATTTGACATGCTTTTTTTTTTTTTTTTTTTTGAGTCAGGGTTTCTCTGTAGCTTTGTAGACCAGGCTGGCCTCAGACTCAAATTGCCTGCCTCTGCCTCCCGAGTACTGGAATTAAAGGCGTGCACCATCACCACCTGGCTTGAGATGCTAATATTTTATTGAGAATTGTTTCATATATATGCAGAGTTTTTTCTTTCTCATAACATTAGAATGATTCTGACCTCACAGAATGAGCCAGAAGGCATTAATTTTGCTTTTTTCCATCTTCTGAGATCGCAGAGAGTAGACGCACTTTCTTCCTTAAATTCTTGGTAGGACTCACCAGCAAATACATTGGAGCCTACTTAGGATTTAATTTGTTTTTCTCCTTTCTAGTATTCTGTGCTGAATTTTTGTTGTTGTTAGATTGGCCAACCTGACACAAACTAGAGTCACCTGGGTAAGAGAAATGCCTCCCTCAGACTGGCCTGTGAGCATGTCTACGGGGGTAGTTTTCTTGACCAATGATTGACACAGGAAGGCCCAGCCCATTCTGAATGGTGCCACCCCTGGGCAGTTGGTCCTGGGTTGTGTAAGAGAGCAGGCTGAGTAAGCCATGAGGAGCAAGCCAGTAAGCAGTGTTCATGACCTCTGCTTCAGTTCCTGCCTTGAGTTCCTGCCCTGGCTTCTCTCGGTGATGTATTATAAGCTATAAAGCGAAATAAACTCTTTTGGTCATGGTGTTAATCACAGCAATAAAACACTAACTAGGACATGTTCCAAGGTGGCAGTTTAGTTTAGATATATAAACTCAGACTTTCCTAATGTGCACTAAATGCTATAAATATCCACACTGAGCACTGTTTTTAGTGCATGTCAAGGTTTTTAATAACTTGTATTTTTATTTTAATTTAGTTCAAAATATTTTAAAAAGTTCTTTTAGACATTTTTGTTGTCTCTTGTGTCCTTTAGAAATATACTCTTTAACCCCCAAGTGTCTGGGCATTTTCCAGATGGATTTGTTATTGATTCTGGTTTGATTTTGTTGCTGTCAGAGAGCAAGTTTTGAATATTTCCTAATCTTTTGCATTTGTTCAGATTTGACTTATAGTTCATACTGAGGTAGGTCTGTCATGGTTATATCCCTGAGTCCTTGAGAAGTATGCATTATGCTGTTGTTGGATCAGTGTCCCCAGAGAAGTGCATCATCTCAAGTTGACTGTTGTCGTCCCTGAATTCAGTGATGTGCTTAGTAGCATTCTGCTTGCTTACGTCACCCGTTCCTGTTCTGGTTTCTACTGGCAGCCATGGAGTGACATGTTTCCCAGACTATTACATCATCTTCCCACCTCACACACTGTGATGCTCTATCAGGTGCACACATGTTAAGGACTGCTTTTGGAGAATTGAGACCTACGTCATTACATATGTCCCTTAGCCCCCCGTCACGTTTCCTGCTCTGATGCCTGTCCAAAACTAATATTGCTATTCTCACCTTCTTTTGATTAGTGCTAGCCTGCTATACCTTTTCTCACCCATTTACTTTATATCTATTTCTGATTTTATGTATTTAAGTGGGCTTTTTGTAGGCACACAGAGGTGGATCTTCTGATGTATTCTGACAATCTCTTTTTACATTTACTTATATATGTATGTATCTATGTATGTATGCATGCATGTGTGTGTATGAAACAGTCTCTCACTTTATCTTCTGGATTGTCTTGAACCTATGATCCTTTTAGTCATTCTTTTTCTGGTTTCTTCATTTACTTTTTCCGAGTCTTATTTCATGTATGTGTTATTTGTGCATGCGGATATGACTATGTGTGTACATCATCCACATGTTTCATATGTGTGTATAGACATATACATACCGAAGCCTATATCAGGTTCCTCACTTACTCTACACCTCATTGTTTAAAACAGGCCTCTCACTGCCCCTGGATCTTATTTATTCGGGTGGCAGGCCAATGAGTTCCAAGGATATGTCTGGGCTTACAGATGCATATCACTGTGCCTGATTCTACACCTTATTTTCTACTAGGTGTATGAATAATTAATGTAATTAATGCTATAAATGGATGCCGAAGATTGGAAATTGGGTTCTTATGCTTTATGGCTGGCACTTTACCCGCATAGCCATCTCCCAGTCCCCATGATGTTTGAACCCCAGCCTGTCAAGTGATAGGATTATAAGTGTGTACCGCCATGGCTGGTAGCCACTGACTTTGAATGGTCACATTTAAAGCATTAGTTTAAAATGGTTACTCATATAACTGGCTTAGTACCTACAATAGTTGTTAGTGAATTTTACCAGCTGCCCCCATTCTTTGTTAGTATTTTTTTTTTTTTTTTGCTTCCTTTTGTTTCAATGTCTTTGTGGTTTTAACTGAACCTTTTATATAATTTCATATTCTCTCTCTTCTCTCTCTCTCTCTCTCTCTCTCTCTCTCTGTGTGTGTGTGTGTGTGTGTGTGTGTGTGTGTGTGTGTGTGTGTGTGTGTGAGTGGAGGGTGCTTGTCATGGTTCATATGTGGAAATCAGGAGACAGTTCTGGGAGCCTCTTCTGCCCCTGCATATTTACATGAGTTCTGGGCTCAAACTCAGGTCATCAGGCAAAGGCAGTGGTGAGGACCTTTGCCCACTGAGACATTTCACTGGCTCTATCCAGTCCCCCAACTGTGCAGGGTTTGTGCCCCTTTAACTTCTGTTTATCTACACTGTCCAGGATTTAGCACTATGCATCACAACTCATCCATTTTCACTTGTTATGAAACTGCCCTGCTGTCTACATCCTGCAGGAACCTAAATAACCAAGTAAAGTCACTCCCTCATTCAGCCCCATGTCACTGCTGTTCCTCGTTTTATTAAGGCACAGTTGAACGAATTGTTTCTTGTACTCTGTTACTGCAATTAAGTACAGAAAAAATAAAGATTTTTATTTTTTATTATTATTTATTTCTTCTTTTTTATTCCTACTTTTACTTTTGTAGACCTGTTTCTTATCTACATCATTTTCCTTCTCTATGAAGATTTTTCTTTTTCCTTTCTCTGTCTGTGCCTCTGTCTCTCTGTCTTTCTGTCTGTCTGTCTCTCTTTCTCTCTCTCTCTTTTAAGACAGGGCATCACTCTGTAGCCCTGGCTGGCCTAGAACCAGTGTGGCCTTCAAAAATCACAAAGCTTTGCTCTTCTCTGCCTCCTAAATGCTGGGATTAAAGATGTGAGCCACCATACCCAGCCTTTATGAAGTTTTAAAACACTGGTTCATTGGCAACAAATGTTTCTAATTTTAGATTATCTGAGGAAGCCTTTATTTCTCTTTCGATGTTGAAGAGCAATTGTTCAGAGCACAGACAGCAAGGCTGCATTTTGTTTTGTCTCTCCAGTTTTTTTCCTGAATGCAGTGCATTTTTACCGTTTTACACATTCCCTGCCTGCCCAAGTGGCTTCCAAGGAGTAGGAAGAGGGCCTTCTTGCTCCTTCCAGGGACAGAGTGAAAGCTTAGAGGTGGAAACACTAGCTAAAGAGAATGACTTCGACAGAGTTTTCTCAGTAGATGGGACACCACAAAATAACATCTCTGAATATAGTTCATTGAAAACTTCTACACCAAAACACTAACAGAAAAAGGTCCAAATCAAACCATACCATGAAACCCAAGAACTGTGGGACAGCTGCGAATGGTGCAATGTACATATGTGTGTATTGGGTATGTATATGTATACATATGTGTGTATTATGTATGTGTAAACAAGTATATTTATGTGTGTATTATGTATGTGTAAACATGTATGTATATATGTGTGTATTACATATGTATGTATATGTACATACAATAGGAATGTCAGAAGGAGGAGAAACTTATTTCAGGAATATTTTTCCCTTTGTTTCTATAATTTAAAAATAGCCACTTGGGAAGCAGCTGCAGTAGATCTCTGTGAGTTCGGGCCAGCCTGGTCTACAGAGCTAGTTCCAGTGTTACACAGAGAAACCAATCTCAAACAAAACAAAACAAACAAACAAAATATAGCATGCACAGATGTGGCCTATCATGTTTGTTCATTTGTTGGTGTTTATCCTGCAAGATGTCTGCTGTGCTTGTTGTGTGTGTGGCTTCATATGTGACAATGATTTAAGGGGAGTTGTCAGTCATTAACTCTTTTGCAGCATGTTTTCTGTCCCTTTCTCTGCAGTTCTGTGATTCACTCTCTCATGGGTCTGAGAAGGGAAGGGTTGTCCTGTCTCTAGGCTGTTCAACTTTGTACTTTTTAGGGTGGAATTGTGGCTTTGGAGCTTCCCATCTGCTGCAATCTAAGCTGGGAATTCTCAGACTTGCTTTATTGGGTTTTTGTTTTTAAGACAGGGTTTCTCTGTGGCTTTGGAGCCTGTCCTGAAACTAGTTCTTGTAGACCAGGCTGGCCTCGAACTCACAGACATCCTTCTGCCTCTACCTCCTGAGTGCTGGGACTAAAGGTGTGTGCCACCACTGTCTGGCGCTTTATTGGTTTTTTAATAACAAGAATATGCCACAGATGAAACCCTCTTCCTCCCTCAGACCCCTCATTGTTAGTTCTCTTGTTCTTAGTATTTGTGATGCCATTGTGAAAGGGTCAGGAGCAATGGGACCTAACTGGTGGACGAAGTCAAAAAAGGGGAATGGAGGCTGGAGAGATGGCTCGGTAGTACTGGTTACTCACCCAGAGCACTGGTTCAGTTCCCAGCACTGATGCGATGCTTTCCAGCCATCTGTGCCCTCTTTTGGCTTCCATGGATATCAGGAACACATGTGATCCAAGACAACATCTGAAAAATTCAAGATCTTTACTTCCTCCCATGATTTAGTCAGAAAGACTCCCCTTTGTAGCAATACTAATAATCATTTGGGGCTGGGGATATTAACAGTGGTAGAATGCAAAGTGTAACATTTGCAGCATACACACACACACACACACACACACACACACACACACACACACACACACACACTACTTCTGCCAGGTACAGTTGCACATACCTTTAATCCCAGTGTTTGGGTAGGTAGAAACAAGAGGACCAGGAGCTCAAAGTCATCTTTGATTATTTGGTTAGTTCAAGACCAAAGTGAGCTACATGGAATACTGCCTCCAAAAAAACAAGCAAACAAACAAAACAAAGACCCTTAAGCCCCAAATCAAACAAACAAACAAATCCCAAAAATCAAACTATCACTTCTGGAGAACGTATAATATTGCAAATGCTGTCTTAAATTTTAGTTCAGTGTGAAAACTGATTTATTCTCAGCAAGGCTGTGTTATTACTGTTCAGAAGTGAGGAACCATGCCAACGAAGCCACACCACTGTTCATCATGTTGCCATTGAACTTGCCAGGAGAACAGTCTTATCTTGGGGAGTCCTTGACTCCCCAGGATTATTTAATCAACACTTTGAAATGCTGCTTTCTCATTCTTTCTAGCCTCTCACATCTCAGCAAAGAGCATAAACTAAGAATTCCTCTTTTATCTCTTGGAGGGTCAGGGAGTGGGGTAGGGGTGGGGTGGGATGGGTGGGAGTGGATCTAGAAGTAGGAGTGGGGTGAAGGGGTAAGAGTTGGGGTGGGGGTGGGTTGCAGTTTGCCTTCCAAGACACTGTACACATCCAGGTCCTCATCTTAAAATTTTCCCATAGACCAAGAATTATGCTTTCTCACCAGGAAGTCTTTCTAAGACAGATTGGGGGAAGAACCCCTTGCAGAAGGTCATAGATGTTTGTTTTTCCTCTGATGTGGGAAACACACAGTGATGCTTTCTTATAATGACATGCTGGGAAATCTTACTTAGTTTGGCTGATTCACTAAATAGTGATCCTTTCCTATCTTTGACTCCTACCTCAAAACAATATGAACCAACAGTACACTCTCCCATGGGTCCTGAATGATTAGATGTGGGGCTGTATCCAAAGCCACACATACGCAGAATGAGGCAATGACCATGGTGCCTCCCAATGATGCTACCTGCTAATAATCCCTCACCAGAGAGAGAGAGAGAGAGAGAGAGAGAGAGAGAGAGAGAGAGAGAGAGAGAGAGAGAGAGAGAGAGAGACTGATAAGCTTTAAGAACGAACCCTCAAGGTTCTGTTGGAAGTCAAACCTCTATTCTCAAATATGTGGAACAAGAGGAACTGTGGGTAGGGCATTAAAAGTTGTGGCTGTTTAGAATCCTCAATGGTTCTCTGAAACCCTTGAAAACACTATTATTATAATTATGGTGTTATAAAGTGAGATCCAGCCAGGCTAAGCTGTTTTTCTATCATTTTAAACTGTGATTCAATGAACTGAACTGTGAAACATCCTACACAGAGACATAGCATATGAAGGAAAGGTGTGGGGTTGCTAGAGCTGTGTGTGACCTGCCACACCACAGCAATAGTGGCTAACCCAGGAATTTTTCTTGATGGTGCCTCTCACCCAGGGCAATATGAGCAAGGAGTAATAAGTACTGAGTGGTCAAACCATGGAAAATAAAGCCCTTTGATGTCATCTTGGTCTAGTCATGAAGATGCTATAGGGTACAAATGCATTGTTTGGAGGATCACAGAAGCTTGGGAAGTAGCTGTTTCTCCGCTTCTTGGCAAACAGCAAGAGGGTGTTCTCTGGCAGAAGAGAGGGTGGCCACCATACAGACAGCCATACTCTTGGATTGGGGTGGAATGTCCGGGGTGGGTGCACCATGCAGTTGTTCATGGCTGTTGCTGCAGGATCTTAGCGAAACTTCCATTAGAATAGCATGGGATAGGAAACTCCATAACACAGCATTGGAGGGGGTAGTCATGTTCTGGTCTGTATAGTTGCTGTGTCCCAAGGTACCTATACCACATATACCACGCTGGAGCCCATAGAAGTTCCCTACTCTCCTCTCACAGGCTGCTGAGACTACTGCAAAATGATGACTTCCCCATTGGTAATATGGAATTTGTGTTGGTAGAAGGGTCCTCCATGCTCCATGACTTCTCTTCTCTACCATGGTGATACTGAAGGTTATGATGGAGAATGCAACATCCTGCTCAGTAAGACTTTGTCAACAGAGGAAACAGCCAAGTACAAAGTATGCTGACTCCAGAGAGCAAACTTGGTCTCCCGAGAAGTTACAAATAAGGTTCCAAGACTCACTCAACCCCCTTGTCCTGGCCAGGCATTTCCTTGGCCTTGGGTGCTAACTCTCTAGGATTGCAAATGAGAGGATGGGGTTTACTATGGTCTTACCAACTAACCATATGAACTTCAGGAATACTTGATCTCCTTATGCCTCTGCTTGGTTGTCTATAAAACGGGCCATGATGCTATGGGTTGTTGAGAGAACTACAGCCTCATCAGAGAAAAGTGCCTCTTGTCCTGTAATGTGCTATCACTGATATTAAATGAGGAACATGATTAATTAAATATACATAGACAACTATTAAGATAGGAAGCACTGGGGGGATGCTGGAGAGATGGCTCAGTGGTTAAGACCATTGACTGTTCTTCCAGAGGACCCGAGTTTAATTCCTAGCACCCTCATGGCAGCTAAAAACTGTCTGCAACTCCAAGATCTGTGACAGTGTCACACAAACACGCTTGTAGGCAAAACATAAAATATAAATAAATAAATACATACATACATACATACATACATACATACATACATACATACATACGTAAGAGAAAAGGCATGGCCAGGCAGTGTTGGCAATGCTTTTAGTTCCAGCATTTGGGAGGCAGAGGCAGGGGGATCTCTGTGAGTTGGAGGTCAGCCTGATCTACAGAGCTAGTTCTAGAACAGTCAAGGCTACACAAAAAACCCTGTCTTCAAAAGCCAAAAAAAAAAGAGGAGGGGGGAGGGAAGAGAGAGAGGGGGAGGGAGAGAGAAAGAAATAGAGGGAGAGAGGGAGGGAGGGAGAGAGAGAGAGAGGGAGGGAGGGAGAGAGAGAGGGAGAGAAGGAGAGAGAGAGAGGGAGAGAGAGAGAGAGAGAGAACAAGCATCCTGGCTGGTTGTCTGTGTTCTGGTCCAGGCTGATGTGCAGAGCATCTCTGAAAGCATCTCCCAGATAACACACATCCTTTGATGTCTCTTGTCTCCAGATGAGGAGACTCTATCCTGCCTCCAAAGAAAAGTGAGGAGAAAAAGACCGATTTCATCTGTGGCATTGGACACGTTACAGAACTGCACAGCCACATGTTGAACGGAATGCTGGATGAACCATAGGCAGAGAGCCTGACAGGCTGGGGCTGCCAAGTTAAAATAAAATAATAGGAACTGAAAACAATTCAGCTGGGAGTTTCCACAGGGAGTTCTGATGCAAGCAGAGTTCTTTCTAGAGAAAATGAGAGCAGGGATAGCCAACAGCTATAACAGCATGGTTTGTGTTATTGAAGGGCAGCCACTGGGAAGCAGCAAGGAGATAAACAGTTGGGAGGGGAAGATTAAGGAGAGACACAGACCCGGGCACAGAGTCTCCTTTTGGGGGCATTTTAGAAACAGTAGTGGAGTTTGCCAAAACCTACCACATCTAAGCCAGTAAAGAGGCTTCCCACTCCTAAAGGCAGTATCAGAGCAGGGGCCGGGAAGGTCTGAAGCCCCATCTGAAGAGCTGGGCATGAGCCACCTTGACCCCTGTTCTGTTCTGCTTTGGGACAGAGGGTCCCCAGAGACACAGCATTGGGCCCCATGCCAAGGGAAGCAGGAGCTGATCTTTGTCAAACTAGAAGCAAAAATAGCACAAAGCGTTTGGGAGGCAGCTCAGTTGGTCAGGTGCTTGCAGGGAGCTTTGGGCTCAATACCTAGCATTGCACAAATCAGGCAGTGTTCATGCTTGTAATCCCAGCGCCCAGCAGGTGAAACGGGAAGATCAGAGTCCAAGGTAATCCTCAGCTACATATTGAGTGTGAGGGCAGTCTGGGATACGGAGATCCTACCTCAAACAAACCAACAAAGTGTATGAATAACAAAAAACTAAAACAATGAATACTATTTGAATAAATATAAATTGCCTACTGTCGGTGCCTATAGACAACACTGCTAAAAGTGTGATGTGCTTTCTTAAGGATTTAGAAAAAAGCTAGATTGGTATTGTCCTGTTGGCTTTCTATCAACTTGACACAAATTGGAGTCATTTGAGGAGAAAGAACCTCAGCTGAGAAATGCTCTCACCAGATTGGCCTGGAGGCAAGCCCATGAGGCATTTTCTTGAGTAATTTCTTGATATGGGTGGGACCATCCCACAATGGGGTGGTGACATCCCTAAGACAATAGTCCTGAGCTGTATAAGAAAGCAGGCTGAGCAAGCTATGAGGAACAAGCCAGTAAGCAGCACCCTCCATGTCCTCTGCACCAGCTCCTGCTTCTAAATTCCTGCAGGATTTCTTTGGATGATGGACTATGATGTGGGTATCAGCGAAGTAAACCCTTTCCTCCCCAAGTTGCCTTTAGTCATGATGTCTTGTCACAGCAATAGAAACCTAACCAAGATGGATATAATTTGAAAAATATGTGTAGTTGTAACTAGCTCTTTCTTAATAGTATCTCATATTCATTCTATATAACAGAGTTTTATAGATAGGGCTGAATCCCTATATATTATATCAAATAGATTTATTATTGGTGAGTCATTCTCTTACATAAAGACATTTTGGAATTTCATTCTTTACTAATATAAATAATATCACATTGAGTGTTTCTTAAGTAACTTATTGGACTGTAACTCACATATTATAAAATTCACTTGTTTAAAGTGTATAGCATAGGAATGGGAGATAGTGGTAAAATACTAGCCTTGCAAGCATGCAGACCTGGGTTCAGTCCCTCAAACATATATAAAAAATCTGGTTGTAATAGCATGTGTGTAACCCCAGCCCTGGGAAGTTGAAGACAGGTTAGTACCTGGAGCTTATTCACTAGCCAGCCTAGAATACTTGGCAAGCTCTAGGGCAGTGAGAGACCCTGTCTCAAAAAAACAAGGTAAAGGACTCCCAAGGAGTGGCACATATGTGTGCTCCCCCCTTCCCCCTTCCCCCCGTCCCCCGTCCCCCAATGTACAAGGCTAAAGCTTTTAGCAATGTTTAGACAACCATCAGCACTGGTTGGCCTAGCAGGCTTTTTTGGACCACAAGCCCCATCATGACACAGAGACTTATTAATTACAAAAGCTTGGCCTTAGCTTAGGTTTGTTTCTAACTAGCTCTTATAACTCAAATTAACCTATTTCTATTTAATCTACATGCTGCCACAGGCTCTCTCTCCTCCTGCATGTCCTGCTTTCTCTGTGTTCAGCTGAGGACTTTCCCCTTCCTTCTTCCCAGAGTTCTCTCTGTTCAGAAGTCCTGCCTATACCTCCTGCCCAGCTATTGGCTGTTTAGCTTTTTATCAAACCAATCACAGTGACACATCTTTACACAGTGTAATTGGGTATCTCCCAACACACTAGTTATTTATAGAACATGTTTATCACCCGGCAAAGGAATCACCTACAGATTCTTCACAACACATGCACAAGGTAACTGTAAGGTAAATGCTTGTCATGCTGCATTGCTTAGGGAATAATGATGAATGAAAAGCATGTATATGTTCATTACCAATATTACACATACAGAGAGAGAGAGAGAGAGAGAGAGAGAGAGGGAGGGAGAGAGAGACAGAGAGAGAGAGGGAGAGAGAGAGACACAGAGAGAGAGAGAGAGAGAGAGAGAGAGAGAGAGAGAGAGAGAGAGAGAGAGAGAGAGAGAGAGAGAGAGAGAGAAAGAGAGGAAATTGTGACTATGGAGGGTGGATTGAACTTGATTCCTTTTTATGGGTGGATAATGTTTTGCTGTGTGGATGGACCATATGGACCTATAATAGTGGTAGCAGGGAGATTTCAGACAGCCAGTAACTCAGGAGCAAGGAGAACTGGCAATGGCTTGCTGATTGACAAGCCGCCTTCTAGATTCAAGCTAACAGTGAAGCTGCAGCTGGAACCAAGCAAAACAATCCTAGCTAAACAAAAATGGACAGGAAAAGCCCCACAAGTGATGGGGGTGGGAAGCAGGCTGCCACTCATAACGAAGATGTCTTAATAAAGGCCTTGAATGGAGCCAGCTGTGACAGCTGGATGGTTTAGCTGAATGGCTTCTGGCAGTAAGGGCCGCAGTGGCTTTGGTATGAAGTTGATCAGAGCAACACCTTAGCAACCAGAACGGAATGGGAAGTGTGACAGCTGGGTACCAGCTCACTGTCACCATGGTGGCAGCAGAAGCCGGACCTGCCACCTGATGAGGAGCTTCTAGCCAGCCCGGAATTCTTCCCTCTCTCCCTTCTATAGTTGACAACTTTTCCCTTATCCCTGATTGGTCCCATTTTACATCTTAATGGCAAGCACACACATGCAGCCAATCAGAGCTCGCCTGGCTCTATGTAACTGAGTGTGGAGGCAGACTGATAGGTCCTCTGGAGGAAGAGGAGGAGGGGCATTTCAGAGCCCAGTTCCAATTCTGATTCCAGCTTCCAGAGTTTCTGGAGGCTTAAGCATTTGACCTCAGGCAGGGGACTGACCAGCTCAGGCTCCCAGAGTTCCAGCCCTGGGACTGAGGCTGCAGGCAGGGCTTCAAGTCTTGACGCTTGGTCTGCAGATGGGAATTGGTTTCTGCAGCTTGGAAAACAGCAGCTGTCCATTGATCTCAGTCCCAAAGGCCCCTGTCTCTGATCACACACCTCTGTCACTTCTGTTGCTCACATTAGAGACCTGCCTCCTGAAGACAGCCTCTGCAAGGAGCTGCTCCCAGTGGGCACTCCGCAGCCCTGCCCAAGAACTTTTGAGCTACAACAGTCGCCGACAGTCTCTCAGCTGGCACCCCAAAACCTGCTCAGAGTGTATTAAAGTAACACTGGTATCCTGCTGCCACCCAGGGTCTCAGAGTTCTGTTTACCTATTTACTTTCCTATTTATATTATTGTTCTCAAGTAAAATGAAGTTCCCCTTGGTTTCCCTTTACCATTTGCCTACTCCCTTCCTGGAGGGAGAGCAAGGCAAGCACTTAAGACAGAAAAATCGAGCACCTCACCTTTTAAATCCACTTTCATTGTCTCGTAGACACCTTTGGGATTCTATAAATAAAGCTGCTTGGGACAAAGTTTTTAAGGTCATATCTTTCCTCCCTCCCTCCCTCCCTTCCTTTTTTCCTTCCTCCCTTCCCTTCCCTTCTTCCTCCTCCTCCCATCCTCTTCCTCCTCCCCCTCCTTCCCCTCTTCCTCCTTTCCTCCTCCTTCTGTGTTCTTCACTGACCTCTTTACTGCCAGTAGGGGAAATTGCCTGGGGCCCAAGGGAAACACATTACACCAGCTGTGTCACCTTACAGGCATTTCCAAGCTGGGGAAAGGACTGAGATGCTGAGGGCGATGATCCTGGGGAGAGGCTATAGAAATGTCCATGGAGAACAGCTCTTTCCTGCTTCCAAGACATAGCAATTTCTAGTCCCTCCTCATGCCCTGAGGGGCAAACTGGAAGTCATGGCTTCCTGGCTACCTGGAGTTAAGTGAGGAGCAAGAGGCAAAGGCAGTTCCTAGCAGAACCACAAGGAAGCAAAGGTTGAACGCCTGAACCAAGCAGCCAAGGATCCCTTGTAGTCATGGATGACATAGGGAAGCTGGCTGTTGGTGACCTTTGCTAGTGGTTCCTCATTGCTGGCTCTTTTGGTGACCCTGATGAGATCATTCCCATAGGGAAAGGCCCCATCTGCCAGCTTGGAGAGCAACAGTTCTCCATTGCTCTAAGTCTCAAAGGCCCCTGCTCCCCTGGATCAATCTCTAGGCCCACTTACTTCTTCTTCAAGACATTCACCAGTTCCAGGAGGGTCACCCCAAAGCTGCCTGGTCTACAGTAAGTACTTCACCATGATGTGAACTCCATTGCTTGGCTACACCTCCCCTGGATGGGGCACTATGGCCCCTCCCCATTGATCTCTGCCAACTCCACTGCAGGGATGCTCCTGTGCGTTTGTCCTTCCTTCCTTCCTTCCTTCCTTCCTTCCTTCCTTCCTTCCTTCCTTCCTTCCTGAGGATGCTTTTGCACTTCTGCTTTTCCTGCCTCCATCTTCTGAGTCCTGGGATTACATGGTGTACCAGAATGCCTACCTTACATGCACCAGGGATCAAACCCAAGGCTTCATGAAGGATAGTGCCACTCTCTACCATCTGATCTACATTCCCTGTTACTTATTGCATTGATAGAATTCCTTACTACATGAAAGTTGTACATTTTGATTAAGTACAACTTATCTCATTATTTTCTTTGATTGTGGGGGCTTCTAACATCATATCTGAAAACTTAATGCTTAGACCAAGGTCACCAAGTCCACAGCTCTGTGTTCTTTTCCCTAAGTTTTACAGTTTAGGTTGTTACAGTTAGATCTCAATGTCTATGTCCTAAGATCTCAGCATCCGTGTGCCATGGAATCACCTATGACTATTTCCTAGAGAAAAAGTACCAACTGAAATACTCCAAACATTTTAACATCTCTGGATACACACTATCAAACTGTCCTCCAAAGCAGATATGCAAATTTTTATGCCATCTAGCAAGTATGGGAGGCACATGTTTTCATTGCATGCTGAGAGCTTGTATACAGTTTTCGTTAATCTTGGTAGATCAGGTGACATCCAATTCTCACTGTCTCTCCCCCCCCCTGCAAGCCACTCAGTCTTTCCTAACTAACATTATTTCTAAGTATTAAGATAATCAGAGCTGGGTGTTGGTGACACACACCTTTAATACCAGTACTCTGGAGGCAGAGGCAGGTGGATCTCTGTGAGTTCGAGTCCAGCTTGGTCTACAGAGCAAGTTCCAGGACAGGCTCCAAAACAATACAGAGAAACCCTGTCTGAAAAAGCCAAGATAATAATAATAATAATAATAATAATAATAATAATAATAATAATAATAATAATCAATGGTCATTTATTTATTTATTTATTATCTTATATATTACTGACATAGTCTTTTTATGTTGCCCAAACTGAAGAAATGGAGTAAAAATTGCGATACTGCAGACAGATTTATCCCATCAGTGGAAATAAGACCCCAGGTATGATCTTGGTGCACAGTACTGTGGAGGGCAGGGAGGAAGGGGAGAGAAAGGAGGCACAAGAGTGGATGAGATGGCCCCACATGCTCAGGGTTCATCCCTAGTCCAGAAAAAACCGTGTGCTTGTAAGGTACATTCTCACAGTTTCTGGAAGTTCTGAACAGTCTGATGGTAGACAAGATGCCTTCCCTATAGAGGCCATGAAGATCAGCTTGGAGGTAAAAAATGACTGATGTAAAGTCACAAAGTCAGTAGCTGCTGATTACAGATTATTCATCGTGCACTGGCATTTGGCCTAGAGATGTGTAATTGACCAAGTAAGTGTGGTTGAAAAGAGACAAACACAAACAGGTCACTGCTGAATGACTTTTCCTGGGTAAATGAAAGTGAATGTCTACTCATCCTAGACAGGGCATCAATGACAGACCAAATAAACATGGCACCTGAGTTTAATTTAGTGAACCAGTGAGCTTACCTAGGTGAATTAGGGAACCGTAGCTAAAGGGGTACAGCTGCCTCACTGAAAAGTCTGCCCACCATGGATGACCCCTCAAGGAAGCTTCATACCCGACAGAATTATCCAGTGCAGCATGGTGGGACCAAGCTCCAGAGACCACAGCAATGTGCAAAAGGACAAAACAGAGCCCCTGATGATTTGGCAAATTTGCGGACCTGTCCTTCCCACTTGCCCAAGTGTGCTCACCGGAAGTGGGTATGCACTGGGCAGTTTGCCCAGGAGTTTGCTGGGTCGTGTTAGTTGTCCACATGCCACTGTGCTCAAGGATGAATCACACCAGCATTTCCAAGATGGTGGGGAGAACCTAAGAGCAGCCTTAGAAACTTTTTGTGTTGGATGTTTTCTGCTATGCTTACAGCCTAGACCATGTATGAGTGATGGGGTGGGTCATGTACTAAGAGGTGGGTGATGATGCATAGCTAAGAGCTTCACCTCAGCTGCCCATGTCCAATGGAAGGAGGCATCAGTTAAGTAAAAACCCAGACCATTCGCTGGTGATATCCGTGCTTCTGGTCCCCATGTCACACTTGGAGGTGCACAAGTGTCAGGTGCCTAGAGACACACCCAATTGACCTGAAGCCTGAAAACACAGAGCCATTCCAAGCTTGTGTGTGCACTCTGAGCATGTTAAGTGCCTTCAGCAGACATAGCTGATTTCTTATCCTTGGGAGCTTAGTGCCAATCCCAGTGCACCCCAAGCTACAGCCATGCTCCCATGTCTGCTTAAGAGCATCTTGCCTTGAATCTCTGAGCCTTGTCTGCTGGGAAGTCTGGGCTGGTTGAAGAAGCCCCCTCCTGTTTCTGATAGATGACAGCCCAGCCCCACCCTCACCACACCTGCATCAACTGTGCTTGGGGTACCCCAGCATGTGCTGCCTTTCAGACAGGCACACCCCATTGAGGAGTTTTCCACTCTGATGCCACATGGTTTAAGTTTTTCCGAGGTAGTTTCCTGTTTGGGCCTGATGGCTGGATTTGACCTCCAAGAGAGGATGTAGACTTGAGAGAAAGGAATATGCATTAGGAAGAGGTCCTAATTAGGGAGATCTACGGTCTTTTATGAACCTATCACAATGACTCTGATCTCCTTGTCAATTATGGTGGGCCAGACAAAAATTGTCTCTTTTGATTCCAAAATCACTGGCATCATCACAAGGTTTGGCCTAACACTGCAGTCCATGCAGAGGCCATCATCAGTATACTCAAGGGTGCTGTGTTGTATACAGGAGGGTGGTTTGAATGAGAATGGCTCATCTGCTTGAATGCTTGGTCACAAGGACCTGGAGAGCAAGATGTAGCTCTTAGATACTAGTTCAATGCTCTGAGAGCTGCCATGCTCCTTGACATGATGATAATGAATTCTGAAACTGTGCGCAAGCCCCCAACTAAATGCTTCCTTTTATAAGAGTTACTTTGGTCATGGTGTCTCTTCTCAACAATAGAACAGTGACTGAGAAAGAAATTAGTACCAGGAGTGGGGTACCATTTAGCATTAGACCTTTCTTTAACCGTTTTACCTCCGTCAACACTAGGCTTAGCTCAGTTGGAATTCCTGGTACTTCTTTTCTCCATAAACCATTTGTATTTTTCTTTGTCCAGCATGTTCCTTTTCATTATATGTCTGTGTAAAATTGATTACTAGTAACCACACAGCACAGTGGATATTAGGATACCTTGAAATCTTCTCTGCTAACACCAGTAATCCAAAACTCTTCATTTTAGCCTCCAGCAGATTTTTAGGACAAAGACACCACATTCTTTGCCAAAATATCGCAAGAATATCTATGCCCTTTACTGACATTCTTTCCCTCTGAAAAATATTGAACCAGACCATCATAATTTACATTGCTCTTGGCACCACTGTCTTAAGCCCTATTTAAAGTATTTCATTGTTTCTCTAATTCAAAGTCCTAGAGTCTACATTTCACCAACAAACAGCATGGTCAGGCCTGTCACAGCAATACCCTGCTTCCTACTGCCAATTCCACAGCTAAGGGAAGTCACTGAGGCCAGGCATCTGACATCAGAAAAGGAGATACAGAATCTGGAGTTTGCCCAGCTGGTTTTCAGATGTGCTTTGGTCCAGTGTTTCCTCACTATGTTCCCTTTGCCATTCCCCTTCTGGGACAGTAATATATATTCTATGCTATTGCATATTGGAAGTATGTGGTCTGCTTTTTAGTTTTGATTTTGCAGGAGTTACAGTTAAGAGATTGCATGACTCCCAGAAGAGACTTTGAACTTGGTACGTTTACACAGTGTTGAGATTGTGATGGACTGTGGGGACTTTTGGAGTTGGACTGACTGCATTTAGCATTGTGATATGTCTGCCAGACTATGGGGCCAGAGTCCAGTGTGGTGGTTTGAATAAGAATGGTCTCCATAGGCTCATTTATTTGAATACTTGGTGTGGTAGTTGAAAGAAAATGCCCCCCAAAGGGAAAGGCCTTGTTAGGAGGTGTGGCTTGTTGGAGTATGTGTGGTCTTTTTGGAGGAAGTGTGTCACTGTGGAGGAGGTGGGCTTTGAGGTCTCATATATGCTCAAGCCATGCCCAGTGAGACAGACCCCTTTCTATTGCCTGCAAGTAAAAATGTAGGACACTCAGCTACTTCCTCAGTACCATGTCTATCTGCCCTCCACCATGTCACAGAATGATGATAATGGACTGAATCTCTGAACTGTAAGCCAGCCCCAATGGAATGTTTTCCTTTATAAGAGTTGCCATAGTCATGGTATCTCTTCACAGCAATAGAATACTGACTAAGATATACTTGGTCACCAGAGAGTGGTGACCTAATTCTATTTGAAAGGATTAGGAGGGATGGCCTTATTGGAGGAATTGTGTCCGTGGAGATGGGCTTTAAATTTTTAAAAAGCCTTTTCCAAGTCCAGAGTCTCCCTCTTCCTTCTTTCTGGATGTAGAACTCTCAGCTCCTTCTCCAGCACCATGTCTGCCTGTGTGCTGCCATGCTTCCCACCATGAATATAATGAACTAAGCCTCCAAAACTGTAAGCCAACTTCAGTTAGATGCTTTTCGTTATAAGTGTTGCCATTGGCATGGCATTTCTTCTCAGCAATAGAACACTGACTAAGATAGTAAGCCTTGTGAGCTTCCCTCTCCCTTCCAGGAGGGACTGTTTCAGGTCAGAGGGAAGGGAAGGACAGGAGAAGGGAAAAAGGAGGGGAAGAGGAGAAAGAGAGAGAGAGAGAGAGAGAGAGAGAGAGAGAGAGAGAGAGAGAGAGATAACCTTATGAAATTATGAAAGCTGGGAGGTTCCACAGAGCCAGGGGGCTGGAGGCCAGTGGGGTAATTCCATTTGGGGTCAGCAGCCTGAGCACTAGGAGAGCTGTGGCTGAGTTCCACTCCTGAGTGGGCAAACTTGAGACTTCCAAAATTCCCAGTCCTGCAGTTGAAGATAGAAGGCAGGAAGGACTGATGGCCCAGCAAGGACTGATGGCCCAGCTCAAGGGAGTCAGGTGGGAGGAACGCTCTCTTTCTTCAGGGATAGTTGGTCTCTTTGTCCTGTATAGACCTTCAACTGGTGGGAAAAACTCTCCCTCTCTCTCTCTCTCTCTCTCTCTCTCTCTCTCTCTCTCTCTCTCTCTCTCTCTCTCTCTCTCTCTCTCTCTCTCTCTCTCTCTCTCTCTCTCTCTCTGTCTTCCTTGCTGAAGCTGGAACCCAGATCCTTGCTTTGCTAGCCATTGTCTACCACTGAATGACACTCCCAACCCAAGCCACATTAGGGAAGGCAATCTGTTTTATTCAGTCTACCAATTTATCCTAATCCCTGCCCAATACCTTTCAAACATATTCAGAATACTGTTTCACCAAATATTAGGGCATCTTGAGTTCAACAAAGTGAACACAAAATTGTCCCTCAAGGGTAGGCTTGGCAGAGGCCTCCTAAGGTATTGGAATTGGGTATCAGAGCATTAGGGAAAGAGTCTTCTGTGGAAAGGGAATAGAACATTTCTGAAGTGAGAGCCAACTTGAGGACTTAGGATTAAAGAGACTAATGGGTTTGGAGGGAGGCAAGAAAGGGGAAGATTTGTAGGAAGGAACTTGACAAGCCCATGTTGTACAGATCATGAACAGAAGTTGGATTTCATTCTAAGCTGCATGGAAAGGTTTTAGAGTGGCATAAAAATGTCTGTGGTGAAGAAACAGGAAGGGCATCCATTTGTGTTTGCTGGGGAAGGGGGACAGCTGTAAGGTCAAAATATGGGGCTGTGAACGTGATGAACATGGATTGGATGTACTCTGATAGCAGAGTTTACAGAACCTGTTAGTGGACTTCCTGTAACATACAAGACTAAAAGATAAATCAAATATTGTTCCTGGATTCTGGTCTGAGCAAGCAGATGTGTATTGGGGCTATTTATCAAGTTGGGGAGTGTTTGTTGGGTTAAAGACTAAAATTTTAGAAATGATCAGAGATCTCTTTGGTCCTTACTAAATCTTAGGGTGTTATCTCCAAGCAGAGTCCAGGCTTAGTTCTTTTAGACTGCTGTAACAAAACAGCAGACTGGGTGACTTAAAAACAACAGAACTTTCTTACCATACTGGAGGCAGGGAATCCATACAAGGCAGCTATAGACCCAGTGTTTGGTGAGATCCACTTTCTTATAGATAGGTTTCTGGTACTAGTGTCTTGTGGCAGAAGAGCTGAGGGAGCTTTTTTTTTAGCATCCTATAAAAGGATACAAGTTCCATTTATGGGATCTCAACCATCATAGCCCTATATCCTTCCTAATGCTATCACTCTAAGAATTAGAGTATTTTTTTCAGGATTCTCTAGAGGAACAGAACTTATAGAATGAATCTATCTATCTATCTATCTATCTATCTATCTATCTATCTATCCCTCTATGAGCTTTATTAGAATGGCTTACATGCTGTGGCCCAGCTAGTCCAAGAATGGCTGTCTACCAATGGAAGGTCCAAGAGTCTAGAAGTTGTTTAGTCCAGGAGACTAGATTTTCAGCTACTCTTCAGAACTGTGTTTGGTTAGTTCTGGGCTGCTTGTCTGGAGCAGAATTGTCAAATATGCCAGAATGCCAAAGAGATAGGCTATAAACGCCAGTGAAGGGAAAAACTTGCCAATGAGAGTGAAAACAGTCAAGGAGAGAGCAAACTTCCTTCTGTCATGTCCTTTATATAGGCTTCCAGTGGAAGGTGTGGCTCAGATTAAAGATGGCTCTTCCCACCTCATGGGTCTTCCCACTTCAAATGATTTAATTAAGAAAAAAAATCCCTCACAGGTGTGCCCAGCCATTTGGGATTTACTTAATTCTTGATGTAGTCAAGTTGACAACCCAAAAGAGCCATCACAGTTAGCACTGTACCATTTGAATCAGGATGGGACATCAGCATCCAGCAATTGGATGTCCAGGTCAGCATTGGCTTTCCTCGGGTTTCTACACTGTTTATTCATTCAAAATGTATTTACTGAGAACCCGCTATGCACAGCGCTCTGTAAGGGCAGCACAGGGCAAATCAGACACAGAAAGTACCGTGTCTCTAGCATTGTCCCAGATCAGAGCCAGAAGCTCTACTGAGGTTCTTCTATGTGTTGGACACATGCACAATAGCCCAGGCACACCCCAGAACTGCTGTGTTTTCAGCTTAATTGGATAGTGTAGGCAGGAAAACAGAGTCATAAATTCATTCAAGATGCCTTTGGGGGACGCCTACATATTCCAGGCACTATGCTAAACATGTGCTGTGTGCTGTGTGGACAGAGAGAAATGCATTTTTGTCTCATCCAAACTCCCCTTCACACGGAGAGGGGCGGGCAAGCAAATGCTTCCATGCCTGCATGGTGGAGGAGGGACCCTACTGAAACAGACATGTAGGCTTAGCTGTCCTCACCAGGGAAGGTCACTTAGAGCTCCTGTGTCAGCTATGTTGTGAAGAATGACTGCCCCTCCCAAGCCCCAAAAAAGACTGAAACCTTTCCTGGTCAAGGGGAACAGACAAGAGTGGGGCTTGCAGGGACGCGAGCCCCTCAGAGTGTTCAATGAGGAGTCAGTGGCAGGCCTTGATCTTCATAGTTCTACACATACAGGTTTGACTGGTGGCTGAGATGGATGTGCACATGCATGACATGGTGTGTGCAGGGGTGTGGAACGGAGGCTGACAAGGGAAAGAGGAGAAACGGGGGGCCTGAAACGAAAAATAAGGGGATTGGGTAAGGCTGGGACCCTGCAGACCTGTGTGGTTAGGAAAGGTGCTGTGAAACACTCCTTCTTACACGGTGTTAATAGATGTCACTGTGATTGGTTTAATAAACAAGCTGACTGGCCAATAGCTGAACAGGATAAAGTTAGGCGGAAAAGCCAAACTGAGAATGATGGGATAGGATGAGGAAGGGCTGAGTCAGGGGATAGGAAGGGTGGAGTCAGGGGATAGGATGAGGAAGGGCGGAGTCAGGGGATAGGATGAGGAAGGGCGGAGTCAGGGGATAGGATGAGGAAGGGCGGAGTCAGGGGACAGGATGAGGAAGGGCGGAGTCAGGGGATAGGATGAGGAAGGGCGGAGTCAGGGGAGTCTCCAGCCAGATGCAGAGGGAGCAGGAGATGTATGTGCCATGCTAATAAACTTACCACCACATGGCACAGAGTAAATAAGAAATATGGGTTAACTTGAAATGTAAGAGCTAGTTAGTAATAAGCTGAGCTATTGGTCGAGTATTTACAGTTAATATAAGCCTCTGTGTGGTAATTTGGAAGTGACTCCCAGGATGCGAAAGCTCCGCCTACAGAAAGGTTTCCCTAGGGAGGGCGTAGAGAAGAGTTGAAAAGAAAAACTGGGACCCAAAAAGCAAGTAGGGCTGTGGTCCAGGGCCATGACCATCAGAAGCAGCGGGGTCCTTCAGAGTAGGGGTTAGGTACACACTCATCCTTGTTTTATTTATTATTTGTGTGACATGTGTTGTATGTTGGAGATGCATAGATATGAGCATAGGGGTGCACATACCTGTCTGTACTCACGTATGTGGAGACTACAGTAGGATGTTAGATGCATTTCTCTATTGTTCTCTGCCTTATTGCCTCGAGACAAGGTCTCTCACTGAATGGGAGGCTCACCTTGTTGGATAGTCTGGCTGGCCTAGGAAGCAAGCTCTCAAACTTTGCCCATTGCTGGGGTTGTAGCCCTGCTTGGCATTTTATTCAGTGTTGGGGATTTGAACTCTGGTCTTCAAGCTTGTAGAGGAAGCACTCATACCCATTGATCCATTTTCCTAGCTCCTACCTACCCCATTTTAAGGCAAGGAAACAAAAGGCCAGAGGTATTGGTTGAGGTGGCTGGCTATGCCCAGTGAGGTTCTGTGCTTTATAAGTCAAAGGACTTACGTCATTGGTCTTATATCCCTCCTTCTGTTACAGGTTAAAACTCAGACAATGCCCTCTGCCCCCAATGAGGAACGTGGGCATTATACTGAAAACCCCAAGGAACAAGAATGAATGTCAGGCTAGGCCAGAGCTGGTGGCAGGATGGGTCCCTTGCCTAGCCTAGCTAGCATCATCCATCCCCTCCCTGAGTAGTATGAGCCTTCCTCCCCTGAGACTCAAGGTCTCATCACCCCTCCTTCTCTGCTCCCCAGCGCGTCTGACAGCCGCCAAGCTCATCACCTCTGAGATCAGAAAGGCTTGCAAGTAGACACTAGTGGTCTTGAGCTGGGGAAAACACACAGAAGAGCAATTAAAGCCGCACGTGGTTGTGAGCCCGCCTCTAATGGTTTGCAGCTGCAGAAAGCACTGGCTCCTCCAGGCTCAGTGCTTGCTGGGGCTGCCTGTCTGTACTTCCCATCCTGACCAATTAGATCCCCATGTGTGCTGCAGGCGTGAAAAAATAGAAAGTGAGTAATCCTTCATTCGCCTCTGCATGGCACACAGCTTTGATCCTCTTGGTGTGGTGGCCCCGTTCCATCAGAAAGTGCGTCTGTCTCAGGATCTTTTCTTCCTTCCTTCTTTTTTTTTTTTTTCTTTTTTTGTTAACCCAGTTTCTTTTTCTCAAAATGACATGAACCTCCACCCAGAGACCTACAAAATGACCACCATCCATCTTCAGACCCTTCTGATCAAAGCTGGTTAGGACTTTTTTTTTCTTTGTCGCTCTTTTAGACTTTCGCTGCAGTCAGTCCCTCCTAAGATTGGTTTGCTGCCAGTGTTTCCAGGCTGAAATCAAAAGGAATCATCTATTAATATCAGCCTTGGGCAACAAGGCCACCATTGTTTTTTTGGGGGGTTGTTTTGTTTTCATTTCAGAGTCTGGGGTGGGAGTGGAGGTGTGTGTGGAGGGAGACAGATTAGATAAGCAGTTTCAAAAATAAGCAGGGCTAAGAGGTGTTAGCAACTTGGGCATCTTTCACAGATGTGATCAGTCTCAGTAAGTATCTACACATCCAAATATCAGAGAGCTGTTTGGTTTTGAAAGGTCTACAGTCCTAGAGGCCTGTTTGGTATGAAGGAATGTTTCAAGCTTACCAGTAAGCTTGTCATTTCTGCTGCTGGGACGTATGGAGCTAGGCAATAAAAGAGGAGGTGGCAGAGATGGGTGTTACTGGAAGTGGTTGGAGAGGAGGGGGCGGAGTTGAGGATGGTAAGGATGGTGTTGGTGGGTGTGAGGAGGTGCAGTGGACTGAATGCCAGGGAGGTGTGCTGGTGTAGAAGTGGGAGCAGGCTATGTGGTGGTGGTGAGGAGAGAAAGGACAGAGGGGTATTGGTGACACTGGGGGGTCCAGAAGTGGTGATGGTGGCAGGGACATGGTTGGGGAGGTGTGGGTAGCAATGGAAAAGAAGGGGATTCATAGGATGGGGTTTGCACACAGTGGAAGGGTATGGTAGCCACTTTCTGTTGGTGTGAAAAACACTGGCAGAAACCAGCATTGGGGAGAAAGGACTGATTCGGCTTACACTTCTGCATCACAGCCTATCATTGAGAGATCTAGGGGCAGGAACCCAGAGTCAGGAGCCGGAGCAGAGGCTGTACGGGGATGCTGCTCACCAGCTCGCTCTCCATGACTTGCTCAGCTTACGTCTTATACAACTCAGGACCATGTACCCAGGGTTTCCACCACCCTTGGTGGACTAGGCCCTCCCATATCAATCAAGGAAATATCCACAGACATGTCCACAGACCAGTCAGTCAGATGGGGGCATGTATTAGGTACTTTCCTATTGCTGGGTGATAAAATACCATGTCTTATGGTTCCAGAAGACCAGGCTCCATGACGGCAGAGTGAAGGCGTGGCAACAGGAACAGATGGGAGCTCACACCCCAAACTACAAGTAGCAGGCAGAAAGCACACTGGGAATGGCAGGAGTCCTTAGAAACCTCAAAGCTCACCCCCAGGGAAACGCCTCCTTCAATGAGGCCACGCCTCCTAAGCAAGTCTTCAAACACAGGAGCCCATAAGGGCCATTCTCATTCAAAACACCACAAGGCAACTCCTCAATTGAGATTTTTCTCTTTCTTGTTGACTCTAGTTTGTGTCAAGTTGACAAAAATCAGGACAAGGGGAAGATGAGGCACCAGAAGATGAGACCCAGAGTAAGTTTCTGTCCCAGCTGGCTGGACGGTGGAGAAGAATCCAAAACTGATCCCAGAAAGCCCCATTCTCACATAAGGAGACACACATCCCTTCTCTGAGGCTGCTGGGGCTAGGTGTCCCATCTGAAATTGACTTGGATAGCATTTGCTGGTGACAGCTGCCTACAAGCACAAGTCCCTATCACCCCAGCTGTTGGATCACTCTTGGTGCAGCTCCCCAAAAGGGTGAGTAGGATGACATGAAAGTCACCCAGACGACCCACACTGATTGTGCTTGGGTCTCCTGAGTAGCCTGTCTAATCCAGTAGGAAACATGACCTGAGAATCCTGGGCTGCTGTCTTGACCCAGCCTCTGCTAAGCTGAATGCCTTTGACTGGACCACTTTCCCTCTCATCCCCTCATCTCTGTTGTACAAAGTATGGTTATTAAGTCTGAAACTCTTTGTGAGCCCTGCCACCCCACTTTGACTTGGGAAAATTTAGTGACGTCATTGGAGCTCTGCTTGAGGTTTATGGAGTTCTAGTTTCCATTGCTTCTGGCCCTCCTTTTTTTCTGAGGGTCTATTTGCCATTTGGCATTGTTGAAAAATGAGTGGGGTGGGCCACATCATGCCCACTACTCTCAAGTGACAACAAAATCAGAAGCAAACGAATTCTTGCTTTAGGCTCTACAATTTAGAGGAAAGGTTTCAAGTTTTGAGTAAGGGTTCCCACGTGGACCGTTACTCCCGTGAATGCGGAGTGGTGAAGACAAGGAATGCTGGCAAGCGCCACCGCATAAATTTAGGTGTTCCATCAGAGATGGCTAGAGAGCAGCTGGCATTGGAATACCGAGCTGGCTAACAGAGACAGGGCAGATTCTGCAGTGAACTAACCCCCTGCTGCCAACAGTGAGCCAGACACAGTGTCTTTGGCATCTGGTGCTCTATGTCCCGAATGACTTTAAAGGACCAGAAAGATTTTCATCCCTTTGGACCAGAAATTTGTTTCAAAAAGTTAGGAGGAGAGTTGCTGGTCATAAAGGCTTCTAAAGATAAATTTGCTTTTGTCAGGCTTCAGTAATGTTTCTAATTAGAGGGTGGGGCTGGGGTGGGGCTTAGTAGTATAGTAGTATAGAGTGTGCCTAGTCTACCCTGCTGTACTACCCTGAATGTGCCTAATCTCATCTGATCTTGGAAGCCAAGCAGGGTCAGTCTTGGTTAACACTTCAATAGGAGGGTGTCCCTAGCATGTGAAAGACCCTGGCTTCTACTACATCGAGCAAGGCAAAGGTGGGAAAGAGGACGTGAGCAGGAGAGTAACTGACTGATTCTGAAATGTTTTTCTTAGACTCTTGGTACATTGCCTCCCTTGATCTCAGTCTTCTCATTCCCATTGTCGAGGAAACAGTAATGGAGGCTCTTGGTTTATCCTGAGGTAAGATCACTATCCTGGACTCTGACTAGTATGATGGGCAGGGAGAAGGAAAGGTGAGCTCCAGGAAGGGGGTGTTCTTCTGCCATTCCTGAGCAGTCCCTATCCATGCCAACTTCAATATTTCCAACAGGAAGAGCATCATTAATGGACAAGAGCTGAAGTCTGAATTGATATCCACTGGCTACAACTCATCTGAATGCTTCCAAAGATGTAATTACCCCATGGCAGAGCCATGCCTTGAGAAGAAGAGAGCTGTCATTTTCTAGTATTGACTACTCAGCAGGCTGGGGACTATTCATGATGGATGGTGATTAATTCTTCCAAGATCTATATTAATGTCTCTACCTGATAGGCAAAAAAATTGAGAAAGACTGGGTAGCTCTAAGTCATAGAATTGGTTGGTAGAAAAATCAGGACTCAAACCCAGGTTTATCTGTCTGCCTGACTATGGAAAACCCCACCAGGCAGGTTGATGTCTGTGGTAGTTTGAATGGGAGATAACTCTCATTCTTGAGCCTCTGAATACCTGATCCCAGTTTGTGGTACTGTTGAGCTTAGGAGGTATCTTAGTTAGGGTTTCTATTGCTGTGAAGAGACACCATGACCATGGAGAGTCTTATAAAGGGAAATATTTAATTGGGGCTGGTTATAGAGATTTAGTATGTTATTGTCATGGTGGGAAATATGGCAGCATGCAGGCAGGCATGGTGCTGGAGAAGCTGAGAGTTCTTGATCCACAGGCAACAGGAAGTGAACTGAATCCCACACTGGGCATACCTTGAGCATAGGAGACTTCAAAGCCTGCCCCACAGTGACACACTTCCTCTAAGAAGACCACACACACCTACTCCAACAAGGCGATACATCCTATAGGCCAAGCACTCAAACACATGAGTCTATAGGGGCCATTCCTATTCAAACCACCAAAGGCGATGTGACCTTGCTGGAGGAAGTATGCCACTGGGGGTAGGCTTGATGTTTCAAAAGCCATGTGCTTTCCCTGCTTCCTGTTGCTGTTGAAATATGAGCTTTCAGTTGCTGCTCCAACTACCTGATGGCTACTGCTTGTTCCCTCCACTCTTCCATCATTTGCTCTCCAGAACTGTAATAAACTTTTTATTCTATTAGTTGCTTTTGTCATGTTGTCATATCACAGCACTAGAAAAGTAATTAATATAGAAGTTGGTACCAGGGCTGGAGAGATGGCTCAACCATTAAAAGCTAGGTTCACAACCAAAAATATAGAAGCTGGTACCAGGCAGTGAGTGCACTTTTTCTGTAATAGGCCTGACCATGTAGTATTTTGGAGGGATTCAGAAGGCTTTGGACTTTGGACTAGAAAAGCAATTGAGCACTGTTAGCTGGTGGTTCTCAACTTTCCTAATGCTGTGACTCATTAATACATAACCTCTAGCCATATCAATTTCATTGCTATTTAATAACTATAATTCTGCTGTTGTAGTGAATCCTAATGTAAATATCTGTGTATTTCAATGGTCTTAGATAACCCCTATGGAAGGGTTGTTCAATCCCCAATGGTTGAGACAGGTAGAGACCCTGCTGTAAGCAGAGCTTAATGGGATCATCCTAATAGGATCTTAGAAGACAGTAGTGCTGAGAGCTGTGTGGACTGTGGAGGCCCAGCAAAAGAAGTTTTAAAATGGAACAGTAGTAGTAATGGAGCTAGAGATTCTCCTTGTGATATTTTGGTCAAGAAATATCTGATTTTTAACCTCATCCTAAAAACTAGTCTGAGGATAAATAAAAAAGTAATAGACTAATGTCTATTGTGGAGGAGATTTCAAGAGAGCCTAATACTGGCTCTGTTGCATGGTTATTATTAATCACTCTTATGCTGGTCTACAGTGACCAAGGACAAGATGGTAGAAATACGCATGTATACTCTAGAGAGAAAAATGACATGAGGAAGCCTAATGTTACAGCCAAGACTTTGCTAGAAGAGAGGCTATAGTTGTTAATGAGGTTGGTGCCATTGAGGGACCAGATCTGTTTTGGAATAAAGGGAAAGATGCCCTCAGAGCAAGATCCCACCCAGCTAAGCTTCCAACTGGGAAAGGAACAGGTCTAAGGAATTTTCTGCTTCTAGAAAGGAACAACACATCCATATTCAGCAAATGTGCTTCAAGGGGGTCAAACAAGTTGGTGGACGAACTTGGCAGTGCCATCCACTCCGTGCTAGCTTTAGATCCATGAAGGACACAAGAGTAAAGGGGCCATGGAATCTTCCTCCTAGGGTTCAGAGCACTTCCAAGGCCAAGTGTGTGGCAGAGAAGTACCTTCAGGATGCTCCGAGAGCCTAATTTATGAAGCAATAGAAGTCAAGTTGGGGTTGCATTGGTGACACCAAGAGGGTGGAGGGCCAGAGCTGTGGCGTATCTGCCAAAGAGAGCTATATACAAGGAGCGGAACCAACCCAAGAGACTTCAGATATTGTTGAAAGCAGCAAAGCTAGAGGGACAGAGCCATCTGAGCCCTTTGACATCAGACATACAACTGTAGGATTTAGCGTTTTCCCTGATGGGTTACAGTCTTGCTTCAGCCCAGTATTTCCTCGCTATGTTTCCTTCCCTGAAATTTGGAATGGTAATGTATACCTGTGGCATTGTATGTTGGGAGTATGCGATCTGCTTTTTTGATTTTAATTTTATAGGGGATCACAGTTAAGAGATTTCATCAATCTCAGAGGAGACTTTGAAGTTTGGACTTTCAAATATTGTTGAGACTGTGATAGACTATGGGGACTTTGGAAGTTGGACTAAATGTATTTTGCATTATGATATCTTAACAAGCTTATGGGGGCCAGGGAGTAGAATGTGACGATTTGAACGTAATTGGCCCTCATTAGCTCATAAGGAGTGGTTCTGTTGGGAGGTGTGACCTTGTTGAAGTAGGTGTGGCCTTGTTGAAGGAAGTGTGTCACTGTGGGGGGGGGTGGGCTGGGCTTTGAGGTCTCTTTTGCTTAAGCTTTGCCCAGTGTCACAGACCTATTGCCTACAAGATGTAGGACTCTCGGCTACTACTCCAGCACCATGTCTGCCTGCACGACTCCATGCTCCCTGTCATGAAGATAATGGGCTGAATCTCTGAAACTATAAGCAAGCCCCAATTAAATGTTTTCTTTATAAGAGCTACCATGGCCACCATGTCTCTTCACAGCAATAGACAATGGACAGTTAAGCAAAAATATTATGATCTGTCCCTGGAGTTGACACTCTTTTTCTCAAATCCATTTTCTCCATCTTCTGGATCAGCCAGGGAGGGCAGCAAGATATCTGTGAGGGAAACACTGCTTCCCTGAATTAGTTCTCATCCCCTCCTATGTGAGGCTGGCAGACATTCCCAAAGGCTCACAGAGGGGAAGGAACTTTGTTCTCAGTGTGGTTTGCCTGAGCTCAGAGGTTGATTGCTCAAAAGCCTTGCTAACTACATATGGGGTGACAGTGCCTGGGTTGTGGGTGCTCATGGAGATACCCAGGAAAAGCAATGACGGGGTGTTTGGTGAAGAGGCGTGCTCTGTGCTCTTTAGGGTCTGTAGTGATCACACCTCACTTCAGGGAAGAAATGTGTGTGCTGCTCTAGAGCCTTTCATTGTCCAGGGCATGGAAGCAAATATCAGTTTTCCTGCCACTCTGGTTGGATCTTCTTCCTTCATTTCTGGATCTTTCTCATGTCTCAGGTCACAACAAGGGCCTTTGTTTACAACTTAAGGCCTCTTGCATAGTAGGTAACTCCCATGGATCTCAGCCCTTGAAACTTATGTAAATGTTATCTCTCTACATGAGATGACCAGCTCTATCGGCTGTCCTTTTGTCCTCATACCACATCCTGTCATTCTCCCCTTTATGGACACACTGGTCATGAGTTATAATACTGCTTAGTTTCCCTGTGTGTCATTTGTCTCCATAGGAGACCATTGGACCTGGGAGCAGTGGTCACCAAGATGCACTGGTGACATCACTGCAAAAGAGTTGCTGCTCTAGCAGGTGGACTGGCACATGCCTTTAATCCCAGCTCTCAGGATGTCTGTGAGTTTGAGGCCAGACTGGCCTACAGAGTGAGTTCCATGCCAGCCAGAAATACATAGTGAGACTCTGTCTTAGAAAAGAAAGCTACTGCTTTGTAGGATGGACAGACATGGAGGATGGGGGGGAAAGAAAGGGAGTTTTCATGTCTTTAGGATTGACATTTGAGCTCTGGAGGAAAAAAAAAAAGTCTATAGTAAAAGAGAAGCTTGCAATCTAAATGGTTCTAAAAATAAGGTCATTTATTCGAGACTCACTGGGAGCCTAGCATCAGGGGCCTCCACAATTGGCGCAGATCTTTGCTGCCTTTAGAGATCTTCCTGCTTCAGGGCTCTGCTTTTCCACCTTCCTGATCACCAGAGGAGTGCTACCCTCCCAGGGGTGCACATGAACAGTCACACACAGTAAAGGAGATGCAACATGTGTCCCCATCATCAGGGACTAAAGCTATTCAGGGGGCTCGAAGCTGACTTCTCTGTAGGGTCCTCGGCCAAGAACGGGTGCCCTTTCCCTGTACTGGCACCAAGGAGACATTCTGGATCCAATCTGAAGTAACTCAGGAGACATCTACTGTGAGGTTAGCCCCACCTCTTCAAGCTAAGAGATGAGACTTAGCTCCTTTCCTTGGAAGACCACGGTAAAGAAATTCACATGCTAAAATCATTACAGTTCTACTAACTGTCTAATAGTTAGACATGAGAGAAGATGTAGAAGACCTTCCCTCCCCATGTCAGCCTCCCCCCCCCCCATCCCGCTACTGGACACTACAAATTCCTCCATTACTGTATATTTCTTAGGTTGCATATCTGGCTGTTTATTTAGTAGATAATATTAGTCTTAATGCCTACAAACCATGTCTGGGCTATTACTCTCTCCTACAAATTGCTTCTTTTCCAGTATTTTTCCATAACAATAGATGTGCCGCCATTCACCTCCCCTAAAACTCAAATCAAGGAATATTACTAGGTCTGAGAATTTGCCTTTATCCAGTCCTTCAGCAAGCCCTTCCAACTTAACCTCTAAGACCCATGCCAGGTCCAGAACCTCTCAGAACTTTCTTGCTCAGTCTTTGATTGCCTTTCTCTTGGTTACATAACTGTAATTGGCTTGTGTTTGTCTCCCTGTTGCTAATCTTACTCCTCATAGGTCATTTTTCACTTGGCCATCAGGGTGGTCTTTCTGAAGAGTGATGAACAATCATATCCCTGCCTGCTTAACACTTCTGTCTTCCCGATGCTCATAAACGCACTAGAGCCTTCCCTTGTAGCCCTCAAGACCCTCTGCCATTGACCCCCTACCACAGGCTTCTTACAACCTTTGTTTGCCAGGCTCTAGCAGAGTGGATTCTTTCCCAGGAAATGCAGCAGGCTGGCCTTTTCTCACTTGGTCTTCTTGCTGCCATACTTCTGGACACTAGCTCTTTGCTTTTCTTCATTTTAATCACAGCAGTTGCCATTGGCTGAAGTTATTTTTACTTACTGGCTGGACTTCATTTGGTCTTCCACAGCAGAATCTGTTCCCCTCATATGAGCCCTTCTGCTGTCCCTGCTGTACTCTGCACCACAGCCAGGTCCATGTTGCTCAGAAACCAGTGAACAAGAATGAATATTAAAGACTTTAAATCTCATATTAAAGTACATGCTCTTTGAAAGAAAAAGAGTCACTTTTTGTACATTGGAAGGACTGAGAAATGGTAGGGTACAAGGAGTCCTAGAAATAAGGGTCTAGGACTGTTGTGAAATGACCTTTTTGTACACTGTGAAGATGTGTTGCTGTCATTGGTTTAATAAAGAGCTAAATGGCCAATAGTTAGGCAGGAAGAGGTTAGGTGGGACTCGCAGGCAGGCTCTGGCATGAAGGAGGGCAGAGTTGCCAGGAGACTTGGGAAGAAGCAAGATGAGCATTCTGTGTTAAAGAAAGGCACCAAGCCACGTGGTAGAACATAGATAAGAAATGCAGGTTAATTAAAGTTGTAAGAGCTAGTCAGTAACAAGTCTAAGCTATCAGCTGAGCTTTTATAATTAATGATAAGCCTCTGTGTGGTTATTGGGAGCCAGATGGTGGGGCAGAAAATTATGCCTACAGAAGACACCTAGACAATACTGCACCCAGAAGGCAGGTCAATGGTGGCTTTATGGGCAGGTAGCCGTGGATTGGTCTTGATTCATCCGTGGAATATTTGGCAGCTGAGATGTTAAGAGGAGTAAAGATGTCAAGTAGAAGAAAGTTGTTGTAGTTACAGTTCTGCAACGGTGATAAAATACCATGACAGAAAAAAAAATTATCAGTAAGGAGTTTATTCTGGCTGATAGTTCCAGAGAGAACACAGTGCATGATGTCAGGGCAGAAAAGGCAACAGGAGAAGGAAGTTGGCTGATCACATTTTCATCCTCACATGGGAAGCAGAGAGAGAGAGAGAGAGAGAGAGAGAGAGAGAGAGAGAGAGAGAGAGAGAGAGAGAGAGACAGGAAGTAGAGTGAGATAAAAACAACAAAACTCAAAGCCTGATTCCAGTGATGTACTTCCTCCAGCAAGGTCCCACCTCATAAAGGTCTTGTAGCTTCCCCAAATAGAGCCTCTAATTGGGGACCAACTGTTTAAATATTGAGCTTATGGGGTGGGCATTTTTTTTTTCATTCACATCACAAGAAAAGACTCAGGATCTCTTCCATGCTGGGAAATATCTCATGCTTCTTCCCTGGGCCACTTCAAAAGCTTCCTGCAAGAAACCTGGCCTTCTCTTTGCCTTTGGCTTAAAAAAAAGAAAGAAAAAAAAAAGGCACAACAAAGCTTGATTTGCAAGCAGTATGTTTGGTTTAAGACCCTATAGAAACCCCTGAGACAGGACTGTCTACTGTTTGGGCAGTTTTGAAAATTCTGGAAAAAGCACACCAATCAATAGTTTGAGAAAGTGATCTTGCCACAGACATGGGGCTCTATGTTTAGGCCAAAACTGCGTTCATAGGATTCTAGTTTTGCCTGGACTGACAAGGGTTTTTTTGTTTGTGTGTGAGAGTGTGTGTGTATGTGTGTGTGAGTGTGTGTGTGTGAGTGTGTGTGTGTGTGTGTGTGTGTGTGTGTGTGTGTGTGTGAGTGTGTGTGTGTGTGTGTGTCCAAGTCAGGGACTCTCACAGTAGACTCCTCCATGGAATTACTATGCTAATTAAATACATACTTGTAAAGTACTTAGCTGATGTCTGACACATGCCAAGAACACAATAAATAATGAGGGCAGTTTTTACTAACATCATTGTGTATACATGTGTAAGAGAGAGTTTGGGTCCATATGCCTGTAGAGGCCAGCGGTACACTTCAGGTGTCCTCTATTGCTCTGTGCTCAATCTTCTGAGAAAGAGTCTCTCACAGAATCTGCAGCTCACCGAGTTGGATGAGGTGAATACAACATTGCCAGGATCCACTTGTCTTTATGTGTACCCAGAGGTTTATGTGGGCTCTGCGGAACTGTGCTCAGGTGCTCACATTTGGCCACAGGCCCTTTACTCATGAAGCTACCTAAAACGTGACTTTAACTAAAGTTAAAAGATTTGCGGTAAATTCTCACCTAGTTCAGCAATGCTACACAAGGGTTTAGTGGCTGCAGAGCCCTGCCTTTCTTCTGTCTTGCCTGGCACTTGCCTGGTGAGCCTCACACTTTTTGAGAAGCAGGTGGTGCAAGTCTCATCACGATTTTTCTCCATGGGCCTTCTAGAATAACCCATAAAAAGTCATCTCCTCCTTGGAGGCGCCCGTCTACCAGAGAGCTTCTGAATGGAACCTCTCTTGTTAGGACAGATTCCGCCTCTTTCTGCTTGCCCACGCCCATGCTTCTTTCCCAAAACGTTACAAGTAAATATCATTCATACTGATTTCTAAAATCTTTCCCTCTGGGGAACCCACTGCCACCCCCTGAAAGTCAGGGAGGCCTGCCTATGATTATATTTTTCCTAAGCTCAAGTCCAATTTTGTTTGTTATGGAAACATTTGATCTTTTTAAGAGCGCCTCAAGACAGACGCTAATATGGGCCATGTATGCACACTAAGAATGGAATAGAGCTGGAGGACAGAGGGGCTTCTGGGGAGAATGATTATGGTGGGTGGGAGTGAGCAACACAGGAAGGGAGGAGGGAGGAAAGGGAAGGAAGGAAGGAAGGGAGGGAGGGAGGAAGGGAGGGAAGAAGGAAGGGAGGGAGACAGAGAGAGAGGAAGGAAGCAAGAGAGGGAGGGAGGGAAGGAGGGAGGGAGGAAGGAAGGAAGGAAGGAAGGAAGGAAGGAAGGAAGGAAGGAAGGAAGGAAGGAAGGAAGGAGGGAGAGAAGGAAGGAAGGAAGGAAGGAAGGAAGGAAGGAAGGAAGGAAGGAAGGAAGGAAGGAAAGAAGGAAGAAGACATGTCTCTCAGCCTGGGGAGACAGGCATGGGGTGGGGATCTGGGGAAATCAATTGTTTTTTAAAAGGGAAGGCAGCAGTCTCTGTAGTTCTCAAGCTCTCAAATTTAGAGAATGGCAAATACCAAAAAAGGAATGACTATCAACCCTATATTGTGCATAAGCCTAGGTGTGGCTTTAGGTTCTAGTTACCTTATGTTGCTTTATTTTATGTTTTTGAGCAGAGCAAACAGGTTTAGTGAAGAAAGGGAAGAAGATCTTTTGAGAGCTGGGGGAACTCCAAGGAATGACTATCCGGCTTAGGTTGATTATTGTTTTACATTGATTTATTTTGTGTGTTTGGGGGGAAAGTGTAAGCACATGGCATGGCATACATGCTTTACATTTGAAACGTACATGCAACTGCTTGGCTTGGTGGTGCATCATTCCTATAGTTCCATCTACTCAGGAAACTGAGACCAGAAGATTGCTTGATCCTAGGAGTTCAAGACCAGTCTGGGCCAGATAGCAAAACCGGTCTTTTTTTTTGTTTTGTTTTGTTTTGTTTTTTAATCTCTGATATGCTTTTTTCCTCATTTCTATTTGACATTGAGTCATTGTGTAGATTTGAATGGACTATCTCTGCCTGTTTTCTCTACACTTTGAAGAAGCAAGTAATGTCATGGACCTTATGAGCTCTGCAGATGCTGTAATTGAGGAGCGCCTTTTCCTTAGTGCCTGCCAAGTAATTAGTAGAAGTACCTTTATAAGGTGGTTCAATCAACCATAACAACCACCCTGGATGGTGGTGCAGTTTACTCTTTGTGAGGCTCTGAAGGTAAAAGATGCTGCCCAGAGCAATGTGAGCCATAAGGATGGGAACTGTGGCTCCAACTGGGTCTGGCCCAGATGACTTTATCCAGGTTTCCTCATCAGAGAAAGACACAGTGGGCATCTCTCCACACTCTCCTTTCTCTTTCTGCTTCCGTATCATCACAGCCCATGAAACTAATTGCCCCTGGCTCCCTTGCTTTCCCAGTTGCATGCACACAAAACATCAGCCTCATCTGAGAGCATTTAGACCTTCCACGCCAGAGCTCTACAGTCGCTGCAGAAGGGCCAGTGCAGACTTCAAATACTTCCAGCTAACGACTTCCTGAAACCCTTTGAAAACAGACACAAGGAGGCCTTGTTTTAAAAAGTCACCCAGTCAGAGATGTTTTTCGTTCTCATTCTTATCAAAATTACACCTGCACACAGCTGGGAGAGCTGCAGAAATCTACAGCATTCTGCTGTTTTGAGAATTAATTCTTAGCTGGGTGGTGGTGGTGTGCGCCTTTAATCCCAGCACTTGGGAGGCAGAGGCAGGCAGATCTCTGTGAGTTTGAGGCCAGCCTGGTTTATGGAATGAATTCCAGGACAGCCAGAGCTGATACACAGAGAATCCCTGTCTTGTGGGGGGTGGGGAGGAATTACTTCTTAAATGTCCACCACGACAGACACAGTTAACTTTCATCCTGTGTCTTGGTTCTGCCTTTTCACCCCAAATTCTCCCAACCTTGCTACATGCTAATGTAGTTTACCCAGCATTCCCTGTTTACATTATGAAAATATAAATTATGTTTATAATGGGTCCTTGCCACAAAACTGTGATTACTTTTTTCTTTCTTGGAAGTTAGTAACTGTTTTTTGTTTTGTTTTTCTCATTTGTCTCATTTCCTTTGCATTAAGCAATAATTAAAAGTTCAAACTCTTCCGTGGTGTTTTACACAATCAACTCTCCACGAACTTCCCATCTGGGCAGAAGTCCTCACTAGCTCCCACCCTGGCAACTTCTGAGTTCAGAGTGAAGCTGCTCTTGGGGCCCTCCAGGACCCCTGCAGCGGCTGGAGTTCGGCTCCAGCTGGCCTCCACCTCTGTGTCTTGGTGTCTTAGCTCACTGGCAAGAAGCTCACTCACTCCAGCAACTTCGGAAGAGAGGAAGCAGGAAGTGGGCCTTTTTTATCACACCACTCCCAGCGCTTGGTGTCACAGGTACTCCAGAAATTCTTGCTACAGTGATAGAAAAAATAAGAATTGGAGGCAAGAAAACATCGGCAGAAGTAACTTTGTAAGAAACCTAAAAAACAAAAGAGATTTGCATAAAACATAGGGAAAGGTGGAGAGCACGCCAGTGCAGACGAAAGCATAGGAGGGAACAGCGGCCCGGAATGACCGCATAACCTTTCTGGGACTTAATTTGTCTCTGAGAAAAAAAAAAAAGACAGGAATGGCAACATCTACTTAGGAAAACTATGGCATCTAAAGAGAACTCAGTCATACTGAGCACTATCATGCGTCATCCTTCTAAAATGGCATTTAAACTAAATCATGTATGCAAAATCCCCAGCATAATGCCTGTCTTTTGTAGTCCTTGCTAATGGGAAGGACTTCGTTCTTGTCATAGGATGGCCAGCCACTCTGTATCACCACATGCTCTAACATGAATTATGTTCAAAACAATTCTAGAACATCGACGTTGGAAGTTTGGGGTATGGCTCAGTGATAGAGCACTTGACTAACATGCAAAGGCCCTATGTTCAATTTCCAGTACTCAAGGAAAAGTTTAGCTTTGGATTCAATGCAATAGTGTTGACGTCACCAGGAGTCCCATAGTGACCTTGCTGTGTGTGTGTTCTTAGGAAGTTTCTTCTCCTCTCTTAGCTTAAGTAGTTTCTTCAGTGAACTGTCTCAGGCTCCTTACTCTGCCATCCTTTTATACTTAGCACAATCTTGACTTTGACATATCCTTCCAGAACAGTCCTCCCAACCTGTTGCTGAGAGCCAGGCTGTGCTCGCTTGCTCCTGGCACCAGCTTCCTTGGGATCTGGGGTTCAGGCTGCTGTCCTCTGAGGCAGAGTGGGAAGACTAGCTCATGGTACAGTCTTCTGCAGTATAATGCAAAACAGATCTGGTTCCCGCCAACACCAGGGAAATGGACTTCCTTGTAACAAGCCACCTTGTCAGTGGCAGGCCTGGGTGATTAATGACTCTTTAATCCCATAGCCCAATACCTGACAAAATATGCTTGGGCCAAAAAGGCAGAACAAACCTAATTAGCCCGGTCAACCCACTCCCAAGGTGTGGGTTGCTAAGGATCCCCAGGGCTTGGAGAGCAAGCCTCTCCCTCCCTGTCCCTTTCAGGTCTGTGAAAGAATCAAGTGGCCACAATGGGGAAGGGACTCCATTAAAAGGCAGGGGCTGGCCAATGAATAAACATGCAGGTTACCGTGTTGATATTGGCTGAATGCAGTTCTGAAGTGGGGTGCTTGGGGCCTCGGAGGCCTGCGCCCTGGGTATTGTGCTGGGGGAGGGACTGGCCATTTGAAGTCAAGGTGAGAACATACTGGGGGCAGATGGAACCTGCTTTGTTTGTGAAAGAGTTTTTCTGCTATTTATGCTAATGAGTGGGAAATACTTCTCAAGCATTTCAGATGGTTCTGTAATGAGGCCCCGGCAGAATGTGCCAACATTGTTGGCCCTAGACAATCTTAAACTCCCACTCAGCACATTAGCAACCCCTTTCTTTACAGGAAGGCCCTCGGAGGGTGAAAGAGGACGATGAAGGAAGAGTGAAAACATCAGAAAGAGGGGCTTTTGTTCCCGGTCCTTTGAACCCTCTCAAAGGCCCGGTTTCAAGGGGTATGTTGGGCCTGCCTTTCAACGTCGCTGAACCCGGAATCCCCTGTTGTTTAGCAACATAGAAAGCTGACCTTAATTGACTCTACTTCTGAGCGGGCTTTGTAAATCACCCTGCCCAGACTAAAATTTCCTGATGGTGTCTGTAGGCAAGAGAGACTGTCTGTACAGGGTACACCAATTTGATCCTGTGTGCATTGCACAATGGTTTACAGCTGACCACTCCAATAGACATTATTCACTTTTATTCTCAATGACAAATCATGATTCCCATTTTGTAGGTAAGAAAAATGAGGCTCCCAGAGGCTAGCAGAGCTGCTGAGGGCCCTATATCAAGTAAGATCATCTGGGAGTTGGCCCTTCCCACCGTCACAGACAGTCTGGTCTCTAGAGTGTGTGCATATGTCAAAAGAGATCCCTTCTGTGATAAGTTTCTTTAACATATTAATTTTGCAGAGAAAGAACACCACGAGGCTATGGTTACATTCTGGATTTCCCCTTCCACTTCTGTTCATCTTAGCATTTCCTTGATAAGACTTGCCTTTCTCTGTTCTCTGGTTGTGTACTGCTGACTTCCATCCATCCTTCCCCTTCCCACCCAGTGTCATTCAGCTACTAGAGCTCCAAAAGAGAAGAGATCTGGAGGTTCTGCCTTCTGCATGGGCAGATGATGCTACATTGAGCCATATGGGATCCAGGGTATGATAAGGAAAGGATCCACCCTGGAGCTTACCCGAGACACCATGTCTACATTCTTAAAGCCTCTAGACCTGTAACAGTCAACACTAAGTGATGTGTGACCATGATTGACTTCATGCTCAGAAGGGCCTATATTTATATCTGTACTCCAATAGCATAATCTTGATATTCTTGTTGATTTTTTTTTGTCTCGGATTTGTGAATGGAGTCTAGAAAGACAATGGAGCAGGAGAGATGGGTGCAACTGCTGTGGTTTACTACCCCATCCTTGTAGAACATTCCTTATGTCCCAGGAGTGCAGGATTCCAGGGGCCTGGTTATGGTCTCATCTGAGTAAATGGGTCACTGCTGATCTCAAGGGCCCATGCTTTCCATTCAAACTACACTGAAGATTCCAGATAGATGACAGTAGTGCTCTAAGAACCACCAATGACCAAAGGACCCCCATGATATCCTTTCTTGTTCACAGGCCAACTTTTTGCACCAAGAACACCACAGAGGGGGAAGTTGCTGGAGCATGGCTGGCTGCTGCCCGTTCAGGGAGCCTCATTCGTAAAGGACTGGGACATATGAATGTTACCCAGAGACCACTGGAGCACCGCAGCACTTCTGATCTAGTTTGCACAAGTGAAAGATATGCATGCGTGGGCTGCAAAAAGAAACTTCTTCTTCGGAGGTCAAGGCTCTTATGTTATGTTTGCATTAAAACTGGTACCAATATTTTTTTTTTAAAGATAAGTGGTAAAATTTATAAGAACCAACACGACACACTGAGAGACCATAGCAAGAAAAGAAAATGCTTTTTAATGTGACGTTCTTTCTATCTCAGTTCTTTTTTTTTTTTTTTTTTTTTTTCTGTTTTAATAAAATGTCCTGACCAAAGCAATTTAAGGGAGAAAGGCCTTATTTCTAGCTAACAGTGCAGATTACAGTTCATTATTGCGGGGAAGCCACAGCATCAGGAGCTTGAAGCTGGTGGTCCATTGTGGTGGATACAGCCAGCGGAAGAGAGCCACAAGACAGAAGAGCATGCATGTGTGGCAGCACCACCCGTTTGGCTCCAGTCCCCAAGCCCGGGGATGGTGACACCTTAAGTGTGTGGGTGCTCATACAATCAGTTAACATAATTAAGATAATCCCTCTCATGCTTTTTTGTTTGCTTCTTGTTTTTGTTTTTTTTGAGACAGCCTTTGTCTGTGTAACAGCCCTGGGTGTCCTAGAACTTGCTTTGTAGACCAGGCTGGCCTTGAACTCACAGAAATCTGCCTGCCTCTGCCTCCAGAATGCTGGAATTATAGGTGTGCACCAACAACAACTGGTATTTCTCACACATTTCTTAAAGGCCCTTGCCTCAGGAAATTCTAGATTGTGTCAAGTTGACACCTAAAACTAACCATCAGCCTCTGTGTTCATTTTTTTCTCCACATCCCTGACCCATGTTTTTAAAAGGTGCTTGATTCTTTTCTCTTACAATGGTCTTATATACTAAATAGTCAACTCTACTTCTGGCAGAAGACCTCTCAAAATAATTATGACATGGTTTTAAAATTTCCTATACTCATAGATTTTAAGGCTGGAGAAATAGCTCAGTGGTTAAGAATGCTTGATGCATAACCATGAGGACCTGTGTTCAAGTCTTACACACACACACACACACACACACACACACACACACACTCACTCACACACACACACACACACACACACACTCACTCACTCACACACACTCACAATATCTTACAACTAACTGAAAAATAAGTGTGTTATTTAGACTATGCCATTGCTCATATACTGTACTGGTCTGTACTGGACATTGCACACCCATGAATTGCTATGTGGACCAAGGATTATGTGAGGAAGGTTAGAACAGACTTTGGAACATGGCCACAGGCAAGTCACTGGTTACAGGCCTGTTTCCTCAACTGACACATGGCTCACACAGTGTCTAAGACCCTTAATAGAGTGGATATAAAAGTACTTTGAAAAAGTAAATCTTTGTGCATTTTAAGGTACTATATAATTTTTATCACTACTGAAATACCACAGAGCAGGATCTATGAGCATTGCTGTAGCTGTTCCCTCTGCCTTGTGAATTAATGTTGAAGGTCCTCCTGCCAGATTTACATACCTTGAATTCATCATTTTTCTCTTTATTAATAATGTTTGGAAGCTAGAACAGAAATTCAAGGCATTCAGAACCTCCTCCCCTGCTGTAATACAACAGGCATCAGTGTTGGTGAAGGCTGGAGTGGTTTGCCAAAAGGAAGGAGGTTTTACTCTATAAGAAAAAGAGAAAAATCTGATGTTGTGTATAGTTCTCTAGCATTACACAACTGTAAAACCCCTGTGTGGAAAAAAATGACAAGGAAGTAAGCCAAAAAGAAACAATATGCATGGAGATGCATGAGCCATCGTCACATAGGGCCCTACCATGGCACGCTGCTGCTTCAGTCACACACTGGAGGTGTGCTCCAGATTAAAATGTGTTTCCCCAAATGCATAGCAGCTCACAGCAAATAGGAGTGACCACTGAGTTGTCAGGTCTGTTATAATCCCATCTGTCCCTCGACATTCACCCAGGCTGAGATCTCTGGTGTATAAAAAGAACTTGTTTTTTGCATTTATTTATTTATTTTTATCCATTCCATGGTTGAACTCAAGCTGTTAGACTAAGTGGCAACAACCACCTTTACTCACCAAAGCCAACTTGATTGTCTGACAAACATCAACAAACCCTTCATAATACATGGCAGCGGACACAGAGAACTCATAGGCCCTTCAAGGGCCTGCCAGAACCAGCCTTCTGCATTTTAATGGTTTCTGTGTCACCTTCAAAGTCTTAATGCCAATGTGTTTCTCAGGGCCACCTCAAGTGAGGTATGAATATGCATGGGCACATCTGGCACAGGAGAGTTCTTGTGGCACCTTAGGGCCATCAAACATATATCAAACCTCTCCTCTCTAAGTGAAAGAAATCTCCCCCACTGCACCAGCCAAGCAGGCTACTCTTAAGCATTTGTTGACAACTAGAGTATAGTTTCAGACAAAATCATTTCTGCTTTCAGGCTTGTGTTCTCACCACACCACGTCAGAAATACAGATGTGCACGCTGATGCCTTTCTACAGTGTCATAATGTGTTGAATAAAGATGGATTCACAAGCTACTCTAAGTTCCTTGGTTGTAATATATCAAGTAGTCCTGAGTTTGCTTGGTAGTGGCTGCTGGCAAATGCAACTTCTTTTATCGCAATCTTAATTACTAATCTTAACTTTCAGATCAGGCATCACACTTCACACAATGGCATTTAGGTGTGAGAATGGCTAAGAAAAAGTTAGAGGCTGCAGGGTTCAAAGAGGCCCATAGCAAAGGCCGGGCAAAGAGCTAATCCATATACAAAGAGAACCATTGAGGATGATCCGATATGATGTTATTGAATGTGTGGGTGTGGTACTTTGAATGATTGGCTCCCATAAACTCAAAGGGAGTGCCATTTTTTTTTTTCACCCAGACACCTCTCTGGATCTTGGTATAAACCTGCCTCTCCCAAGGTCCTCTGGGGCCCAGGGAAAACTCATCTTTCTTATGTTGGCACTTGAGCTCTTGGATTCTTGCTATTTGCTTTTTTTTTTTTTTTTTTTTTTTTTTGCTGTGCTCCAGCCATGCTGCTTTCAAATTTTCTCCATCTCATCTCCTTGCTGGGATAATTTTAAGAGATTCTCTGGACAACATCTCTGGAGAACTTTGTTTGCCTCCTAAGTTGTTTAGCAGGAGGAGGTGGGCTACAAACTATTGTCTGAATCATCACCAGGTTAAACTTTCGTTAGTAAGAGAGAGGAGACCCAGAAATGTAGTAGAATCTGAAACTTAGCTCCGGCAAATGATTGACACATATTTAAGCAGACCCAGCCTTTGTGCGGTGCCATCGGCTGATACATTAATAGATAGAATTTGTAAGCACCCGAGGAGAGGTTAAAGGGGAGAACAGACTCCTTTGAGCACACTTGGTGCCTGTGTCCTCTGTCCCCCGGCTTAATCAAGTTATCATATCAACATGGTGTCTGTTGGATCTCAGTTCTGTGTCTGAACAAGGAAAAGAATTGCAAACAAATTTCTAGCAGCAGGGAGTTGGAGCTGTCCCTCGAGGCTGGATGAAAAGCACCTGTAACCTAGCAAGGCACGGTCTTGCTCCTGCTGAGAGTTCATTTCAAGGCATCTGCTTACCTGATTAGCCCTCTCAGCCACCCCTAAGCAGCGAACATCAATGTTTTGTGGAATTGTGGAGAAATAGGAGTAGGCCAAAATTACTTGTTGGATAATGCAGCACTGATTTGTTTGTGTCTCACGGATGCTTGAGTTATAGCTCCAAATCCAGATTAAAAAAAAAAAGAGAGAGAGAGAGAGAGAGAGAGAGAGAGAGAGAGAGAGAGAGAGAGAGAGAGAGAAAGATGCCTGCATGAAGTGCTATATATCATTATTAAAAAAAAAAAAAAAAAAGGTTGGGGGGGGGAGAAGACCCTGGAACTGGAGTTCCCGGAGTTGGTGAGTGACCGCAAGAGCAGCTCTATCTCCCAATACCCTGAAGAAATTTTATCAAGTATACTTTACAATGATAGGAACTAATTGTCTTATTACAGATTGCTTTCTGTCATGACCTTGCAGATCAAACTATAATGTTTCATGTTATTTAATACCAGGAGTACCCATTTATATCATCTCTGCAACCGTCTACCTGAACTGAGGTCGATTTGTGCATAGCCATCTGATCTACCTAAGCTGTGACATGTGACCTCACCAGATTGCCCTTAAAAATAGTTTTCTTAAAAACAAAAAATTTGCGGCCCTGCATAATCAAAAGCTGGGGGAGGAGATAAAGGAAATTTACGAGGTAATGTTTCGCATTCCTCTGGTGATGGTGGGAGGTGATGGCGTCTGTGCCCTGGACGTTTTCAGATCAGCTTGCCTCTGCGCCTGGCTCCAGAGGAGCTTGTCTGGCTGAAGTGCCACCTGGGCCTGGGGACAGTGAGGGACGGGTAAGAAACACGAAACGAAGTGGTCCTTACTTCACCCATTCACTCCGCAGCCAGGGGAGAACCACCCTTCTGAACCCCATGAGTCATTTCATTCCTCGGGTTAAGCGGCGGGCGGGAAGCCCTGCAGCCCGCCGTCCCGGAGCTCGTTAGCGTCCTTATTGAGAACTCACCGGGCAGTTCCCACGGGGGCTGGGAAGTCAGCGTGGAGGGGCGGCGGGCCAGGGGCAAGAGGCGGCCGGCTTTTATTTTGTGCCATAAAGGCCTTCACAATGTCTGTTGGAATTTCAAGTTAAAGAGAGCGCTAGGCACAAAGGGGCGCTCCGGCTGTAATGGGGAAATAAATTTGATTTTCTGAATTCTTTGGCAGCTGGTGACAAAGGGCCAGGTACGGCGCCCGGTGGGGGTGATTCTTGCAGAAGGCAGCGTAGCTGCGGGGCTTGCAGCCCAGGAGGCACAAAGGGCTGGGAGACAGCGGGCCACCGCCAAGGCCAGGGGCAGGAACCTGGATGTAAGAGGCCTTCTGCTGGGAGCCACGAAACCACAGGAGGCTTTTAAAACTAATTCATCAAGAAAAGTGAAGGCAGGGGTCGTGAAGCATGCTAGTAATACTGTCACTCAGAGGATGGGGGTCGTGAGTTCAAGGTCATCGTCCACCACATAGTCTTTGAGGCCAGTCTGGGCTACATCAGTGCTGTCCCCTTTCTGCCAAAATATGAATCTTGGCCATTTCAGCACTTTAGCTGGAGTTTGCCAGGGCCACAGGGCCTCCCCTTAGCTGTCAACCTGACCCATGGGGAAGAGATCTCTGTTGAAGATCTACCTCAGTCGGATTGGCCCGTGGGGGCATGTTCTTGATTGCTCATTTATTGGGGGGGGGGGACTGCTGTGAGCCTGGGCTGTATATGGTAGCTGAATGAGAGCCCAGAGCCCACCTGCAGCTTTCTCCAGGGTTCCTGCCTCTGCTCCTGCTTGACTTCCTCCACTGATTTCCTTCAACGATTGGCTGTGATCCAGATGCATATGCCAAATAAACCTCTTCCTCCCTGAGTTAATTTTGGTCCCTTTAATCACAGCAACAGAAAAGCAATCTCTCATCTCCAAAGTACCTCAGATCCCTCCAGGCCCACTAGTAGGGGCCCTCCCGATGACTTTACGTATGTGGTTTTATATGATTCTGCCTGGTTTTCTGAGGGTCACTCCTTCTCCTCAAAACTGATTGGGAGGGAGGATCTCTAGGAAATGATGTGGCCAGGCCTCTAAGAGCAGCAGCTAGGGTCTCTTTAAATCTTTTAAAGCCCCAGCAAGCACCCCTTCTCCTACCCACCCTGCACAGATTTTAAAACGTCCCCAGGTTTCTGCTCCTTACTCCTGAGCAGGTGACACACCTGTCCAATGCTCTCACAGAGGAAGTGCCCAACATCCCCCCCCACCCCCAGGGCCCTGGCAGGGAGAGGTGAGGACTTCACCATTTCCTCAGCTCTGCATGCCAGAGTCAAGAGTCCTCATCACCACTCTCTGAAGTCCAACTGTCATCCTCAGACACCAGTCACCCTTAGGTCCCTTTCCTCTCCTTTGCAAAGTGGGGCTGTCCACAGGGGTGGTTTTACATGTAGAACATATTAGAATTCCAGAAAAGGTGCTCTTGGAAGAGAATGAGCTATGCTAATATCTCCCCCCCCCTGTTGACATAGGAGTCCTGAGAACGGTATCTCTTTTTAATACATTCATTTTTTTTAGATTGGAGTTTTGACTTCGATCTTTCCTGGGACTAAGCAATGTTGTTTGGAGTGAGCTTTTGAGGCTTCTACCCATCACTGCAAAGCCATCAAAGATGCTGGACTCAAGTGTGAGCCCAGATCTCCTCACATGTCCTATTGGATGTGATTCCTTCTATGATTCAGAAAGTTCAAAATGGACCTGAGCAAGCTAACCCTCACCCCCAGGGCCAAGAGGCATTGCTCCCTTCAACCAGAGCACACAATGAAAGAATCTTGTAGAAGAATTCCCAGGAGAAGGGTCCAGGCACTACTGCCACTACAAAATGATCCTATAGCAAGGCTGAAAAGATTTATGAGGAGTGAAAAAAACTCAAAATCAAACAAATAAAAAAACCTAAGAAAGCAGAAATTAGCATGAAGAAAAGAGTGGGCTATTCAGATGCATCTGTCTTACTGCCTAAATAAATCATGGGTAGGATCTTTCTGGGAATGCTAGAATAGAGGGAAAAAATTAACACAGCCAACTTAGGTTTAAGTAGTCCACTGTCCTTACTGCTGATAATGCTGTGAGGCAGACGTGAAAGCTATTCTTGGAGATGAAACTGCATGGCAGTCACTTCGAACAATCTGTGTATGAGTTCTCTGATACATTTATCTTCTTTCCGTTTCTCTGGTGCTGGGTTCTCGTCCAGATTTGTCCCCAGTGGTCTGCATGGAACGTGCAGTTTCAACCGTATGACTTCTTTATACCTTCATGTTCTAATTAGACGCAAAGAAGCACAGGTGAGTCTCAAGTATTCTATGAGCTTCAAAAGCTCAAGTCTGACATGAAATACAACAGCCTGGAAGAATGAACAGAATTGGGGGTAATTTGATTAGAAGGTAATAATTATAGTAGATCATTGGATTTTCTAGTCTGCAGAAATTTGTAATAAAGGCGGTATTGTTATTTTAATTTGTAGCAAAAAAATGTACAAAACTGATTTAAAGTAGGAAAATATATGTTTGAGTGTTTTGCCTGTACATGTATCTTACTGTGTACCTGGTGCCCTGGGAGTCAGAAGAGGGTGTTATAGCCCCTGGAACTGGGATTCTAGATGGCCTCTCCCTGTGCTAGCATCTTACTTTGCAATGGTGCAAATCTGTAAGTAAACAGGAACTCAGTATTTTTACCTTCTATCTAACTCCTGCTTATAACACACACGCATGCACACACATGCACCTACTTACACACACAGACACATACATGCACACACAGAATTTCTCTGTGTCCTGGTAATTGCTCCCAAATAACCACAAAGAGGCTTAATATCAATTATAAGTGCTGGGTCAATAGCTCATGCTTGTTACTAGCTAACTCTCATATTTTAAATTAACCCATATTTCTTATTTACAATCTGTCATGTGGCTTGACACCTTTTCTTAGTATGGCAAGTTCATCTCCTTCTCTACAAGTCTCCTTGTGACCCTCAGACTGCATTCTTTTAGTCTGGTTCTCCCGCCTAACCTTGTCCTGCCTAGCTATAAGCCAATCAGCTTCTTTATTTAACCAATCGCAGTGATATTTATTCACACAGTGTAAAGAAATTATTCACACACATGTAACCACCCAAACACAAAGACATACTTACACACACACACACACAAACACATGCACACACACACACACTCCCAGACATACACATACACAGAAATATACAGAGACACACATGTAAGCATTCATGTGTACACACACAGATGTGCATAGTTGTAGACACACATGCATGAAAACATATACACAGATATACACACATACACATGCACAGACACACATACACAAATAATACACGAACATGCACACACAGACAGACAGACACACATGCATACGTAAACACACATACAGGTACACAAACACATACATGCAAGCATTCACACCTGCAAAAATGGAGGGCCCTTAGCAGATCAGTTTATCAGGTATTTCATCTCTTGACTCGTTCTCTCAGAACCAACAATATCAAATAGCCACACGAAAGCCTCTTGTTTCAGGTCCTCAGGGTATCTCAGAGGAAAGCTCTTTCCTGTTGGAGGCACTTTACTTCAGGTTGATTCCTGGTTAAATACGGTATGATGCAGGAGACAGTTTTCCTCTGCCCTTCACTCTCTGTGTGTGTGTGTGTGTGTGTGTGTGTGTGTGTGTGTGTGTGTGTATTTGAAGTAGCAAAAAACCAGGAAAAGAGGTCTAATTAAATGAGTATTTAAATCTAGAACAAGTACCCTGGAGTTATGGAAAGACAAAAGGTCCTCAACCCAGTATGTGACAACAGCTAACAGAGTTTGTCCATGTCAGATTCGTGTGCTGTAATGTCACGCTACTAGCACAGTCTGTCCTCAAACTCACAGCATGCCAGGTATCTAAGGTGCTCATTGATCCATTGCTGCACAACAAATGGCCATGCATTCAGTGCCTTGAAACATGTGTCTTATCCCCTAGCTTTGGTGGGCCAGGGCTCCAGGTACAGCCTAGAGGGGTTCCCATCTCAGCGTCTCCTGGCAGGCCTTAACCTAGTTATGTGCCAGGGTAGGGTCTCATCTAAGTTTGACTGGAGAGGGATCTACTTCCAAGTACTCATGCCTAGTGACAGCTGGGGGCCACTTGAGGCTTCCTTGAATCAAAGCCAGGAAGAGAGCAGTTAGCAGAATCTCTATTAAGATTGGTGTCACATGTAGTTAAGAGTGACATCCTGTTGCATGTCATATTCTGTTGCTTAGAAACGAGTCACAAATCCTGCATATACTTGAAGGGGCAGGGGGGACCCTGCTGGCCTTAGTGGCTTCCTTAGAGTCTGTTCACCACTTTTTTTCACCTCTGAGTAAACTAAGTCCCTAAAGTGGGAGGGGGCCCCTGTCCCACCCTGACTGAGTTGACTTCTGTGGTTGAAAAGGCCTTCTTTTCTGTCTTGTGTCTTTTCCTGAACAGTTATGTGTTTGCTACTGTGTGTTATCCCCAGAGCAAAATTCATGAGGTAGGCAACATACAGAGAGAGAAGTCTGCCCCCACAGATTTGGGGGAGGGGTGTTGTCTATGGTTGGTTGTGACACTTTTGAGTCCTATGACAAAGTGGCACACCACCGTGGGAGCCAGTGGTAGAAGGAAGCTGTTTCACACCTGAGAAGTGAAGGAGAGGAGGAGGAAGGGGCCAGAGGCCCACAGTTCTTCTCAGGACACAGTTTCAATGGCACAGAGACCTTCACCAGATTCCACTTTAAGGCCGCACCAACTCCAGACAGCACAGTGCTGGCATCAACCTCTACCAGTGTTCCTTTGAGAAACACTTAATAGCCCCATGGCACCAACCTCCACCAAACAAGTTTAAAGTTTATGGAGTCCCTGGTTCGGGGTGGGGGTGGTAGCTCTACCAGGAGCCTTCAATGGCTGCCCGAGGCAGCCTCACCGCCTCTTCCCACACACCGAAGCACTGGAGTCTCTGGTAGAGAAGGAAATAGGTGTACCTTCCCTGACCCCACATGTTCTGGAACTAGAAGAGTGGAGAGGCAGTTACCTTGCTAACTGGTGGGGGGTTTGGAGATGGATGAGACTAGGAACACTGGGAATGTCAGGGTCTGTTTAGTCCCTCACCCCTGTCCCTAGTCCTCTTTAACTGAGGCCCAGAAAAGAGAAAGAGCCATTTACACTCAGAGTGACACTACCTGGTTCTCTTTATTTTCAACAAACTCAGAAAAGGTATACAGAACAGATAGGCTTGAGTAACAAATCGCTACAATGAACTGTGGCCAATGAGGAAAGCATCCAAGGTTCCCTCCTGGCCCAGCTCTCCTAACAGCCTGTTCCCATGGGATCCCAGACACACTCAGAGTCTGCTTGCAAAGAGGAAAGAAAAGACAAAAACAACAAAAACCCAACCAAAGAGCAGTTCTGAGCTCAGCCGGGTCATGTGGCCACTCAGATCTTGAATTGTGGGTGTGCCCCAGCCCCTTCAATAACTGCTCTCCAGGTGGCCACACATCACTGAAAAAAAACAACATTACATAATAAGAACTGAGTTTTCTCTCTGTAATGTCAGAAAAAGTTCAATTCCTATCTCAAGAGGTGGAAGCAAAGCCCAATTTAATATGAGATATATGGTGGGTGGTGTTATGTATATGGTGCGTGTGTGTATATGTGTGTGTACTGTGGGTGTGTATGGCATATGAAGTATGTTCAGTGTGTGTATGTGTGTGTGTTGTGTGTGTATGTGTGTTTGTGTGGTGTGTATGGAATGTGTGTGTGTGGTGTGTGTATGTGTGTTGTGTGTATGTGTATATGGTGTGTGTGTGTGTGTGTGATGTGTATGTTGTGTGTGGTGTGTATGTGTGTATGTGTGTGTGGTGTGTAGGTTGTGTGTGGTGTGTGTGTGGTGTATATATGTGTGTGTGTGTGTATGGTGTGTATGTGTGTGTTGTGTATGTTGTGTGTGGTGTGTGTGTGATGTATATGTGGGTGTGTTGTGTATGTGTGTGTGTATGTGGTGTGTATGTGTGTGTGTATGATGTGTATGCTGTGTGTGGTGTGTATGTGTGTATGTATGGTGTGTATGTTGTGTAGTGTGTGTGTGTGGTGTATATGTGTGTGTGTGGTGTATGTGTGTGTGTGTGGTGTGTATGCTGTGTGTGGTGTGTATGTGTGTATGTATGTATGATGTGTATGTTGTGTGTGGTGTGTGTGTGGTGTATATGTGTGTGTGTGTGGTGTATGTGTGTGTGTGTGTGGTGTATGTGTGTGTGTGTGTGATGTGTATGTGTGTGTGGTGTGTATGTATGTATGTGTGTGGTGTATGTGTGTGTGTGTGTGTGTGGTGTGTATGGTGTTTGTGTGTGTAGTGTCTATTTTCTAGGTCCAAGTCTTCAATCCACCCCCCTCTGCCTAACTGTACCATAGTTTATAAAACATTCCAATTTTTGGTCTCAAGTGGCTACACTTGGCCAACAGTCTCCCAGCAAAGTTATGACCATCATTTCCTCTTCCGCTTGGACTCTTATGAAAGAGGCTTCTGGCTACATTTACCCAGCATTGTCCTCAGAGAGTAATGGACAGAACAATGAAGCAGGATGTAATGAGTTCGTGCCTGTTCACCTTGGTGCTCCCTGTGTGTCTCTGAGGAGCTGAAATCACCGCATCTGCTAGGGAAGTTCAGGGAACAGCAGGAGGCTGCTCCTTGGGCCTGCTCACTCACTGGGAACTTATATTCCTGGACTGGTTTGGTCTTCATCTCCCGGTCCAGACTTTCTAAAGATAACTGGTTTTCCAACAGAACTCGCCGCACTACATGTTTCGGAAAAACAGCCAACAAAATCACTGGGGAAGAAATAAAGAGAACATTTATTTGAAGAGTAAGATGAGCTCTTTGGGGATGCACAACCCACTTTGTGGAGATGTTCCTACCACAGACTCTGCATCAGCATTTGGAAGAGCATGGGCTGGGCTGCTGGGCTGCTGAATGCAGGTTACCAGGCACCTCATGCTTGCTGACTGCTGCCTCTGGAACTAGGAGTGGCTTCTATCTCTGCTTTCTAATAAGTTCTTCCTGGTCACCTGCTAGGGGCCGTCTCCTCTGTGAAGCTCAGGGTAGTCTCCTCTGTGAAGCTCCAGACAGCCCCCACTCCCTCATCCTTTCCTCACCATCTACAAAGGCAGGGGCTTTCCTCTTTAGATTCCCCAGAGCCTGCTTGTAGCCCAAGAGGTTGAGGCAGGAAGAATGTAACTCCTAAGCCAGCCTCCTAGCAGTGCAGGCCAGACAGAGCTCAGCACTGAAATCAAATGGCATCACCAAAGACTTCAGGTAAACACACAGCTCACAGGGATGAGAGAGTTCTGGAAATCCAAAACTCATGCTCCTACTAACCATACCTGGAGTCACAGCTGGCATTTTGGCACAAAGCATCCGATAGCTTACCTTTTGTCACTAAGTCTCTCTGAGGAATGTCCTTTTTTGCTCATTTTACAGATGAGGAAGTCATGGAGTAGAGATGAATCAGGTTGCTATAAGTCACCTGACTAGTGATGGAGGCAAGTGATACGTCTTCATCTGATCTGCCTGGCTCCAGAGCCTTTAATACAGTTCCTCGTGGTGTGGTCACCCTCAGCCATACAAAATTATCATCGTTACTAATTCATAACTGTAATATTGCCATGCTATGAATCGTAATGTAAATATCTGATATGCAGGATATTTGATATGTGGCCCCTGAGAAAAGGTCATTTGAACCCCAAAGGGGTCATGACCCACAGGTTGAGAAGCACTGTTCTAAAGGAATGCCAGTGTGGGGTTTTTGTCTCGGGTTTACATTGACTGTAATGCATTTAATATTTGTTGGTTCTGGGAACACACGTGTGATAGAGGTCTTTGTATTCATGAGAAGAGTGGAAACTCAGACAAGCCCACACTTTTTTTGTTTTTGTTTTTGTTTTTTTGAGTTCAGGCAGAAAGGGTCATAAAGAGATACACTGGGAAAGCAGGCTTCGCCTGATGGAACACAGGAAAGTCTTCCTAGGGGAGGTGGCATGTAAGGAGATGCTTGGTGGATGGGGAGGAGATAACTGATCTGTGGAGGGGATTTATGCAGGGGCTGTGAGGTTGGAAACCTGTGGGGCCAGGTAAGCGCAGAGGGAAGGAGGCTGGGTGGCAGGTAGGGCTGGCACATGAAGAAAGGATGTCTGCCAGGAGTTTATGGCCAGTGTAGTACGCAGAGTCAGGAGAGACCCTGCTGTCCAGATGTGTTACATGGCGATGGCGCTCCAGCTGTTGAACTACTCCCTGCTATGCTCTTCCTTTACAGAGGTCACCCTCGCTATCACTTTAAAACATTCTCTGCCCCTCCAGCTGTCTCTCCATTGCCCTCTAATTTTGACTAGAGAGTTCCATGGGAATCTCTGCTTGGCCTCTACTGTTTAAAGGTAATCAACCGCTGGTTCCTCGGCCACCTGGTTCCCTTACTCACTCCTCCAGTGCTGTGATGGTCACATTCCCCCTCTATTGCCAGTAACACTGTGCCTCTACTTTCCAACATCCACACAAACAGTCTTTTTCTGCCTGTCTTTTAGCCTGGGTAAACATTAAATCCCATTGTGCACAAAGTCAACAGAAACTAACCCGTGAGATTCCACTTAAATGGCTTTGAAATGAGACACCACCCAAGAGTTCCACCTGTGTTCAAGGGAAGAGATTCAGGTCTAGTGACCCAGCCCAGATGACCCCTCTGCCTGAGTAAGTCCAGTTTACCTTCTGGCCAGACAGCAGGGGAACCCATTCATTCCTCCACCCAAGGCTCCAGATACTCCCTTCCTCCCCTGAGTCCATAGTAGGGTGATGTCATTTCCTTTCTACTTAGTGCTTGTTTGTCACTGTATTTTGTTGTTTGTTTGTTTTGTTTACACATTGTTAGGTTTATTATCCCTTTTGGAAAGTGAACCTGGTAAATAGGGTCACTTGAACAGGGACCATTGTCAAAGTATGCCACCATTGGGGTAGTTATGAGCATGTTGTTTTACACAAGAGTCAGGGTGTCTTCTCATTTCCTAGATAGCACAAATTCCAGAGTCAGATGACTGCCAAGGTCCCAGCCAAGAAGGTCAGTTCCAGAACGGATTCAGTGGGCAGAACGCACTGTGGAAACTCAAGTAAAGAGCCCGAGAAATGACCAGGCAGGTGCTCTGCCTTGCTTGGTTGAGCAGGAACACAAGAAGAAAAATTAATAATAAAGAGAAGATGATGGCAACATTCAAAAAGCAAAATTCTGAGGCAGATAAATGCCAAGTTAGGTGATATTTTATTGGTGTAGAACCAATGGCACACACACTTGCATCTACAGGGACCTAGGCACAGGTGAGAAGCACTCTGCCAAGTTGACCAGGGAGGGTGAGCTTTTGAGAACAGCAGGCTCTCCTGAGCTCACTGAACAAGCTGAAGACATGCCTGGAGCCGCTGCCTGGGTCTCCTGGCTCCAGTGCAGCTACCCAGGCACAGTGAAACAAGCCCAAATTTGTTTCCTTAGGATCATCTGTGTCTTACAGAGCCAGAGGGTCAGGGAGGAAAGAGCAATTTGATGAGTTGCCACAGCCAATTGTGTGCAACCTCAGTTATTTCTTTCTGTTTTTTGTTTTTTGTTTTTTTTCTTCTTAAAGTATTTATTAAGATTCACCAGCTCAACTGACTTCCCAAGCTGCCCCTTAAGCTGGAGCAAATTGCAAATCTATAGTTTCTTTGAAGTGCCTCCTCCCAGTCTTTAAACATACAGCAATTCAAACATTTCTTTGTTAGCCTGGGCCTCTTTATTTGGCTGGGTGGCCAATATAGTAAAGAGTTAACCGATACATTCTCATCCCTCTGCCCCAGACATATCCAGGATTTCCTTTTACCCTAGGCCTTCCTCTCCAGTCCAAACAACTGGGGCTCACCCCCATCAGTTAGCGCTTCCAGGAAGGGTGTTGTGTCTGAAGGGCTGGTAGCCATAGCATGCATTCCTGTTGTATTGTCTCCAGTGGAGGTAGGGGCAGGGGCCTGGTGACAGAACTGGAAGGGTAAACAGGGTCAGCTTATGGTGACTCAAGCCAAACAAAAAGTTTTCCCTTGATCCTTGTAAGCCGTGGGATGACCAAAGAGGCCTTCTGAGAAGAACATCACAGCTGGATTGGGAGCTTAGAAAGGATTGTTGCTGAGCTGTGATGACAGGGGCACCAAAGGGAGTTGAGTGCAGGAAAACTAATTGCCAGGCCTTGGGGAGTCCCTGAAGAAGGGATGCTGGTGTGCAGCTCAAGACAACAAACAAGAAAGATGGATCTAGATGGGGAAAATGCAGATCAAGAATATCTGCTAGCTGGGCATACTGGTCTACCTCTATAATCTCAGGTTCTCAGGAGAATGGGCTAAGTGGGTTAAAAGTTTGAGGCTGACCTGAAACACTTAAGGAGACTGTCTGAAAAGAAGGTAAAAAGGACTGTGCTTCAGTAGTAGAGCACCTGCCTGGGATGCCTGGGGCCTTTGGTTTGATACCAGCATCTGGGAGGGAAAAAAGAAACGTAGGATGATGATGGCAGAGAGAGTGGAGGGGGCGTGATGTTGGAGAGGGGGAAGTGGACTAGAGGAAATCAGGGCAATGGCATTTCTGTCCTAGAGTCTACACTACATCTAGAAGAAGTAAGTGGGTAGAGAGCCATGACAGGTTGTGGGGCTGTGGGGGAGGGATGATGAAATCCATCCCAGGCACATTGCTGAGGTAAAAAAGCTCTTGGTACACGCAGGTCGGCTTGCTCACCAGGAGTTTGAAACACAGGTCTAGGCTCAGGAAGAGACCACAGCTAAAGTGGAAGCCACATACAGAGAACTCAGGTGGATCTCTCCTGTGCCCTCTACTGGAACCATAGTTTCTGTGTCTTAGACACTGCTGTACACTGATTGTCCTAAAGCACAGATCAGACTCAGTGCCCTATTGTAGGGCATCCTTTGTTGGGGTCTTTACCAGCTGGCTGACTTTGTCCTTCCAGAATTTACTTCCTGTGAATTCAAGCATGCCTGCATCCTTGCAAATCACACCATCTTTTCTCGAATATGCTTTAACACTCACTGAATTCTCTTCTGTCTACTCCAAATGCTTCTTTCATCTCTTCCTGTTGAAAGTTTATTATTGATTCTTCAAAGAGTAAATCGGGCATGTTCTTAATCCCTTCTATAAGTGATCTTTTAGGATCTTGCATCTTGGTTTAAACTGTGATTGGTTAATATTTTTCCTCTGAGACATCCCCTGCTACACACCTGGGCATTTACCAATAAATGCCTTGTGGCGCTCACCAATCTAAAAGTACTAGGGCCAAATTTTATACCATCTACCCCCATGAAGGGGCATAAGGTATACAAATACAGAGAATAGCTCTGTTAGAGCTTGGCTTTTGATATTCAGAAGTCAAGAATGTAGAGTTACAAAACTAGGCCTTTGAGTTTATAGTTTATGCCATATAGAATAGATCATTTAGGAAAAGAGATTAAAAGCCAGACTTCCTCACCCATAAATTAGAGATGGTTCTCTAGACCAGGGTAAATGAGAATGTGTCTTGTGGGGACTATACTGAGAAAAGGGAGGGGTGTGGCATTGAAAATGAAAGAGCCAGGTTTGGAGGTGTCACTGAGACAGAAAAATCAGTCCCAAGGACCATGCAGACTTCACTGGCCTGCAGTGGCAGCAGAGAAGCACCCACAGATCACCTGGCTACCCTGGCAAGTGTCCATCTCACCTTCACCCTGCTAATGTTAATCCTGAGAGATTCTTGAAAGAAAAATCCAATCCACAATTTTGAGCCAAACTTGAAACAAACTTAATACTGACCAAGTTGATGGACTCTAGCCTCGTCCATCCCTGGCTTCCCAGGGAATAGCCATAAGTCATATTTTGCAGGGACTTAAAAAGGCAAAATCCACAATTCATTGTATTTCCCATCAGGTCCAATCAGAGGCAAGCGTACATTCTGACATATTTCCTGACTATATACCTCCTGCTCACCTATGATCAAGCACTTCTGGTGCAGATGGCTGGAACAAGCCTATTTAGGGGAGTGAAAACATGTGACTCACACCTTGAATCCCAGTACTCAGGAGGCAGAGGCAGGTGGATCTCTGTGAGTTTGAAGCCAGTCTGGTCTATAGAGAGAGTTCCAGGATAGCCAAAGCTGTTACACAGAGAAACCCTGTCTCAAAACAAAACAAACCAAAACAAAACAGGAGTCCATTCATGGAATTTGTAAATGGTCCAAAAAATGTAGCTAATTTGAGTTTGGGTATTCTGGTCACTTGAGAAAGAAGAAAAGGAAGAATGTTGTCATTGGTCATATGAAAGACAGAAACATTAGATCTTACTTTTTCCGCTCACAAATATGTCTTATTGACCTGGTAACCAAGGTAAGACATCTTAAATTCTTCTTTTGGAATAACATTTGAATAAGAAGCTCAGTGCCTAATGTGCTAAAATAAAATCATGAACTTTCCAAAGATTTCTTGAGAGCTCCAACTATGTGTATCTTCCCCTTTTTCTCATCTGTTTGCAGGTGTGCATGTGTGTGTGAGTATGTGCACATGTGAATGCATGTGTGTGAGTATATACATGTTTGTGTGAGTGTATACATGGTGCATGTCTGTGAGTGTGTATGATTGTGCACATGTGTGTATGAGTGTATGAGTGTGGACATGTGTGCATGTCTGTGAGTATGTGCCTGTGTGTGCATACATATGTGTGTGGGCCAGAATAGGACCTGCCCCAAGCCGGGCATTGGTATCTGACATGGGGAGAGAGGCCACCACTTGGATAATGTTCCTTCGATGATGGGTTTGGAAACTGGGTGTGCCAGAACTTTCCTGGAAAGTTTGTTTTTGCTGAGTTTTAAGCCTGACTTCAGACCATTAGCGCTAGTGGATAATGCCAGTTTGTTCAAACATGTAAAGAGCCAGCTGTCTTAGAAAGGAGGCTATCTCTTGCCAAGTGAGAGTTTTGTGGTCTGGCTTGCCTGTGTGCTTGAGCATAGAACTTTTAAAGCAAATTCTAAGGAAAGGCTGGAGGGTTCTGAATCTCCCAGATGGAGGACTGGGTGAGTTCATGGTGGTCACTGCTTCCTGGGGGTCTTGGGATTTGCAGAGTCTGACTCAGGTAGCTTGAAGAGACACCAAGGTTTGGCAGGCCTGCCTGACTCCTAGCTAAGTTGATGCTCGCCAAAGGCTCCAGTGAGCCTGGCTTACTCAGCCTGAGGAAGTAAGACCTTCCAACTGACCCACCAATATTGGGTGACCCTTTCACTGACCTCAATGATGCTTTCCCCCCTACTTTAAGAACCCTCTAGACTAGTGCTTCTCAATCTTCCTAATGCTACAAACCTCTAATATAGTTCCTTGTGTTGCCAATTCATAGCTGTAACTGTCCTACTGTTATGAATAGCAATGTAAACATCTGATGTGCAGGAAATCTGATATTTGACCCCTGTAGAGGGGGTGTTTTGTCCCCAAAGGGGTTGAGATCCACAGGTTAAGAACTTTCGTTCTAATTGAAAACATCCGTGGGCAAAGACAGCATACAGGAAGGGTCCCTGTGTGAATTTAGTCAGCAAATGTTTCTCTACCACTTTTAAAGGCAAGGATGTTTTAAACAATTATTACAGATGTAAGACAAAGTAGTCAAAGATACGGCAGTGACAAGTGTGGGGACAACTAAGCCCATTGTTGAGATCTTTCCTAAGCTCTGACTGCTGTGACACACTCTGCTGGTTGCTGTGACCACCTGGCAGCTATTGCCATGTCACTTGGCTCTGGGAAGTGTCAGTGCCAAACAACGTATGAAAATTTAACTTCCCTGTTTCCTCATGTGTGTGTGCATGTGCGTGTTAAACTCCCTGCTGTTTTCACAATTCTAAACAGATCTTTTCAAGTCTGAACTTAGAGTCTTCGACCCTGAGTATTTAAAACTTAATTCCCGGTGGGATCTCCTACTTATCCCGTGCATATTCCAGCCCCTGTCACTGTATTCTGCGTCCTTCTCTGTGCCTGCCATTCTTCCTGCCCCATCCCTCCCAAATCCTGCCCTCCTACAGGATAGAACATTTCCTCTAGGAGTGGTGCCCAGGTTTCCCAACAACATCTGGGTCAGCAGGGTGTGTCCACCTGTCCAGAGTGACCAACCACCTCTGTTGTTTCCCGGTGACCAATCACCTCTGTTGTTTCCTGGTACACAGCATTTCGTCCTGGTACACTGCATTTCGATGGCCGTATAACAAATGAGCACAAACCAAGCAGTTTAAAAGTAAGTTAACTGTGTTAGCTTACAGTTAGTGGGCATAGCACAGTGTGGCTCTCTGTTGGGGGGGGGGCTCAAGGGGGTGATTTGGATATCTACAAGCTGAAACCCCTTCTATACTCGTCCAGCTTGCCTTTACCATGTAGGCCCTCATCAGCTGTCAGCTGGAAGTCATGTGCCCTGCTGTAGCCACTCCATCTGCTTTAAATCGCTCTGCCTTCTCTCTCTTTCTGAGGCTCCTATTTAAAGGGCTCTGCTGGTTTCTTCTTGTTAAGATGATTTGGTTGCATCTATGAAGTTTTTTTGTTTTTTTTATGACCCCTGACTAATGTAGCTGAAGGTGTGTGTATAGCAGAGGCCTGGAATTTTGTAATTCACCTGGAAATTCCATGTCCCACACCTGTGATAAAGCTGGGATAGCCCTAGGCAGACTGGCACAACTGATCATATAGTCAGTGGGTTCAAAAGCAAGTGTGGGGATGTGAGTGTGGGCATGGTTATTCATCTTTCTTCTCCAACTCTAACCCAACTCAGAGCTCTGCACAGAGCAGGTCTGGTAAGACCACTGTCACTGTATGACACGTTCTTCAGCGCCAGGACAAGCGGGACAGAGCGACAAACAGTGACAAATCTGGACACAGATTCTAATGAACCTCAGTACCTATACTCTATGAATTACATCTTTTTTTTTCTTTTTAAAAATGGGGATGCGTACTAATAAGATTAAGGTTCCATTGACCTCAATCAAGGTCTGGCACTGAATAAGCTCCTATCAAAGCCAGATATTATTATTATCCTTATCACTATTAATCACTACTACTCAGAGCAGTTGAGCGTTACAAAAAGATAGAATGTAATGTCATCTCTAAGGCAAGATGTAAGGTGAAGGGGTATATGAAAGAGCCATGTCCCCTTGTGCTTTGCATAATAGAAAGATTTCCTACAGTGATGTCAGGTCCAGTCTAGGAGTCTGAGCTCTCCTCTAAAAATTCTTTCAGTAATTTACACATCTTCCTTCAATTTAGAGCATTTGGGTGGTAGTGCAGGACAGATGCTAAATATTTTCTATGTATGACTCCAGAAGGTGGGGGTTGGTGACTTGAACCCTTTGAACATCATAGGGTCTCTCTAGATGAAAGGTCCATGCTGAATGTAGCATTTGATACAATTAAAAGGAAATAATTTTCTGCTAAAACAGCTGTGTGACTCTGCAGACCAGAGGGATGTCTTGAGACAGTGTGTGGACCGGGGAGCTCAGGGCTCTTTGGGAAACATCTGGAAGCTGCACACTCAGCTTCAAACATCACAAATCAAGTATGAAGTTGTTTATTGAGGAATTCCTCAGTTTCGGGGCATTTCCAGTGTGAACTTGTGCCGCATCATCCCAATTAAAATGATGTCTACTTCACATGATTCCTTGCACCACAACAAACAAACAAAAGCCACTCCCTCTCTTCTCCCCTTCCTTCTACAGAACACAGCGCCAGCCTCACAGGGTGAGGGGGTGGATTTGCTGGCTTTGCCCTGCCTCCTGCCAACCAGGTGGTCACACAATCAGCACAGCAACCACAGTTACAGACATGACAATTTTCTACTCCACTGCCATAAGCAAACACTGAGCAATGGAGCAGAGAAGGCCAGGAACGCCAGCAACTTCAATAGAAAACAAGGACAAACAGAATTGTTGCAGGATTTAGACTGGGCCTGAGGCAGCTCCATAGCTTTAAAAAAAGAAAAAAAAAAAAAAGGCACTCCTCCCTCCTCTCTCCTCCCTCCTCCCTCCTCCTATTCTCCAACACTAATGTTCCAGGGACAGATCCTGTAATACCTAAGCTTAGTGGAGCTTAACGGACTGTAACAGGCCCAAACAGGGGCGGCTGTGACCTACACAATAAATCACTTTAGTATGTCTCTGGGGAGAAGCACTTCCTCCATCCCTGTAGATACGCAGGGAGTTGAAGTTAAAGGGAAATTAGAGCAAAAGAACTCACCTTTTCAAGTCAGTTTATTTATATGGATTGTATTTCCCATCATGAGGGTTACATTTGGAACCAGTTCTTAAAACTGAGTGGCCCTGCCCTCTTCTTCCATGTCATTTAAAAGAAAGGTTCATCCCCAAGAGACTGTGATGTCATTACTAGCAATCTTTTTAAAGTGAGTGTCTCTGGGCCAGAAAGGACATCAGAGGGCATTAAAGCCCAGTGATGACAAGAACATTACAGGGCTGGGCATCATCTGCTGCACCAGCCAAGTCAGAACACCAGTGTCAACCCCTGTCTTTGGAGAATAATAAGATGTGGCTGGGCTGCAGAGTTCTAGAGAAACTCAGTGTGGGAGAGCATTCGTGTCCCCATAGTCTCTTCATTTGAGGTGAAAACTGAGGCCTGGGAACTAGCTGTCATCTTCCCAAATGAGTGGCAGGAATCTCGATCCCAGGCTACTCCCTGTCTGTCAGTCTCCTGAAAGGCTCTCCAGCACAAAGAGACAGAACTGATTCCCTGGCAGTGAGGGAGGATGGGTTCTCAGGAGAAAGCATCTTGAGGATCCACTACTTCAGCTGGTTCCGAGTTCAGGGCACAGAAAAGGTCCCACAGACAGGAAACACAGTCCCTTCTGGATTTACAGAGACCATCAATTCTGGTTGCCATATTCATATGCATGTGAGGAAACCATGCTCAACAGGGCCTCTGTCCCTTGCTCAGCCGGCTCCTTCCCCTCAGTGGCCTCCAAGTCATCTATCTCTCTTGTCTGAGATGTTGTTTATCCAACATTACAGCTGAACTTAAGATTCCGGTGGCAACAAGATTATTGTTAGTGGGGCTCCATCTTAAACTCTACAGACATCTTCCTTCTCCCCACTGCCCCCTCCACCAACAATTATTTCCTTTATCTAGGAATCCTTAGAAAACTTTCATTCACCGGTGATTTTCACAAAAGATGTGATGTATTGTTGTTGCATCTCAGCAGGGGCACGTGGCATGGAGGTCTGTGGAATTGGTTCTGCCACCTTTAATGTGGGCCCAGGGATTAAACTCAGGTCATCAGGCTTTCAACAGCCTTCTACCCACAGAGCCATCTCCAGCCTTCTTCTAGTCACTGGATTCTAATTAGTGATTAAGGAGCTAGGTGGTGTGTGTGTGTGTGTGTGTGTGTGTGTGTGTGTGTGTGTGTGTCCTGGCTTATTGCAAACCTGCTACTTTGAGCTTGTCTGCAGTCCGGATACAGTGTAGAGCCTGTGGACAGCTATAGGTTTGGATTTATGGATTCTTTCCTTACTAAAATGAAACAGAGGATTCACCTCAGACAAGTTTTACCAATACAACCTGACATAAAGGAACATTTCTTTTCTTTCTTTCCATTTTTTGAGGGTGCGGAGGTGGTGGGAAGTTTGAAGCAGAGTTTCTTTGTATAGCCCTGGCTGTCCTGGAACTCACTTTTTAGACCAGGCTGGCTTCAGACTCAGAAATCCTTGTTAGTATTCATGCATCTGTACTGGCCTGCCCTTAGGGTTCTGATAGGAAACAACCCTCAGGGGCAGCCACTAAGAGCACCACTTGAGAATATTCACTACATTCCCTTTTAGAAGGGCCCTGCCTACCTCCCATCTCCCTCTTTCTCTCCTCCCTCCCCCACCCTTGGTCTTCCCTCTCCCCTCCACCCTTTTCCCATTCACTTTCCTCAAGTAAAAAACCCTCAACCCAAGATCTATCGCATGGCATCTTTCTCTCCTGCGCTTTTTAAAATTACAACAATCTGCCTGCCTCTGCCTCATGAGCAGTGGGATTAAAGGTGTGTGTCACCACTGCCCAGCAAAGAGGAATAATTTTCAATCATAATGTTGCGTCCAGATTCTGAACCCCCAAATCACCAAGACCCCTGCTCCGATACAAAAGGTATCAAGTCTTTCATTGTTGCCTAATGAACTAACTGCATTAACTCTGGCAGTTTCTTGGAGAAGGACCCTAAGAAACCTCGAGGCCAGGAACTTATTGGGCAGCGAAAGGGGAGTGTCTAGGGGTACGCAACAGTCTCAGGATTGGCGAGTTTCTGGGCTTGGACAACCTGTCCTGTGTTGATTGGTCAACTGGTTGTTATGGCTTATAGGCCCTCCCAGGGTGGTTGCTATGCTCTGCATATGATTGTTGTGCCACTTGGACCATAAAGCATGCTCAAAGCTGTAAAACACATCCAAAGTCCTGCCAGCTAACTTCTGATTGGTTCCATGCCATGAGGAGGGTCCCTGACCTCCTAGTGACTAGGGCCGGCCCAGCAAGGTCGGATATCTTCTGAGTTAGAGGACTGCATGTCTTTTCTGCAGCCTGTCATGTCTGCTGAACAAAAGCAGGGGGCTGGTCCCTTCACATAAACTTCACGCAAACAGTTGATTCATAATTGAGAAAACTAGTGAGCTTGATGAGACTGTTTCTCCCACTCTCTCCCCTCCCCACTCCTCCCCTTCTCTCTCAGCTTGTTAGTTTGGTGTTCCATACTGAGGGACATCTATGCTCTTCCTCATCTCCTCTCTCCTCTTCTCTCTCCTTTATCCCCGTCAGCCTCTCTGTTCCTCTTTTTCTTGTCATGGATTCCAGAGTCATCAGCATTTTCTGTCCTAAAGCCTAACGCTCTGCAGCAGGAGAAACTGGTGAGTGGATAGTGGGATGATGTTACAGAGCAGTTAGTTAGCTCTTGGCCCGGAGGGAAAGGCTGGACCAATGATTAGTATAATCTGCCGTTTGGATGGCCCGCAGTGGGCTCTTTCTTGCCTCCCCTTCCCCAGCCCCACCCATTTGATGTGGAGAAGCCGATGTAAGGCTATCATTTATTCTGAAGAGAGACTGAATCTGGTGGTCTCCACCCTAAGCACACAATCTCTCCTAACACACTATCTTAGCTGTTCTTTATTCTTGTGCTAGAGGAGATAAAGAAAGCTGTTCTTGGGGGACCTAATTATATCCAACAGTGCTGAAATGAGCCCTTGATGTCTACCCTACATTAATTCCTTCTCCTACTAACTTCTTTTTCAAGCATTATAATGTTGGGACCTGATGGCATTCTCTATCTACAGCCACACTGAGCTGCACTTGAGACTGTAATGAAAGTGGGCGTAGTAAGGGGGGGGGTAGGGGTGGGATCTTGTTTTTACCCAATAATATTTTATACATCATGAATGTCACCATTAATTTTTATTTATAAAACTATTGAATTAAAGTATTATCTCTTTTTTTCACCAGGATTTTCTATTCTTGCTTAAGTTTTTCCCAAAGATGTCTTTGCCTAACCCTCCCCAACTTTTTAATGCAGTTTAGTTACTCATCAATCCCTAAATTCAGGAGTGTCACCCCGACACTTCTGGTACTTGTCTTTCTAGTGACGACAATAGCAGCATCTCCCTCTGCCACCCACCCCCATCCTCTGCCTTTGAATTCCCACATGACTTGTAGAATGTGACTGCCACATGGAACTATTCCCCCAGTTCTTCTCCTTGCCCTTTGGGGAAAATCCTTGGCCTTGGGTGGGGTGACCATCCCAGCTCTAGGGTTGCTTTCTGGATGGCCACAAACCTCAGAAAATTCCTTCAGCATGGCTCCAGCAACAACAGAGTCCAGGATATGTGTGGGTGGATGCAGGAACAGGAGACCTTTCTTTCCTTCCCTCTGACCTATGCCATGTCACTGTGAGAGCCACCAGTACTCTATAAGTCTGCACACTACAAGGAGGGGTCATTAAGGGATGAGGTTACATTTGTGGAGAGTGGAGAAGCAGGGCCAAGGCTCATCTAACATGACCAGTCCCTTCTTCTGGACTTTGTCAATGCACAGCCAATTACTGCCCATGTTCTTTGTAACTGGAGGTTCTTGTAGGAGTCCTCACTAATGCTGCTGTATACCATGTCATGGACACATGTCTGTTCTTTTCAACTCAAGTGGGAATCATATGGGCCTTGTAGCGGTGTAGGGAGGCAAGGCTTTGAAGACATCATTAGGCAATTCAGAAGGACCTTCTTGTGAGCTCTTGTTTCCACAGGGCAGAGTTAGTTACCTTTAGAGTGGATGGTTATAAGCAGGACTGTCCCTTGTGCATTGGTGTACCGCGCCTGCCCCTTGCCAGCAAGGACGTCGCTACTCCGGGAAGATCTTCTTCATGCAGTTTTAATTAGGATCCTTGAAGCATGTTCTTCTGACCCACGGGACCCCGGGGAAATGCCTACACAGGCTTAAATACCCTTGAGCTAACCAACACCAGTGAGCTACGTGGACCCTGCAGATAGACTACTCTAATGCGGAAGCAGACAGGCTGAACTGACTTAACCAAATGAGGGCTTGTTTACGCCAGAGAGCCCTCACCAACTGGAAGGTGTAAGGTGGAAGCCAGCGCCACTTTAAGGCGTGGCACTTCGCAGCTCTCTGCAGATTGGTTCCTACATGTACCCATTTGCACTCCCAATTCCATCTGCTCTGACGCCACCAGACACTGGAAGCATGCTCTTGGTCTTCTACTTTCAGAACCATGAGCTAAATAAAAGCCTTTATAAATCATCCAGTCTCAAGAACACTGTCATAGTAACAGGGAACTAACTCACAGGCCATTTCAACCGCTGGGATTTATGGCTGTTTATGCTCTTGCTATAAATAGAACAGCATTGGAGTCCACCTCTCTATCTTACAGTTTTTTTACATCAGTAAGTTTGTTGGAACAACCAGATTTATAATCGTCGGATTGTAGAATAAGCATAGTTTTCTCACAGAACCTGCTAGAATCTACTCCAGGTTAGAGGAAAAGGGCTGGGGATGGGGTGAGAGACTAAACACCGAGAAACATGTCGGTCAGTGCCGACACCAGAGGTCAGCTTGAGGTGCTGGCAATGGGTCCTAAGAGACTTCTGCTGAACCTGGGTGTTGCCCTTTGGTAGCGGGAGATGAGGAGGCAGGGCTCCCGGAGGTGAGGCTGGGGTGGCTGGGCCAGCAGGGCATGTTGACAGTGGTCAGGTCAGCAGCTGTTTATCAGCTGTCATGAATCACTTCAGCATATGCTGCATTCCCCCACCAGTGCAGGCTGCAACTTGACAGGTTGTGCAACTCAGGGTAGGTCCACAGCCGGTGGCCATGTCTGGGAGAATTTTTCTCTCAAAACCTTCTTGCTGATATTTTGGTGCTCCCTCCCTCCAGATAAAATGTGTGTAACAGATTCCTACATGGTTGGTTTAATCCTCTGCTGGCCATCTCTTCCTGTCCCACGTCTCCTGACAACCTTTGGGTTTTTTTTTTTTTTCCCCCTCAGTTAATTAAAATAAAGGATTCAACCATGGTGTGGGAGAAAAGTAAAAGAGGAGACATTCCAAGTTGTGATGGGTGGGAGTGAAGGGAAAGCACTTGGCATCCATGTCTTACCTTATAAAGGAGACCTTGGGGCCAGAGAGGTATAGCTATGTGGGAAAGGCCACACTGAGCATAGACGCCAGGTAAGAAATAGGGCTCAGGCCTGGCTCAAGCAGCCTCTGTGTTGTGTCTCTCTTTTTGGATGAGCATACATGTTCGGATGTAGATATGTTTATTGTCCCCCGTTTCCTCTATGTTCCTAAAGCTAGAAACGGGGGATGACATTATAATGAGACCTGAGCCCATGTCCTGGGGCTCCCAGGGCTGGAAGGAGAATGTTCTCTTTGCCCTGCTCTCTTCATACCACACAGCATCACCTGAAATGATGTGTAGTATTTTCACTTGTCATCTGCCTCACTGTTCTCCACATCCCCTGGACAGCAACTCTGTCAGGGCAAAGCCTTTGAGGCTGCATTCCCACATGCCAAGAATAATGCCTGGCAGACTGTAGTTTCTTAATAAATGCTTGCTGAGTGACTGAGGCCACTCTTGTAGGTTTGCTGCCTCTGTCTCCAGGGAGATGAGGAAGTTGACATTGGTGAGTGCCATGGCCCATTGGAGGTGCAGATTGAGCCAGAAGTCTGGTTGGGAGACAAATCAGAGAGTAAAGCCCCGGTCTCAGGAATCCCGGCACTAAGACCCAAAGACCCCGACCTAAAAGCCTGGAGAATTTAAATGGTTCTATCAGACCTTAGCTTTCTCTCAGAAACTTTCAAATGTCGAGGAGGAACAAGAGTGAGGAGACTGTTTACCATCTTCTGAGTTTTCAAAAATACTTTACAGGCCAGTGAACAAAAACAATGGCTCTCAACCCAGAAGAATGTTGCAAGGTGCAGTGGCTTGTTAACCCAAGCTTGTAAGGTGGTTGGACAAGAAGAAGGAAAGCTGTTTCCAGGACAGCTTGTGTCCCTCTGTAGCGAGAGCAGACAAGTTCCGAGGATGTTTGACACACATGGTTGCATCTCACCGACCCTTGGGCGCCTCGCCTATAGACTGAGGGTACTAGTCTGCAATGGTTTAGGAGCAGCCAGGAGAGGGAATGACTTTGAATTCCCCCGTGCTTCTAACTCTTGGTGGCCAAGGCTCCTGTACAATTTGCACACTAACTTATAGAGGATGGGATTTCTACTTAATTTTTTCTTTTGAGACAGGGTCTCATAAAGCTCAGGCTGGCCTCCAACTTGCTTCGACTTAAGATGGCCTTTGAGCTGCTGGTCTTCCTGCCGGCTCCTCCCGTGTGTTAAGATTGTGGCACAGACCACCATACTTGGTGCTGCTGGGTGCAGGGTTTAGAAATTAGGGTTTCAGCGGGACAGGCACGCACCTCGCCACTTGACTATATCTCCAGCCCTTGATATTTGTTCTCAGTGTGTGTCCTCTGCCCCCTCCCCACTTACTCTAGGCGCATGATCAGATTTCCGGGCTTCCCTGACCCAGTGAAAGCAGGACTTCCCAAGATCATTCTCACACCCTTTCTGCATTGAGAGACAATCATGAAACAGGGAGAAGGCTGGGGTGGGGGTGGAGGGGCAGAGTAAGAGCAGTGGGTGGGAGCTGGGGAGGGGAAATTGGAGTGAGAGACACCCAGAACTAGCAGAGAAGGTTGAGGCACCAAGCACTTTCTCTATCCAGTCTTGGAGGACAAAGGCAGAGCCTTGGGAGGGGGAGGCTGGAATCCAAGAGCAGAGGAGCTGCCAGCCTGCAGTGACCTGAGCAGCAAGGCTGGGGCTGCTGGTCCACTTCCACACCCCACCCCTTCTGTGCCCCCCCCCATGGGCGCACTGCCTCCTGGATGAACCCATTCACTGCTCAGTGCTGAGCTGTCTCAGCCACCTATGGACTCCTAGTTGGGATGACTTGAGTTTTAGAAAAATCATGACTGGAGAGATGGTGCACTCAAGGTTTTTAAGATGGTGTTTAAGAGCACTCAAGGTTCATTCAAAAAACCTGGGTTTAATTTCCAGCACCCACATCATGGCTCACAAACACTTGTAACTCCAGTTCTAGGGGATCTGATGTCCTCTTCTTGGCCTGTACAGGGTCCAGCTATGAAAGTGGTGCACATACATACATACAGGCCAAACACCTACACCTACACACCTAGACACAGACACACATACACACACATACACACACACGGGCACATCTTTAATCCTAGCAACTAGAAGGCAGAGGTAGGGGTAGGCAGAAATCTGTGATTTGAAAGCTATCCTGGTCTCAGAGAGAGTTCCAGGACAGCCAGAGCTTTATAATGAGATCCTGTCTCTAAAATAACAAAAAACAACAACAGCCAAATAAATCTAAAAAGAAAAATAAAATTACTATTTAGCCTGGTATGGTGGCTCATACATTTAGTTTGAGGCCAGCTTGGTCTACATAGTGAGTTCCAGGACAGCCAGAGCTACACAGTGAGACCCTGTCGCAAATAAACAAACAAACAAACACACACACACACACACACACACACACACAAGACAAAAGCAAAGCAAAATGAAACGAGAAAAAAAAAAGAAAAATCTTGCGGCATTTCATTCACATCAAGTTTGCAGAATAAAGTAGAGAATTGATGCAGAGGACACAATGCTGAACAGAGTTAGATCGAGTCCACCACTCTGAAGCAATAGCCCTGAGAGAGCTGAGCTAATCAAATCCTGGTCCTCTGGTACCAACATGTTCCCCAAATTTAATCTCATCCCCGTTCCGAGCCTCTCATTTGTTTACTGGTTAAGTGATGGGCTCACGACAAAATTCCTTTTCCATATTGCTTTTAATTCAGAACGGGTTTGGGGGACCAGGAAACTGTATTCTTGACTGAGGATGTTCCAGGCACTGTTCCAGTGCTGTTAATTTCCACTTCAAAACAATTGATTTTTTTTTTTTTTTTTTGAAAAGTCAAGTTTCTGCAACTGCAGAAAAGAGCCCACATAATGCGTTGTTGGTGAGCTGTGCTCTCTCCACTGGAATTTGGTCTTCATGATAGCATGCACTTCTTGGGAGTTTTATTTTTAAAAGCACAGTGCCTGAGGGAGGAAAACGCCAACTAGACCTTCCGTGGCAGCCTCATCTTTCACCAGGCTTGGAACAGTGTAAACATGACTGCGTGAGGCTCCGTGTTTATGTTTTCTCAATGACTTCCAGATTGAATTTGCTGTGTTTACAAGTTGGAGACACTTTTTCTAACCGCCAGCACTGCAAACTCCAATGGGGGCCTGAAGCCCCAGCTGGGCTCTCTCTGCTTCCAGTTATCCTGGTCTATGACAACATCTCTCTGGTGCCCCAGCAGGATGAGTGCCCAGCTTAGCAACGGCCTAGACACACTGGCTTTTCAGAATTAAATAGAATCAAGATGCCATGACATTATTATGATTTTAAACTTTAAACCTTGGGACCAGAGGTGGGACTCTGGCTTACTACAGAGCAGTCATCAAGCTGGACCACTGGTTTAATTTTTCCTAGTATCTCTCCCTGTTTTTTTTTTTTTTTTTTTTTTTTTTTTTTTGCTATCCAGATCCCATGAACCTCACTTTGAAGTTTCTCCTTGAACCATGAACAGTGCTGGCTCCTGCCCAGGGTAGCCTGGGGTGTTGGAGAACTTGTAGGTCATCTGCTCAGCAGAGTTGAGCAGACCTTCAGGCAGGAAGTTCTCAAATCTTCTCCCTCTGTGAAAAACAACAGCCTGCTGAAATAAGCATCTCACCAAACTTCCCTTATGCTAGATGTTCAGTGTTTGTGAAAGATGCTACCCATACCATGGTGTACCAGCTCTCATGCCAAATAGCCTTTCAGAGTTCTCACCCTCGGATGGCAGAGCACCCTGACTCACACTCACCAGCTGTCCTCTAGACAGACAGCCACATGGGGAAGAAAGAGGAGGCCTGGCTAAAGAGCATGGGCCCACTGTGGCAGTCCGTGTGACCTTGACCCAGTCTCTGACTCTGAGGTGCCCAGTTTCTTAATTTTTCCTCTTGCTCACACGGATAAGTTGGAGTTCCTTGGGACACGCCAGCTGTGAAAGGACTTAGTAGCTAGGAAAGCCCTGGGGAGGGCGTCAGTCCAGCAGTCATGTTCAAGCTTTAAGGAAGGTGGCAAGAGGGGACTGGGGAGACGGTCTGTCACCACACAACCGAAGTTGTACGTAAAAGCTAACTTTTTAAAAAATTATTAATATCTTTGTTTTCTCTTATATGCAGAATCTAGATTATGTGTGTGTGAGAGAGAGAAGGAGGGAGGGAGGGAGAGAGAGAGAGAGAGAGAGAGAGAGAGAGAGAGAGAGAGAGAGAGAGAGAGAGGAGGGGGTTATTTGGTGGGGGAGAAAGACCAGCAAGAGGCACATAGAGGGTAGTGGGAGTGATTGAATATGAGTGATACATGAAACATCATCAAAATGAGGGGCTGGAGAGATGGCTTGGTGGTTTAGGCATATATACTGTTTGCTCCTGAGCATGGTGGCAAATTGTCTTTAATCCCAGGACTCATGAGGCAGAGACAAATGGATCTCAGTGAGTTCAAAACCGACCTTAGTAAGTTCTGGGGCTACATAGTGAGATCCTCTTTCTTTCCTTCCTTCCTTCTTTCTTTCTTCCTTCCTTCCTTCCTTCCTTCCTTTTTTTTTTTTTTTTTTTTTTTTTTTTAAGTTCATACTATACAGTGGACCTGAGCTCAATTTCCAGTACCCACACTGGGCAGCTCACAACCACCTGCAACTCCAGATCCAGAGATTTCAACACCCTCTTCTGGCCTCCTCAGGTACCTGCACTCATACACATATACCCCCTCTCCCCAACATACATATACACATACACATAATTTAAAAAATAATATTGTAAATATTTACTTAAAGAAAATGTCATTATTTTACATGCAAACTTAAAGACATATTTTTAAAAGTCATTAATGTTCATGAAACTCAGATACAAGGTGTCCCATGGTGTCTGCAGGATCCACCCCTTTCTTGAACTCTGTAATTCCTATGGTGAACTATTTCTTTTCTGGGTCTTCCAGGGTCTCTGTGTTGACTGGAAGGTTGGACTTGGTGATGCTCAGCGACTTCCAGCTCCAGTGTGTTGTGACTCTGCCTTGTGGTTCTCAGGCTACTGTGTCCAAAGATGCAATGGAATCTGAGGGGAGGAAAGAGAGAACACTGAGTTATGCAATCGAAGAGCTTTGTTCTTGTGGAAAAGCAAACACTTTATTACTAGGACACTCAAATATAATTGGTTTTAGTGATCATTAGTTTTTACTGTTTTATTCGTATTTCACATTTTTGGGCCACCCCTCCACATACACACAGACCACTTACATAAGTACCTAAACACCATACATACCCCCCTCCCCCCCTCCCCCTCCCTCTGTCCCCCTCCCTCCCTCCTCCCTCCCTCCCTCCCTCCTCCCTCCCTCCCTCCTCCCTCCCTCCCTCCTCCCTCCCTCCTCCCTCCTCCCTCCCTCTGTCCCCCTCCCTCCCTCCTCCCTCCCTCCCTCCTCCCTCCCTCCCTCCTCCCTCCCTCCTCCCTCCTCCCTCCCTCTGTCCCCCTCCCTGCCTCCTCCCTCCCTCCCTCCTCCCTCTGTCCCCCTCCCTTCCTCTGTCCCCCTCCCTGCCTCCTCCCTCCCTCCCTCCTCCCTCTGTCCCCCTCCCTGCCTCCTCCCTCCCTCCCTCCTCCCTCTGTCCCCCTCCCTGCCTCTTCCCTCCCTCCCTCCCTCCTCCCTCCCTCCCTTCTCCCTCCCTCCCCCCTCCCTCCCTCTGTCTCCCTCCCCCCTCCCTCCCTCCCTTCTCCCTCCCTCCCCCCTCCCTCCCTCTGTCTCCCTCCCTCCTCCTTCCCTCCCTTCTCCCTCCCTCCCCCCTCCCTCCCTCTGTCTCCCTCCCTCCCTCCCTCCTCCCTCCCTCCTCCCTCCCTCTGTCCCCTCCCTCCCTCCTCCCTTCCTCCTCCCCTTCCTCCTCTTCTGCCTTGCTTCCTCGTCTTCCTGGTTGGGTTGTAAATGCCGCTATTGTTGTGTGTGTGTGCAGAATTGTTTCTGTCCTTTCTCCAGTCTTGGGATCACCCTTAGATTTGGCAAGCAGCACCTTTGCCCGATGCACCGGTTCACTGGCCCAGTTTTGTTTTGTTTGATTTTTAAGTTGGGTAAATAAAAAGTATTTTCCTATTAACAGTAAAACACACTGGCACGGGAAGTAGATCCTGCCCTCTCCTGACTGTGCTCCAGAAACTTAGAGCGTGGGTATCTCTTCCAGATGCTCTTCAGGGAGATGTGAGGCCACAGTCTGGAGGAAGGTTCAAAGCCTTGCCCTCATGGTCCTCTGTGTGGCCTTGGACAGTCCCTTCTCCTTCCAGTCCCAGCCACCTTGTTTGGAAGATGAAGGAGTTGGGTCAGATGGGTCAGTCTTCCTGCTCTTTATATGGGTGTGGCTCACATTACTAAAACACACTACGATAGACCCACCTACCTTTTGACTTAACAAAGTAGGTGAAAAAAGGTAAAATGGCTTCAGTGATTAAAGTCATCTTAAAAATAACTGCTTTGCTTTAAAGATAATTTATGTGTAGGTTTTCAGATCCTCACATCCTGGTAATTGATACGTTTCATCTAGTTGGATATTTCAGTGATGGCTCTTTATCCTTAGTCACCGACCCTGCCACATCCATCAGACGGATTCAGAAGAAACACCCGTTTGGCACCCGGCTAAAACCCCTAATGGAGGAGATCAAATCAGGCTTAATGTTCACGATGGTGAGCAGTCCTGTTACATGAACACTGTTGCTTCCTCATTATCGTTTTAGATCTGCCATTAGCCACTTTGGGGTTATAAATTACCAGCAGCGTCTTTCTGAGGGGAGCATAACCCCTCACCTCACAGCCGATGAGCATCACAGGTGGAAAGACTCTGAAATGTGGACTCAAAGGACAATATCTGGTGTGAGCGCTGATAAGTCCCCTCCCTTCTCTGGGCCTGTTTCTTCATGTGTAGAAGGTTCAGGTCATTTGAACAGGCCTTTGCTGACTGTATGCTTGTGTGCTTTCAAAGAGGTGAGGCCTCTGTGAGGTCCCTGGGTGTTTTAGACTGTTCCTGCTGCTGTCATACAATGTCTTGGATTGAGTAATTTATAAAGAACAGATTTCTCCCTCATGGTCCCAGAGGCTGGGAAGTCCAAAAACAAGTCTGACCAGTTTAGGTGCCTAGTGAAAGCTGTCTTTGGTTCCCAACATAGTACTCTATTACTATGGTCCCACAGGGCAGAAACCGGAAGTTAAAAAAGCATGGCCGGTTTCCTCCTTTGCATAGGGCACATACCCTTGTAGGAGGAACAGCCCTCATGTCTGGCCTGCTCCCTACAGGCCCTACTATTAACAATGCTGTGCCGGCAATTAGGAGGGGATGCCAACACTTGAATGGCAGCATTGAAATGTGACAGCAGAGACCTGATGAAGAGATTACTGTTCTTATGTGAGCCGAGGGGACAGAGCTCTCTTCTGTGTGAGGATAGCGGAAGAAACCAGGTAGAGCAGAGCCGCCACAGAGTCAGTGGTGGACTCTGCTGCCACTGAGTGGCTGGCAGCTTGATTTTGGACTCCCAGGCTCCAGCACACTAGGACATAAATGCCTGTTGTTTATAAACCACCAGGGTGTGGTCATTGGTTATGGGAGCCTCCAAGGACTAAGGTAGATGCCTGGTCCAGTCATCTCAGTAAGCACTGGCTATTGGGTGATAAGAATGAATCCTGGAAGACATGACTGCCCTTCCCCAATTCATGTGGATGTTTTCATGGCATCCCTTAACTTCAGTGAGAAGCAGTGACTCTTCAGACTCTAGGGCATTATAAAGAAATGCAGAGCTCAGCCAGGCATTGGTGGCTTATGCCTTTAATCCCAGACAGGCGGATTTCTGTGAGTTTGAGGCCAGCCTGGAACTACAGAGTGAGTTCCAGGACAGCCAAGGCTACACAATGAAACCCTGTCTCAGAGAAAGAAAGAAAGAAAGAAAGAAAGAAAGAAAGAAAGAAAGAAAGAAAGAAAGAAAGAGGAAGGAAGGAAGGAAGGAAGGAAGGAAGGAAGGAAGGAAGGAAGGAAGAAATGCAGAGCCAATAAAGGCCTTAGGAAGAATGAATTGAGGTCTTTGATGTTATGTGGCCCTATAGTGGCTATGGGGACTGATGAGCCATCTAAAAGGAACCCTCTCTGACCTCATCAGGAATCCCTGCTCAATTGTTTCCCAAGCTGAGCTATATTGGGACTTAGTTGTCGACTTCTTCTTCTTCTTCTTCTTCTTCTTCTTCTTCTTCTTCTTCTTCTTCTTCTTCTTCTTCTTCTTCTTCTTGAAACAGGGTCTCACTATAAACTCACTATGTAGATCAGGATAGCTTCAAACTCATAGCAATTTCCCCTGCTTCTGCCTCTCCAGTGCAGAGATTAAAGGCATGCATGACTACATCTGACTTGGGGCCTATTTATCGATGCAGTCATACTGTGCGAAGGCCATGTACTTAGGTAAGAGTCAGGTGGGTCCTAGGTCTAGCCTTTCCTCATTTATTATTGTTTTATTCATTCATTTTATTAGATTAAATTGATCTGGCTATGTAGCCTAGACTGGTTTAGAATCCCTCATCTCAAGTGATTCTCCTGCCTCAGCTACTCAGGAGAGTAGCTAAGACTATAGGTTCAGCCAGCTCTATAATATTCTGAGAATGGGCTTTCTACATTTTAGAGATCCCAAAATCTTTTAAATAAAAAGTTAAAAAAAAAAAAAAAAACACTCCACACAGACCTGTTACATACGTCAGAGTGGGAAAGTGGGTTTTGCGCCTACCTTTCTTTCATTAATTCATGTTATAGCATTCATTATAAATTCACTATGGGGTTGTTGGGATTATGGTTGATGGTTGCTCGCTTGTCGGCCTTTAGCATCTGGCAAGCCTGGGCACTGTGTTTTGACACATCTTCTGGGGTTGCAAAATGGAAGTTTTCCTGAGAGTGGCCTTCAAATACCAGAGAGCAAGCTTTAGTTCCAAGGTCAGCTCTAAAGAGAGTCACAGACATCCATGCCATTGGCTTCTGGTGTCTTAATGATGACTACATCATAACCTTATTTCTTGTTGCAACCTAATGGAAATGTTTCCAACTGAATAGAAACATTGGATTAACTCAACACCAGTAGCCTGGGAGTGATTTTAAGAATGTGAGGTCTCTGACTCAGCTCTGCAGGGGATAGGTAGGGTGTGCTCTTTGCCAGGGGGGAGGAGTGGGAGGAGGAGTAGGGTGTCGGGACTATAAGAAGCCAAATGGTTCTCAAGCCTCACAGGAACCTCAGTTACTTCTTCTTTTCAAGCTTTCAACATTCTTGTCTCCTTTTAGCAACCTTCAGACCACACTACCCGGAGAGGTTGTTAGAGAGGCAGTGTGTCAGAGGAAGCCTGCCCTTTCTATGAGACCACCATGAAGATGCAGATGGGGGGGCTTCAGAAGAGTCTAAGGAAAGGGGGTGTTCCATCCACCTTCCATAAATCTATCCAGCCAGTCGTCTTCCACTGCAGCGCCGGCAGCTCTGGCCTTTATTGTCCCTAATCAAAGCTGACATTTCCTTCAGACTCTGATGTGTCAGGTGTATATCTGGCTCTGTGGGACCACAGGGTCATGGGGACCCCAGTCAGTCTGCAGTGGCTCACAGTCAACAGGGATGGGTAGGTTCATGAACTTTTCAAACATTGTCAGTATCAGCTTGCTTCAAAGGTCTTGGGACACTAATCTTTCAGCCCCAGTTAGAACATTCAAATGTCTCGTTTCTCCAGCCCCAAAGCACACCAGAGGGTCACTAATGATTGACAGCCCTGCCTGGCTTGATTGAAAGGTTCAGATCCACGTAGCTTCAAAGGGTTAGGAAGCACTCGCATGAAGAGCTGAGTCAGTGTTAGGAACATCACCTAAGTCAAGGAATTAGTGGTGGGATTGATATCTGTTACTCAAATGGTTTATCATGAGCAGGCAGGAGTAGACTCCTAAGAAAAAGAAAGAAAACCTTAGAGAAATAAGAAAAGTACGAAGAAAAATTTGAGCCAGAGAGATGACTTGGCAGGTAGAAATATTTGCACAAGCCAGGTGAATTGAATTCCATCCTTGGAACTCAACTCCTGGAAGTTGTCCTTTGGCACCTGCATTCAAGGACACATCCCCTCCCCCACCACCACACACACACACACACACACACACACACACACACACACACACACACACACACACAGAGTTTAAAAATCTTTATAAAGTAATATGTTCCCTGAGTCTATCTATTTTTATTTTCCAGGGCTCTGCCAATAGAGAAACTGGGAGCCCCACCCTCCAGGCTTTTAATCCAGAATGTAACAATGTCTGTGGTCTCTAAACTCACAGACTTCTAGAGGTTGTTCCCGGTGTCGATGATTCCAGGGATTGGAGGGGGTCTGTGAGCAGTTGTCAATGTCACCAAGAGCCTGTCCCATCTTTACCTTTTTTACACTCTGGTTGGGATGCTTCCACCTTTTGGGAAGCTAGAGACATGCCTCAGAGATAGACTGTTTGCCTTATATATACAAAGCCCTGGATTGGACCCCAGTGCTGACTAAACAGGGTGTGGTGGCACACACCAGTAATCTTTGCACCCCAGAGAGAGGCAATAGGATCAGGAGTTCTAGGTCACCTCCAGCTGTATACCAGGTTCAAGGCCAGCCTAGGCTACCCGAGACCTGTCTAACAAGCCATCTCTCTGCTTCTGACTGGGGTATGCTGGCTCCCAGAAAGAGTCCTGAGAAACGCCTGGCCTGATAGCAAAGAGGTCTAGGAGCAGCTTTGAGACTATCTACTTCCTACTCAGAAGGCTTTGGTGACCTTGCTGAGCCCAAGATTCTCATCTGTAAGAAGGACAGTCACATCTATGTCACAGCATCCTTGGGGGCACTCAGAGTAAGCCCTCAATAAAAAACAACGGTTGCTGTTAATAGCTATGATTAGTGGGAACTGGAATTATTAAGAACGGCAGCATGTCAGTAGAAAAAACCTTCTCAAAACTTGTGGCTCCAAAGGGTTCAGATGATAAAAGGTTGGGACTTTTACACCAGGTAGACAGACCTAAGACTTCTCATTTTCAGTGTGGAGTGGACTACTCCCATGGTTTAATTGTAAGTTATTCCTTTACTCCCTTGGACTGACTATATGCATATTGTCTGCTGGCATAAAGCTCAAGCTCTGGATCATAGTGCAGGCCACGTGCTCCTTGGTGACCTCCTTCTGAGCCATCTCCACATCTTCTAGATTGAAAACTGTTGATTGAAGAGTGCAGAACAATACAGTCTGTCATGACGGCTGCCGATACCATTCAATCAGAACAGCATTCTGTTGATTCAAAACTCTCTCCCTCCCGAGGTGAGAAGGGGAAAAGGGATAGAGGCCCCTTTACCTGGGAATGGAGGTTTCAACCAAGCATCACCTAGTGGTGGAAGTTACCGGGGTGGTGCAGCCTCTTTTAGGTGAGCTATGACTTACTCCACAATCATCTTGCTGTTGATCTTTGTTTCTGGGCTGTCTTTTGGCAAAATGTTGAAAGATGTGATTTTTCTTCTAAACAACCGTATCAAACAAAGCAAAATCTGCTCTTTAAAAAAAAAAAATCTATTTTTTAAAAAACTTTGTTGAGAACAGCTGTGAAATATAATCTGGCTCTCCAGCCTTTTCATGTTAATAACTCTGAGGGCCGGAGCTTTGCACTAGGGTCACTTCCCTGGTGATTGAGGCCCGGGAGGAATATTGTCCTCTCTCCTCCTTCTGAAGCCATGCCCTGCTGCCCACTCACTTGCGGGGAACCCTGGAGCTTCTTTACAGTTTTTGTCAACACTCAGAAGTTGCCACGAAGTCTTTCTCTTTTATAGGAAGGTTTTAGCAAAAAAAAAAAAAAAAAAAAAAAAATTCATTCTTCTCTATAAGACACTGGAAATGTTCAATGAAGGGGGAGGGGAAACTCACTGCTGAAATCCATTTACTGTCAGTCATGACAAAAATGAAAGAAATAGAGACTAAGAGTTCCAAAATGGAGCCTGTTAATTAAAACTAATTACAGTTACTCAGTTCATTGGGAATCATTACTTTCCTGCTTAGTTATGGTGATGAAAACTCATCTTTTACTGAGATAAAATGAAGTCTTCCTTCTGAAAGAGAAAAATGTCTTCCCAAGCTGACTGTAGAAGTGCTGTTCTTCTAGAAGACAGGAAGGAAGAGAGAGGGAGAGGGAAAGGGAGGGAGGAAGGAAGGAAGAAGTGAGAGAGAGAGACAGAGAGAGAGAGAGAGAGAGAGAGAGAGAGAGAGAGAGAGAGAGAGAGAGAGAGAGAGAGAGAGAAAGAAAGAAAAAGAAAAAAGACCAAACCAAGATTAAAAAAAAAAAAAAAAAAATCTGGTGTCTGGAGACTGGGGACAAAAGGATGTGGTCAACCTGGCCCACATAGCAAAATCTTGTGAGCAAAGCAAAGAAAATGGCTCTAAAGCAGTGTTTTTCAGCCTGTGGGCCCTGACTCCCAGGGGTCACACATCAGGTATCCTGTATATCTGACATTTATACTATAATTCATAACAGTAGCAAAATTACAGTTATGAAGTAGCAGGGAAATAATTTTATGTTCGGGGTCACCACAACATGAGGAGCTAGCTGTATTAAAGTATTTCAGCATTAGGAAAGTTGAGAATCACTGCCCTAAAGTGATGTCTTGAGTGGCCTTGCTTCTGGTGCTGGCTATTGTCAGATACTTGGGTGTGAGGATATGTCTTACACAATGAATTCAAGCAACTAACCTGAGGGCAATGATTATAAAGACCTTAACTGGTACATGATTGCTGCATCCATATCACTTGTCTCTGCCTTTCTCAGAGTCATCGTTAGAAACGGTGGCTACCATGTCCTAGAATTCCCCACTTAAAAATTTTTTTTTTCTTTTTTCCTGGCATGGCTGCTGCTGTACGGTCATGTAGTGATGACACCTTGGCTAAACTAGCTGTCACCTTTTGTTTTGTTTTGTTTTTCAAGACAGGGTTTCTCTGTATAGACCTGACAGTCCTGGAACTAGCTCTATAGACCAGGCTGGCCTCGAACTCACAGAGATCCTCCTGCTTCTGCCTCCCTAGTGCTGGGATTAAAGGCATGCACCACCACCACCACTGCCTGCCTTGCCATCAGCTTTTTTTAGAAGTGATTTCAACCTTCCTCCTCACAGACCTCCACCCCTGCAGAAATACCATGGTCCTAAAGGAGGCGGACTAAGAGAGTAGTAGAGTGAGAGGCTTTAATCTTGGAGTCACTAACTGCAGTGAGAGCAAGACTCCAACCTAAATGACAGACAGTCTCTACTCCAGGGATGACTGCTCACCCTTGTGGCCATCTATCCTGCCACCACCGCTTAGGACAGACGACCTGTTGGAAGGTAAAGAAAGGCCCTTTTATGTCTGAGTTTCACTGCCCCTGAGACAGCCCTTCAGAAACCCTATCTCTTCCATTCTCTCCGTTCTCAGCAACACTAAAAGTCCTTTGTAAACATCCTCCGGGGAAAGGTCTCTAGATCAGTCTGATAAACTTCGAATAGGAAAGCAGATTAGGTAGAGTATTTAATGGAGAATTCCCGGCAGAGAAGTAGCAGAGAGGATGAAGCCCCAAACCCAGAGACTTACTACTGATCAGGAGGGAGATGCACACTGGGTGTGGTGGCACAAGTTTGTAGTCACGGCGCTTGAGAGGCGGAAGACAGACGTTCGGGAATTCAAGGTCATCCTCAGCTACAAAAATCAGTTTAAGACTGTCTCACAAACAAACAAAAAGATCCTATTGTTCAGTGATGTTGCAGACCATTTAGCTCGCATAAGTACACTGTGCTATTTAGTTAGCATAATTAAGCGCTGTAATTAAGCGACACAGGACCGTTTTGGAAGATTATTCTGTTTTGCTGCTGAGGATCACTTTGCTATTTGCTGTAAAGCAGCAGCAGTAGAAACCACTTTGCCTAACTTGTGTATGAGTCTGTGTGAGAACACACGCTTTCATTTCAAGTCTGAGAGATTGTGGGTGATGTATATGTTAAACTAAACGCAATATTGTTTTCTCAAATTGTTTAGACCAGGTCACCTTCCTGCAATGGTCTGAGGGTTCTGCTTATTCTGTGACCTTGCTGCTACTCGAATCGTTGATCTTCCTCTTAGATATTTGAGCGAGTATGTAGGAGACTTGTGTGTCACTGTGATTCTTTTAAACAGTCTTCCTAGTAGCCCAGGCTAGCTTTAACTCACCATCCTCTTGCCTCAGTTTCTCCAGTGCTGGGGTTACAGGTATGTGCCTACACAGCCAGCTATTAACTGATGTTAAGTGGCTTTTCGTTTGCTTTGTGCTGTCTGTATGCTTTTTGGATGAAATGTCTCTTTGAATATTTTGTCAGTTTTATAAAATTTGTGTATTTGGAGGTGGTTTAGTGCCCCGGAAGCTCAGGTACTAGGAGCTTTGACCTCAATGTGGCAGTGGTGGGCGCTTTAAGCGCTGGGAGAATTGATGCCATTCTGCAAGGACTGAGCTGGTTCCTGAGGGTTAAGTTGTTACAAAGGGTGAGCCTGAGTCCCTTCCAGGCTCTTCGCTTGTTCTTACATGTGTGACCACAGAGTGGCCCTTTCTACTTCTCCACCATTCTGTGATGCAGCCAGAGCAAAAAACTGTATGCAATCCTTTTCTCAGACCTGTCATATGTAAATATTTTCTTAAGGTTCTTTTTCTATTTCCTCCAGGGTTTTGCTTGCTTGTTTGTTTGTTTTGTTGTTGTTGTTGTCGAGGCAGGGTTCCCTGTGTAGCCCTGGCTGACCTGGAAGTCACTCTGTAGACCAGCCTGGCCTCGAACTCACAGAGATCTGCCTGCCTCTGCCTCCCAAGTGCTGGAATTAAAGGTGGGTGCCACCACTTCTGGCTCAGTTTTTTATTCTTAATGTAGTGCCTACTGAGAACATTTTTAAAACTAATACTTTATTTTGGGGGGCATTTTATACATGTATTTGATCATTATATACACATAAGCTCTTCCTTCCAACTCTCCCTCACCCCTCAACCCATTCCCTCCCAACTTCAAGTCCTCGAAAAGAAAATTTAATTTAACTTTTTCCTTCCTTCCTTCCTTCCTTCCTTCCTTCCTTCCTTCCTTCCTTCCTTCCCCCTCTCTCTCTCTGGGCTCGCCTCAAGCTAAGTGACCAAGGATGACCTTGAACTTCTGATCCTAGGGCCTCTATCTCTGTAATGCTGGAGATTGAACCCAGGGCTTTGTGCGTGCTATGAAAGTACTCTACCAACGGACTCACCTAAGAAGTTCTTAAATTTAATGAAAAGTAATAAATAATTTATTAATTATTTTTAATGCGGTATTGTATCCAGGAAATATTTTCCTAATCCTAGTCACAAAGATTACTCTCCTATGTTTCTTCTAGAAGTTATAGAACTTCTAGAAGGTTTTATATCTAGGATTCATATCTACATTGAATTATTTACTACTTATAGATACAAATGTTATTTCTTTGTTATTCATTCAGTTTCTCAGCATAATTTATTGTATAGATTTTCCTTTTTGCCTGTGAAAGATAAAGTTACTATGTGTTTAGGCTGTATTCCTGTACTCTCTATTTTGTTATATTGATCTAATTGCCTTTGTCACACCAACACCATGCTGACATGATTGCTATGGTTTCCACATGAATCTTGAAGTCAGATCATGTAAGTCTTGCAACTTGGTTCTTTTTCATGAATATCCTGCTTCCTTCCTTTTCCAGGGTAAACACCACACATGTGTGCCCTGTGCCAGCAACACCAATGTTCCCCATTTACCACACATGTATGTCCTATGCCCAATGTTCCCCGTGTACCACACATGTGTGTCCCCAGGCATCACACATGTGTGTCCTGTGCCGGCAGTACCAATGGTCCCCTCGCACCACATATCCCTGTCCTGTGCCAGATGAGCTCACATCCTTTCCCAGCTCCAGCCACATTTCCCTGTCTGCTGTTGGCCTTGGCAGGGGTGAGGCGACAGGGTTAGTGGAGGTAGGGGCCAGGACTGGGAGAGGCTGATTGGCACCTGGGTTTGAATTTCAATGGAATGTTTTCCTGGGCATCGCCTTTCTCTTCCTGGGTGGGTGGATGAGCAGAGGTTCCTGGGGAGTGTTTTTCTTGGACACTTTTATTAGGTATCAACTAAAAACACAGGATATTGCTATGGACCTTTAGGTTGGATTGCGGTCCACCCCCAAAACTTCCTTGAGGCTATGTTTTACCCATCCTTTCTTAAGTCCCAAGCACTTACCCAACACGATCACAGAGCTAGAAAGGGCCCCTGAGACCGTCAAAAACCGTGCAATCCCCTAGTCTTACTGTTACATGAAGCAATGAGAAAGAAAGTCACATGGGGCTGGTTGGCCATGACACTGACCTCTAAAAACCTTCAGTGGCTAGTGTGAACATGAGCCCAGGTTTACCCGGGACAGTCCTTGGCCCAGTTCATTGTCTGGGTGTAATTACTGATAACCACCCTTTGGTTCTCCAAATGAACAGGTGAGATGATGAACTATGTGGTCATGCTTTGTAACACTTTCCACCACAGGAGTGCCATTGTGGCGGGGTGGGGGGGGGGAGGAGAGGAGAGGGGGGAGGTTCCGGAGAGCATCTCTGAGTTAAATTCATCAGCTCGTGAAAACATTTATACCTTCTCGGGTATGGGAAAGAACACAGATTGTTAGGTCTGAAGGTATATGAAATATGCTACCCAAATATGTACCCAGGACCTACAAGGCTCTATCTTGCTGGCCCAGCCTACACCACCCTGCTCTCTTCTCTCCTTTCCCAGCCCGATCCCGCCCCCGCCCCCCCCCCATTCATCACCTAATGCTGTGCTTCTCTAGTCCTGCCATGGGGGCAGTTGGCTCCCATCTCTGCTTCAGGGTTCTAGGCTCTTGAGTGTACTTTCCTTCTGTGGCAGCTTCCAGCCTCTTGCCCCTTCCTGCTTCCTCTAACGTTCCAGCTACTTCTGGGAACCTTTGCTTGTCTGTCCTGGTGCTCTCTTTACATTGATTGTTTTAGGAGCATGCCTCCTGCCTGCGTTGTGAGCAGTCTCAGGGGCAGGGCCATCACTTGGCTCTGAGCATAGTGGTTGGCACTAGCAGAGGACAGGGTAAATATTGCCAAATACATTCATTCAAGAAAGATTTATTGAGGATTAATTTCTGGTCTCAGCACAGCATTGTGGGGACCCAGAAGTGCACACGACACCCTCATGCCCAGGGTTTTTTGTCCCTCCCCCCCCCCCAGTTCTGCCTGGAAAATTCGTGGTCTATACACGGTAGGTCTCAAACCTGGGACAAATGGCAGAGGTGCCTATTTAATATCAAAGTGGACCTGGCTGCCAGGTTCTCCCAGCATCCCTCAGTCCCCTCCTGTTACAGGGTATGGCTGACTAACACCACCCCCTACCCTAAACTTCTCCAGCCTGGGGGCTGGTTGCCCTTCCCTACGTAATCTAGGCATTTTGGTGACCTGGCCCTTCTTAGTCTACCCTTTACCCTCCTGGTCTCCTGGTTCTCCCCTCTCCCTTCCCTCCTCTTCTCACATGACCTGGCTTAGGGTCATGTTTACCTTGGACTCTCCCAGATGTCCCTGCCTCTGGCCATGCTCTCCTTTTTATCTACAGTAAACTTTCTCCTCTCTTCCTTCCTCCCTTCCTCCCTTTCTCCCTTCCTTCCTTCCTTCCTTCCTTCCTTCCTTCCTTCCTTCCTCCCTTCCTTCTTCCCTCCCTTTCTTCCTTCCTTCCTCCCTTCCTTCCTCTCTTTCTTTCCTCCTTCCTTCCTCCCTCCCCTCCCTCCCTCCCTCCCTCCCTCCTTCCTTCCTTTTGTTCATACACTTGTGTCCATTTCTTTCCTGGAATTTTGTGTTCCTTTAGGTAGAAAAAAATTAGTCTTTTACACAAGGTTTATTTGTAAACTAGCTGCAAACATCTCTGATCTATTTAAAAACAAAGGAAGGGAGGTTAAAATACATTTCTCAAGGCCTCTCCGAAGTGAGTTGTTTCCCCCTGAGTGGGAAGTCCTGTGCCTGAGCCTTAGACCCTGGCTAGCTCAGCATATATTGCCCCACCCCCACCCCATAAAGTGAAGGAGGTGCCCTGTGCTCAGCCCAATCTTGCCCTCTGAGCCCAGGGTCTTCCACAGCAGTGTTTATGAAAGGCAGGGCAGTTTGTGCCTGAACCAACAAGGGCTTTTCCGGAAGGTTGCCCAAGGCCGCAGAGCTGAACAGAAACCGTGCGCTGCCTGTTGTGAACTGGCTGTGTTCTTGCGATTGGTTTGTGAAGTTCCGGGAATAGGGTAGAAGACGCACAGCTGAGACCTAGTGAGGACCAGATGCAGCGGAGGCGCTTGTCCAGTGAGACGGGAAGCACTAAGGGAGATTGTGAGTGCAAGTGGAGTGGGGTGGAGAAGGAGGAGAGGAGAGGAGAGGAGGGGAGGGAGGGGAAGGGAGGGGAGGAGGGAGGAGAGAGGAGGGGAGGGGAGGAGAGGAGAGAGGAGGGGAGGGGAGGGGAGAGAAGGGAAGGGGAGGGGAGGGGAGGGGAGAGAATGGGAGGGGAGGGGAAGAAGAGAAGGACCTATGATCCAGCTGTCTCGGAGAGGGAGGAAAGATGGGGACTTTTATTCTTCAAACTACTGTAAACTCGCGATCTCCCTACCTACGAGGCCGCTCTTACCTCAGTTGTCTAAACACTAGCTCAAACCTAATTTTGTCTTCTTTCATTCAGAGGTTGAGACAATTCTTCCTGCCTTTGCTGCCTCCTTAATCACTTGACCAACTCTCCTCAGGCAAAGAAGACTGGTAAGATGTGGCCCAAAGGGAAAGGTGATCACACCTAGGAGCTGATTTTCCCAGGCTAGCCCACTGTATCACTCATCAGGGATCTATCCTGGTCTCCCTTTGAGTGGACTTCCCACAGCTCTGAGCAACCACCTGAGTCCATCACAGCCCTCCCAGTTCACAGCAAATATGAAGCCCCAGAGAGGGATAGAACGTGACTTGGAGGTGCGGAGAAATGCCAACTGCTGTCAGGAAACCTGGCCCCGAAGCCGGATTACTCAAGTTCTCTTGGGTTTGCCAGGGCCTCATTCCAAACTGCCTGGGGCCCTTCTCTTCCACCCCACACGCTTCCCTGGGAGAGGGAAAGGGAAGCTTTTCCCGAGCCCGGAAAAGACAGAGGGTGTGAGGGAAGGAAGTCGTAGCTTAATTTGGAGATGCTAAATCAGAGTGTGATTGAATTCTGTTGGACAGAAACTTCCAGCACTTTACACTGCAGGAAATCAGAGAAAACTCCAGAAAGCTGAAGGCTGCTATGTGGGGCAACACAGCAAGACAGTCTCTCCTCCAGCCCAGAGATAGACAGCTTAAGGAGCGCCAGAGAGGGGCTGAATACTAAATTTCTGGGTCAGCCTGACATGTAAGATGGCCAGGCCAGCCAAGGGCCTTTCCCGTCTTTTCTTTTCCTCTCCACTGGGAGACTTTGCTCCAAGTATTAATCCCACCGGTTGAGAATAAGACCACTCCCACAATTTAAAGCCAAATTTACATCAAGCTTTAATTAAACACTGGCCAGATGGATGGGCTCTGGCCAGGTCCATCTCTGGATTTCCAGAAGATAGCCTCCAGTGTCTGTTTGCAGAGGCTTGAGTATTTTCTATCAGCTACAATAGCGGCAAGCATGCATCCTGACATATTTCCCACCTGTGAAACTCCAGCCCACATATGATTAAGCACATCCAGTGCATATGGGTCAAACAAACTTGTTTAGGGCAGTGAAAATGTATGGGTGGGTCTGGGGTAGGTCTGGATGCAGAATAGCATCTGGTACATAAAAAGCACTAACTATATTCTTGGGATAAATACATAAATTATGAGCCACCTGCTTTTGATGCATTCTTGAGGTAGACTAGCCTGGGCTATATCACACAAGCCTTTTGAAAAGGAAAATAAAGCAACACAAACAGAAGCAATAAAACCTATGAGCCAAACAGAGAGTAGAACAGAGGGAGACAAGGAGGTAGAAATCAAGCTAAGGTTTGGAGTGGACACATGGTATAGCTTTAAAATGTTCTCGGACAGAAGGCAGGGCATTGAGATGACTCTTGCTACCAAGTCTGACAAACTTGAGTTCCATTCCCTGAACCCACATGGTGGAAAGAGAGAATCAGCTGTCATTCATTGTCTTCTGAACTCTACACATATGCACAAATGAATAAATAAATGAATGAAAATTTTTAGAAGAAAAAAGTGGTTGTTTGATGGCGGCACACACCTTTAATCCCAGCACTTGGGAGGCAGAGGCAGGTGGATCACTGTGAGTTTGAGGCCAGCCTGGTCTACAAAGTGAGTTCCAGGATAGCCAGGGCTACACAGAGAAACCCTGTCTCAAAAAAACAAAACTAAAAAAGAAAGGAAGAAAAAACAGAAAAGGTATTCATGGTCTTGAGTCAAAGCATGTCCTCAGAACTTAGGGACCATAGCCATCAGCTGTAGCTGTAGTATATGAGGATCCACATCTCATTGACCACACATGACCCCACCCAGGTATTGGTCTATTGAATGCCAGGTCACACAGCATTCTTGTCTCAAGCTTCAGGAATTAAAGGCTGCAACATCCCCAATGTTAATGGCGCAAATGACTTTGCTGAGGGGTAAGTGACTTTGACAAGGGGTAAGTGACCTTGCTAAGGTTGCAGAGATTCAGGACAGGGGCTACCTCCTGGTAAGTTTTTCTGGCTCCACCAGACCCCCTGTCAAGGATTTAAAAAGACAGCTTTTCCTGGAAAAAGATCATTTGATGGCAGTGATTCATTAGCTCTTGAAACCACTGAGACTCAGCTGGGCTCTGCCCTGTGTCTTCTGATCACACCCAGCCCTGGAACTTCTTCTCAGTCTCCTTCTATTTCTCCAACACCTTCACCAAGCAGCCAGCCCCTGGAGTGTGTTTGCTTATTGCTTGAATCACCCTAGGGGTCCCCTATTTCCTCTTATTTCTTATTTTTATCTAAATTCCCAGAGACTGTGAGAATCTAGTTATTCTTTTCTGCAAGTTCCATGTCTTACATGGTGCACAGGGTAGCTGCTCAGTACTAGTGGGTGTTATTGCAGTGGGGGTTCAGCCCAAGCCCCCTCCCCCATCTCCCTCCAAACCCTGCTGCAGCTCAGAAAGCCTGCCAAATGATGACCTCTCCCCCAGAGATGCTCAAGACCACTCCCACAGGGATCCCCCCCAGAAACCAGACTCATGGTTTTGAAAGGTCTCCCTTTCCAGTCTCCTCTCGGGGGTGGGGGTGGGTGGGGGGGTGGGGGGCTGTATCCCTTAAAGGTGGGCTTTTTCTAATTCAGTTTGATTTGGTCTGATTTGCATTGCTGCATCAGGTGGAAAGGCTTACCTGGGTGGGGTGTAGAAACTTTTCAGATGCAAACAGATCTTGTTAGGATATGCAGCACAAGAGGGACATTTGGTGGACAGGGGACAAACACACCACCAGGCAGAACTTATGTAGAAAGTTTACTAAGAGAAGGGAAGAAGAGAGAGAGGGAGAAGAAGGAGAGGGGAAGGGGGAGGGGGAAGGGAAGGGGAAGGGGGAGGGAGAGGGAGAGGGAGAGGGAGAGGGAGAGGGAGAGGGAGAGGGAGAGAGGGACAGAAAACAGAGACAGAGACCTGCCTCCTCAGAGAAACAACAAAAAGAGAAAGTAGGCAGAGTTTGTCTCTTAAAGAGACCTTTTATTCCTGCACACAGAGCCAGGGGGTAAGTAGGCCAGGTCCCCAAGGGGCTGAGCCAGGTTTGCCTGGATGATAAGAGAACCACAGTCAGCCCTGAACTGTATGCCTGTCTGTACCTACCAGGCAAACAACCAGTGCTTGCAATTAGACCACTATTTATTATCAAGTATGTACAAGGACTGAAGAAAGCTCCCAAACTGAATTAAAGTCCAGCTAAATCAAGTTGGCAGATAAAACTCAGGAGATGGGGACTCCAGCTGGGATAGGCTGTGAGCCCCTTTACCTCTTATTTCCAGACTTTAACTTCAGGCTCCCTCCTTGCAGACTAATTCAGGAGTGAAAAATACCATATCTATAAATAGTGTTCACTGCTGGTATGTGGATGCCATGTGAATTTTTTGTTGATTTTTTTTTTTTTTTTTTTGAGTGGAGGCTCCAAAAACATTACATATTCAAGAGAAGATGACTTCATTGGTAAAATGCCTGCCACACAACAATGAGGACCCGGGTTTGAATCTCTAGCACCCTTGTAAAAGATAGTATGGAGGCACATAGATCCTCAGAGTTCACTGGCCATCAGCCTAGCCAAATGGGGTACAATGAGAGATGCTGTCTCAAAATGATGAGGGGGGTCAGTGATCCAGGAGTATATTGAACATTGACCACTAACCATTACACACATGTGCGCACACGTGAAAGTGTACACACAACACGTACATACACCACGCACCAAATAAGTCAATAAGATATTCAGTTAGGTAAGTGTTTTAACTAGGGAGAAAACAAAGCAAAAATATATCAGCCTAAGAGCCATAGACCATCTAACATTGAAAAACCCCATCACCGGGCACAATAAACCCTCTTTTGAGTTGTTAGTCAGGAGAGTCCAAGAGAGGCCAACACATTTGGAGATATTTCTAGTTCCCTTGGTTGCCTCCTAGAGATGGGAGATATTGTTATAGATAACACACACTTCAAACACAGGACCCTGAGGACCCAGGCTTGACCTGACTAAAAAGCCTCCTCCCTAAGGGTTACCTCTCATGTTCCCAGAAGGCACCATGCAAGCTTCAAGGGAGAAAAGCCATCAACAGTCCTACTCAGCTATGACACCAACGAACAACAGCGACCAGCACGGCTTGATAACCTTGAGGGTACAATAGTGGCAAGCATAACATGGTGGCAACCCACAGCTCTCTAATTGGACTCAAGGTCTGTTCAACAAGAGGGAAACCATGCCTGGTACTGGAAACCTAGCCAACTACCCAGGGCCTGTGAAGTCACCGATCTTAAAGGAAAACCTACTTTACTAAACCAACATAACCCCTAACTACATCCTAAATATTCATCCTTATTCCCACAGATAAGTGTAGTTCTCACCCTTCATCAAAGAAACTTCTCTTTGCAGCAGGCAGAGACTAATAGAAAAAATCCACAATGGATCAAAATGCAGAATTGTGGAGCCCAGTCTTAAATAATACGTCTATGAAAACAACTGTCACACTTAAGACCCAGGGGTCACTGCAGAAGAAGGAGTGTAAAGAGTGTATGAGCCAGAGGAACAGGATATTTACTGTCAGATTGTGTCTCCTAGAAATGTCAGGAGCTATAATCATGAAGTCTCACCAACATGGCTGTCTAAACATGAGCGGGACAAGGATGGCATGGTTGAGGCCCCCTCTATGTGCAAAAGCAAAGCCTCACAGGTCTCCACAGAGTCACTTAGGTTCCTCTGTTTCTTAAAACAAGGCCAGCTCAGGGTCAAAGGGAGAAGAAAGAAAGCCTTTGAATCTCTAGGGGAGGGAGTCAGGGGTGGGGGTGGGGGTGGCAGGTCGTGGGTGGGAAGGGAGTTGGCGGAGGGAGGGGGTGTTGGGATTGAGCAGAGTGTCCTGGCACACGTTAGGCAATTGCTTTACTTGTCCAACCTCCTCCCCTCGACTAGAAGACTGTCCTGATAATTCAGAGAGCTGAACTGACCTGAGGTGGGTTCAACTCTCGGGCCAAGGGTAATAGAACCAATGTCTCTATAGGGCCAGGAAGAAGGAAGACATACTACTGGTGGCCTGAAGCAGATGCCCCTAGGCTATCACTCAGCTTGTGGCTGGAGCCAAGGGGCCAGTCACTGTTTTCTGACAGTAGCTACAACCTCCCAGCAGGTCCTGGGTGGCTTTTAGAGAGAAATGTGGCACCCACAGAGACATTTAGTACCTGGGAGAGGACCAATAAATGCTGTACTCTGCTGAACCTATCGGTAAATTAGCAGTCCAAGGCGGAAATGTTTTCCTACAGGTTGTCAAAGAATCATTTTTTTTTTTTTTAAGTAAACATGTCAGATATAACAGTAGCATAACTCCTTGGGAACATGGAGGATAAAGCTATACCTGCATTCTCTTTTCTTGGCACTAGCTAACCTCATAGTCAAGTCTGTGGGTGGATTTAGTTAGGGTTCTTGGGAAACTGATAAGGGATGTGTTTGGCTTGGTGGGGCTGATCTGATTTTACAAGGCATGGCGTGGGGGAAGGTGGGGGAGCTTCCCAGTCTTTTGCAAAGGAGTCAGTTGAGGAAAACTGACTGGAGCCGGACCTTCTCTTGAGTCTCAGCAAACCAGATCATCTCCAACATGGGTGATAAATAAATACTGTGAGTGGCTTCGTTGGACCTCACGGAAGGCAGGTCTGGTAAAACTCTGGTGAGAGGAGCGTGCCAACCAGGCCTGAGTGGGAAACAGGGAGTCAGGTGAGAAACAAGAGGGAAAAGCCAGGACAGGCTGTACTAGGGTGTTGGGTGGTGCCAGTGTACTCAATAGATTTGTTTGTTGTTGTTGTTGTTGTGTTTGTTTGTTTGTTTCCTTTTTGTTAAAGAATCTTGTAAGTCCCTTGTCATAGTCGACTCCACTTGTCACCTTGACACACCTGGGAAAAAGGAACCTCAACTCAGGAATTGCCCTCATCGGATTGGCCTATAGGTATATCTATGGGGGTATCTTCTTGACTGCTAATTGATTTCGAGGGCTCAGCCACCATGGGTGGTGCCAGCCCTGGGCGGGTGTGCCTAGGCAGTTTAAGCAAATAGGAGCAAGTCCATTTGCAATGTTTTTCCATGGTCTCTGCTTTGGTTCCGGCCTCCAAGTTTCTGCCTTGAGTTCCTGCCTTGTCTTCCCTTGATGATGGAGTGGGTTCTGTAAACCAAATAATTCCCAAATTGCTTCTGGTCCACGTATATCACAGCAACAGAAAGCAGCTTAGGGTAGCCCTACTGCATGGCAGGTGTCGTGATCGGTCCTAGGGATGCAGCAGGACCACAGAAGCAGTTCTCATACTCATGAAATTGGCAGTTATCAGCCCAGAACACAATGAAGTGATAGCAACACGAAGTCAGAAGAGGAGACTTAGGCTATAGAGACTAAACTGAGCCCTAAAGGCTAGTGTTAGTCAAATTGGTTGCCCTGGGAATGGGCAGAGGTGTGGAAGTAAGAATTGAGGGAAATTTTTGTTGTTGTCTCCTCCTCTTCCTCCTCCTCTTCCTCCTCCCCCCTCTTCTCTCTCTCTCTCTCTCTCTCTCTCTCTCTCTCTCTCTCTCTCTCTCTCTCTCTCTCCTCTTCTTCCTTTGGTGTAAATAACAGCAATTACAAAGCTGGGAGGTTTGAAAGGAGGGGGCTGATGGATCAGAAGAAGGAAGTCTGGAGTCCAGCATTATGGCTCACACCTCCTAGATCCAGGTGGGTCCCTGGCTGATGGCTGTCAATACTCTTCTGCAGAGGTGGTTTTAACTCCTGTTCCCACCGTGACCCTGTGACTCCCTGAAGACCATTACATTTTGTTCACCCCCTTGTCTCTATGGTTCCCACCACAAGGCAGAAACTCAGAGAAATTTATGGAAGGAACAAATGGATGGGAAGCCAGCCAGTCCCCGGGCTCGTTTCTTCAGCTAAGGGACTGACTTACCCATCTCTGTACTAGCTTCTACTTCAAATGTTTAGAGTGCCCACCAACACAAAGGAGCTTTGCAGTGGTTGTGTGACCATAAAACCATTGACAAATAACTCTGGTCCTGTAGCCATACTCCCCAGGCTGGCCAGAGGTAACATTTTTCCATTTCACTCACTGATCCTTTCAAATTAGGTTGCACTTTCTGTTTGCCCATCTATGTTTCCTGTCTTCCAGTGGCATCCAAGCAAGCCCAGGACTTTGTCTACACTAGCACCTGCTCTAACTTGAGCTATACCCCTGCCTCAGAAAACTGGAATTCAGGATGCCATTAGCTGCAAATGGGAGGGGGAAAAAAATCTAAGATTTGTATCTGGAATATCGGTGTGATAATTAACACTGTCAACTTAACAGGATCTAACTCACCTAAGAGACAAACCTCTTTGAGTATCCGAGGGAAGTTCTAGATTGGGTTGAGTTGGGAAGATCCACCACTAAATGATATAGGTGACATCATTCCATGGTTTGGGGTGTTATACTGAATAAAAAAAGAGAAATCGGGGAGGATTGCTGCAAAAGTCCAAGAACCTGAGTTTGGGTTTAAAACATCCCCATAAAAAATTGAAGGTATGTTGTATGTGGTGATAATTTACTTATATAAAGCTTGCTTGAGGATTCAGAAAGCAAAGTTGGTTTCAAGCTATAGAGAACAGGCAGTGGTGATAAACATCTTTAAGCCCAGCAGCCAGAAGCTAGGAGGTGGTAGTACACTCCTTTAATCTTAGGACTCAGGATTAAGGATTAAACAGATCTCTGTGTGTCCAAGGCCACCCAGATCTATACAAAATTGATCCAGTCCTAAAGAGAAACAGCTCACACAAAGATGACCTCAGCACCTGTGATCATACACCTTTAATCCCAGCACTAGAGGGTTATAAAAGACAGGAGTAGGGTCTTCAGTACTCAGTATCAGGCATTCATTCTCCAGCCACATTGAGGATAGGAAGACATTGAAGTCTCAGGATTCTCCAGCCATGCCGAGGAGAGGCTTTAGTCTGAGGTTTGGGAGAGAGCTAGTGTCTAGCTGCTTTGCTTTTCTGATCTTCAGCTTGAAGCTTAATATCTGTCTGTGAGTCATTTATTTATCGTGTTATGGTGGTACACTCCTGTAATCCCTGTGCTAGGAAGGCAGAGATAGGTGGGTTCCCGGGGCTTGCTGGCCAGCCAGTATAGCAGAATCAGCTAGCTCAGGTTCAGTGACAGACCCTGTCTCAAAACTTAAAATGGAGAGCTATTGAGGGAGACACTGGACGTTGACTTCTGGCATTCACATGCACCCGAATGTCACAAGCTCACACAAACATTGACAAACACAACATACAAAAGTAAAATAAAATATAGAAAAAGAACAGAGCACCACCATCCATCTCTTTCTGTTTCCCTCCTGTGTAGGCTGTGCAATCAGCTGCCTCACTCCCATCGCGAGTACCCTCAAACTGTGAGCCAAAACAATCCCTTCCTCAAGGAAACTTGCTTTTGTCAGGCTAATGAGAAAAAGTAACTAATAGGTTGGTGTTTGCTTCTATTTTTTTTTTTTCATGGAGATTGTGCTGATCTTGTTACTGATAGCTACATTGCATTTATAGCTTTTGTAGTGTGACCTCTCCCATAGCTGGTGTTTTGGAATCCTTTACTGCTTTTACCTGCTACTTTCCCTGCCACATTATGACTCATTCATCCATTCTACTGACAACTCTTTCAACTAAGTGTCATCAATAGGATCTTCAAAATCAGATAGTATTCTTCTTAGAGTTTAGAATTTACTTACCCATCTCTTTACATAACTTTTGACTGTGAAAATTATGCAATTCATTTGTGCTAGGCATGAGCAAGCTTTATTGCACTGACTCGATGCCAGTTGAAAGACAAGGAGTTCCCTGTAGTTCCCATTTCCCTAATAAAACTCCAGTCACATGTGCGCTACCATAGCAGGCAAGGCTGAGTGTGGACTGCCAGCAAATTGGTTGTGTATATGCAGCAAAGGTGTACAGAGCACAGATGTTGAAACCAGCTTGACTTGCCTCCTCTTCTGTCAAGGAAACGGTGATGAACGGTGATTTCATCACCATGGAGACTGGGTTTAGTACTGTGCACACAGCCAGAGACACCTATTTCCATGTCCTGGCTGTCATCATGGCCAAGTCATCTACTCTATTTCACCTAGACATCCAATCTGATGTGAGGATAACAATACCGGTCCTGTCTACTTCCCTGGATGGTTTTGGAATCAACAGAAGTAATATTTTTGACAGCATTTTATGAACATCAAACTGGGTTTTTTTTCACATTTGAGTTTTTATTTTGTTTGTTTGCTTGCTTGTTTTAATCATTCTTTGTTGTGGAATAGTCTTTTTGTACACTGTGAAGATGTGTTGCTCTCATTGGTGTAATAAAGAGCTAAGTGGCTGATAGCTAGGCAGGAAGAGGTTGAGCAGGACTTGTGAACAGGAAGAGAGTGCTGGGATGGGAGATCACAAAGTTGCCAGGAGACTTTGGGAGAGGCAAGATGAGCATGCCAGGCTGAGGAAAGGTACCAAGTCACATGGTAGAAATAAGATTAAAAAATGGGTTAATTTATAATGTAAGAGTGTGGTGATATATTATTTATAATTTAATAGAGATTGCCTGAAGTATCAAAATGCAAAGCCAGCCATAATAGTTAGCTATAGAAGCTGGGCAGTGGTGGCACACACCCAGAACTCAGGAGACAGAGGCAGATGGAGCTCTGTGAGTCCAAGGCCACCTAGGGCTACACAAGATTGAATTAGTCTCATAGAGAAACAGTTCACACAAAGGAGATCTCAGTAACTAGGATCCCATGCCTTTAATCCTAGCTCTAGAGAGGTATATAACATAGGAGATATTTAGGCTGGGACATTTTGGTCTCCAGCCATGTTGAAGGCCGGATTGCTTCAGCCTGGGCAGAGGTAAGAGCTACTGCTGGCTTGGCTTCTTTGCTTCTCTAATCATCATCTTGAAGCTTGAACTCCAATACCAGCCTCTGGGTCTTTTATTATCCGTGCTACCTAAGAGCTAGTTCTTAACAAGCCTAAGCCATGGACCGATCATTTATAACTAATAATAAGTCTTTGTGTGGTTATTTGGGAGTTGGCTGGCAGGACAGAAAACTCTGCCTGCAGTCCTTCTTTCTATAGTAGTAATAGCTCCCTAAATGGCTTTCACATTGCCAGCCACAGTACCAGGTACTGGGGGCACAGGGAAAGTACATCTTTTTGACCTCTAAAAGTTGTGTGGCCTGGAGTTTGCAGTTAGATAAACTGATCCAGGGATCCAGTATGAGTAAAACCATCTAGAAGGACCCAGGCAAGGGCAAATACAGTAACACAGGTCTCTGGATGAAGATGGAGGGGAGGGGAAGGGAAAGTTGAGAGCTCTGGTCCTGAAACAGCTTTGCAGGTAGGACGGAGGTCAGCTTGGCCTGTTTGCAGAGACTCAGGCTGAGAGGAAGCCTGAGGTATACAAGTTTCTCCTGTCTTGGAGGCTATAAGATGTCCTGGGAGTCTTGATGGTTTGGCTGGAGAATATGAAGGCTACGTGGTATTTGGGCTGTAGGGAGGTGACACTCAGGATAAGGAGACCTGTCTGGGGGAAGATGAGAGCAGAAACCTCAAAACTCCTGTACCAGAGCAGTGGTCATGGAAATTCATATGCCATGGAGGCCTGATGGAGACCCCAGAAATGCATCAATGACATAGATGGTAGGGGAGGAGCTGCACCATGAGAAGTAAGTCCAGGGCCTTGCATGTGCTAGGTAAGCCCTCCTTAGGCACATTCACAGCTCTAGGTGGGATTCTCTGCTTGGTCGTGGGCACTGGTCATGCATTTTCAAGTTACCATATGAAGGTGTTCCATCAACAGCTAGTCCTTGATTTGGAGCTCAGGAAAGAATTATGGTTCTTTTGTTTTGTTTTTTAACATATTCTTATTAATTATTTGGGAATCTCACATTATGCACCCCATCACCCTCACTTCCCAGTCCTCCCAGGTCCACCCCCACTCTTGTCACCCCTCCTCCAGCAAAAGAAGAAGAAACAAGGAGACAACAAACAAACAAAAACAAGACCAATCTGTGTTGCCTATATACTCATTAAAGGGGTAAAACTCCCAGTGCCAGTCTCTTAAGGAAAACTGAATCCTTTCCCACCCACACCTCTCCCAGATGTCCTCAATTGTGGAGACCTACACTTCAGCATCCTTATCACAATTTTTTGAGTTCTCTTCACACAAGGTGGTGGTAGTGACACATGCCTTTAATCCTAGCACCTGGGAGTCAGAGGTAGACAGATTCTGCAAGTTCAAGGACAGCTTGGCCTATAGAGTGAGTTCCAGGACCCCAGGCTGAGAGATAAGAAAGTCATATCAAATCTAACCAAAGCGCAGACATTCATGGGCAAGGCCCTCTTAAAGAAAGGAGAGAAGGGCTGGAGTAGAGCCCTCTCTGCTCTTGCAGAGGACCAGGGTTCAGTTCCCAGCACTTATGGATGGCTCACAAGCCATCTGTAACTCCAGGTCCTAGGGATCCGGCACCTTCTTCTGTCCTCCAGAGCAATCTGCATGGTTGTGACACACAAACACTCTGCTCTAGGCGAGGTGTTGGGGGGAGATAGGAGGAGGCTTAGCGCTAGCCCTCAGCTCCCGAAGTTTCTATCTCTTTCTAGTAGTGCTACTTACTGACTGGGGACTGAGAGCCCCTGGGCCTTCGGAGACAGCACAAATCCAAACTCTAGGCAGAGGAGAAAGGGAAGAGGAGGATGAGGAGGATAAAGATGAGGATTATTAAAATTTCAAAGTAAAGCCATTCAGTGGTGTGTACGTCTTTAACCCCAGCACTTGGGAGGCAGAGACAGATGGATTTCTGTGAATTCAAGGCTAGCCTGGGCTACAGAGTTCCAGGACAGGTAGGACTACACAGAGAAACCCAGTCTCAGAAAAACCAAACCAAAATAAAACAAAAACAAAACAAAGTCGATGCGTTGTGAGTCACATGTCAATGAGGGGAAAGAGGGTAGAATTCGGAGCACACTGCTTGAGAAACAAGAACAGGATTGAGGAGCCAGGAAAAGATGGGCTTAAGGGAAAAGACCAAGAGATAAAGGAGTTGGGGAGTAGATGATCCCAAGGACATGGTTTTACTTGAGAGAGGAGGAGCAGTGGTTTGGCAAGGCTTCACAGGAGGCAGAAAATGTGTCTCCTCTCTCCATCCCTCCAACCCTAAGCCACTCTTCTGATCTGGTTCCTCTCCAACTCCTCATACCAGTGCTGAGTGTCATCAAAGCCTCTGAAGACAGGCAGTACCAGGTGTGGGGGAGGAGCTGGAGGGAGAGTCTCCTTCATTCAAAACAGCAGGTTCCAGAGAGTGGCAAGGCTGAGGAGGCGAAAAGCCTCCCTGGAACATGTGTTTTACCTGATGGGGGTGGAGGAAGCCTTCCTGCAAGCCTTGGATCCTTGCTTCAGTTCTAGTCCTCATTAAAGAGTCACAGAAGTAAGACATTCCTGAGCACGGTAACACCTGTAAACACACACACACACACACACACACACACACACACACACACACACACACACAGACACGCATGCACGCACGCAGGCACGCACACACACACACAGACATGCACACACGCGCGCGCGCACACACACACACACACACACACACACACACACACACACACACATGCACGATCTCATCCTAGGAAACAATTGCCATGCAGGGCTGTTGCTTCTGCATTTGCTCTCCTCTGGCTCTGTTAAGGAATAATCCTGTTTTATGGTTTGATGCCTTAGGGATAAATTTTATAACCATATATCCATAGGGAAAAGCTGATGGAAGACAAACTCTACCAGGAAGAACCACGTCTGGCGTGGTATTTGTCAATCCTAATAGGTTTTCTCTAGACTGGAGTTTTTGTAAACTAGATCTATGAATTGTTGACTAAATTATAAAGTAGGCAGAAAGTAAAGACGGATCACACTTATGAGAAAAAAGCATTTAAACAAAACTTATTCCTTAGGCAGCGTGGCTGTCACTCAGCTATACGTGCGATTTAGAATGAGAAACACACAGAAACAGGAAGGGTAGTCACAGTGAAACCTTACTATTAATTTCAATGGCAAGTATTTAAATGACACCACACTTTGTGTTATTTGTAATTATATATATATATATATATATATATATATATATATATATATATATATATAATGTGTGTGGGGGGGTGCAGGTGTCCCAGAGGTTTCTAATCCCAGGGAGCTGGAGTTACACAGGGTTGCCAGCTGCCTGATCTGGGAGCTGGGAACCAAACTTGGATCCTGCTCCTAACTGCTGGAACATTTCTCCAGCCCCTTACTGCATTAATTTTATGAAAGTGAGTACTTTTATAAACTGAATTCAGACTCATGGCAAGTATGTTCAAAGTGACTGTTGTACCTCTTGGATGTTTAAAATTCAATCTTTCACTAATTCAGACTGGCATTCCTGTTTAGCCAGACTCATTCATTAAGTCTAGTTAATTAGGCAAATGAACTAGTGAGGGAAGCCTAGACAGTTGAAAAGGAAGCCCGACCCCCACCAGCAGCTCGCATTCTCTTTTTGGAAAAGAGCTGGAGTGGATGCAAAGAGTAGGGAGGAAGGGAAAGTGGTATGGTTTCCACTCTTCCTCCTCTGATAGTCACAGCAAAGGATAAGCTCACAGTAGAGGAGAAGGGAGCAGATTCTAGGAGCATGGCTTTCCTCCAGTGTGCTAGCTTAGTGGTTCTTAACATTTTGAATGCCACCACCCTTTAGTACAGTTCCTCAGGTTGCAGTTACCCCAACCATAAAATTATTTTTGTTGTTACTTCATAATTTTAACTTTGCTACTGTTACGAATTGTAACGTAAATATCTGGTATTTCCCAATGGTGTTAGGCAACCCCTCTGAAACAGTAATTTCAACTCCAAATGGTTCATGACATGACCCACAGGTTGAGAACCATATGGCTAGATGAGTCTTACTATCATGTCATGTTTCCAAGAATGTAAAGTATAGCATTCTTTCTTTCTTTTTCTTTTTTTCCTTTCTTTCTTTCTTTCTTTCTTTCTTTCTTTCTTTCTTTCTTTCTTTTTTTAATAACGGTGAGTTACAGGGTCCATACTTGAGGTCACAATTTATATATATGTATGTAATGGTGGACATAAAATAATGTCAAGGCCTTGGCTGAAAGTCCTGAAGTTTGCCTCAGGCATGCCGTGTCAGGGACTATGGAGTTGGAAGAACTTCAGATGATCCCTGATGTATATAGCCCTTCCACCTTGCTGGTTGGGAAAGCAGACCTCAGAAGCTTAAGTTGACCCCCCTCAGCATCTCCTAGGAAGCCAGTAACTTGGTACTCGGAGCCACATTTCCTGACTCTCAGTCCCTTCCCTTGACAGTGTTGACTATGCTCTTTCAGGTGACAGTATGTTTTTAAGACTCTGTGACTCTGGTTATTGAACCCAGGGTCTCACACACAATCAGCAAGGGATCTAAGACTGAACTATACCTCCAATCCACAGAATGACTAATCTTGAAGTTAAACATTTGACAATACTTTTTCCTAGGTAGACTTTGACTAGTTATTGATTATACTGGTAATGTCTAGTGTCACAAAATTAATGATAACAAGGAGGGTCAAGCTATTGCTTGCTATACATAGTCTTCTTTGTACTGGCACCAAATAACATATCCCCTTTTACAACATTTGACATACAATGAGTTCAATTATTTATTTTTCATCCGAGTCTCTGGCCAGCCAGGCTGTGTTTTAGCTGCAGAAATCATGCCTTTATTCCTCAAGAACCTGGTTCAATAACTATGGAATGAATGCATGACATTTAGAAACAATAGAAGAAATTGTGGTCTCCCCATGGTCTGGTACAATGACGAGTAGATGCTAAGAACACTGGGTAAAGGCCATGGTTAGCTTTCCTACCTGGCGAATAATATACTTGCTGTGGCTGTTTGGGCAGCACAATGGCTGACGCACACTATGGGCTTTCTCATGAAACACTATTCTAGAGGCTTCAGTTGCATTTACTCACCTTGCCCTCACAGCCCTCTGATGCACTGCTTGCCTTCATGAACTTTTTTATCTATACATGGAACCTAACCAAATTGAGACACTGAGCTAATGGCATGGTACAGGCTGATAGTCCCAGCTCCTGGGGAGGCTGGGTAGGAGGATGGCATGACCTGAGGAACTGGAGGCCAGCTGGATAAAATAGTAAGGTATTTCAGAAAACAAAACAACAACCAAAACAAAACCCATAGCACAAACAGATCGGATGATTTGACCTGAACTCAAACAGACACAGGTCATGTGCTTTCAACCCAATGGGTATGTTTCAGTAAAGCAAGAACAGAGACAGGGAAGTGAGGCTACCCTTCCCCTCTCTGGCCATGAACAAACCTTGTATTTAAATTTTTAAATGCAAAAGTGATAGTAAAATTAAAAATTCCCCATCTACACCTACATTTTTAATTGTTTCTGTGTTTTCTTTAACCAACCTAACTCCATTTTTGGTGTTTTCAGACAATGTGTCAGGTAGCCCAGGCTAGCCTAGACTACTTATCTGAAAATGGCCTTGAACCCCCTTTTCCTCCAACTCCCAAGTGCCTCGAAGGGATTGTTGGAGAATGCCACCACACTAGTCTCCTTCCTTCCTTCCTTCCTTCCTTCCTTCCTTCCTTCCTTCCTTCCTTCCTTCCTTCCTTCTCTTCTTCTTCTAAGTTAAACCATTTTATTAGAGAAATTAGGACAATCAAACCCTGCCCTCCAGGCAGGCAGCAGGAATCTCCAGCTCCAGTCAAGCCCGCTCCAGACAACAGCAGGGCACACTTGGGGACACCCAGCGCCTGACTCTCCTTGTGTTGAGTTTTTCACCTCCCTGCTTCAAGGGGAAAAACTTCCCTAGTTTCCTTGCCAGTAAGAACTCATCTATCTGTCTGGGCGCCCTCTGTTTAAACTTCAGTCCTGGCACCTAACACATCACGCGTGGGATGAGTCACTAGCGGGTCTGTCTCGGTGGCTAAACAGGGTTGTGTCGCCACCAGGGTTGTCATCTTAGTGCCAGCTGCAGGCTGCGGGGAGCCTAGTGGAAGCTCAAGGTGCTGAGAACCGAAACTCCCTTTCTTAGGACGCCCAGCAAGCATCCCAGTCCGGTTCAAGGCATTTGGGGGGGGGGGAGGGTCCGAGTGGCTCCTGCCTGCCCTCTCCTGCCCGGCCAGCCTGACTCCTGGCGGAGCTCTGCCGGCCTCCGGTGCCCCGGTCCTGGCCTCCGCCCAGCTCTCCGGCTTCTAAACGCGGCCCGGAGCTACCGGGGGAGCTGGAAAAACACTGGCAGGCCGCCCCACCCCCAGGCCTCCCTCGGCGGGCCGGGCGGCCGCGGCTCTGCGGCTGGGGCCTGCTGCCTGGGCGGCGCTGGCCTGGGGCGGGGAAGCGGGGGCGGCGGCCTGCCTGTCAGCGGGAGCGGGCGCGGGCTCGTGTGTCAGCGGCTCCCGCCCCTCGCCGCCCCCGCCGCCGCCCGCCGGGCCTCCCGCCGCCGCCGCCCGCCCTCCCCGCGGCCTGGCAGGCTGCCGGCTGCACAGGCGGGGGTTCGCGCCGTTCTCACGACCTCTCAGGTTGCCTGAGCTCATCTGGGAGCTATTCATTTCCTGCCAGAAAGCAGCCGGGCCTGCTGAGCGAGCCACCTTGGCCGCAGGGCCGCCGGGGCTGGCCGGTGTGGCCGCCCTGGGCCGCTCCCGCCCGGCCGCGGTCCCCGAGGCCTCCCAGGAACCCCGAGCCACCCGGGGCGGGCGGGCTCGCGGCGGGGGCACTTCGCCCGCCCATCTGGTTGCACTTAGAAGCCCGGAGGAAGCTAGCGGCGGGTTGTTACCGGCCAAAGGGTGTGGGGAAAGTTAATTGACTTTAATGACAGGTTCCCCGTGACGATGAGGGGGTCCAGTTAAACCTCTGGGTCCCCACTGCAGAAACGCGTGGGGGTGGGGAGGGATGAGACCCGAGGAGGGGGCGAGCTTCAGTTGCTCAACCAGGCTCAGGCCCTCACTTCTCCTCGGGATGATGCTAGAGACCTCGGGAGAGCCGAGGCCCTGAGGGTCTCCAAGGAGAGGCTTCCTAAAGGCCTCAAGGACAAGAATTTGGAGATATGCTATATCACTGGAGAGATCAGCCCTGCAGGAGCTGGAAGAGGGTCCAGGCAGCTGGGTGTGCCCTGAGGCAGTATAATTAGGCCAGACCCAGAGGACCTGCTGGGAGGACAGAATAAACTGCGGTGCTTCACCTCTCCCCCAGCTACTTATTTAAGAAACAGCAGGGATGCTGGAGGCAGCAGTGTCTAAGAAATAAATCTATTCAGTTTATGAACTTGGACCTGTCCTAGAGAAGGGAAATGACTTATCCAAGGGGATGCCTTGAGTTCAGTGACTTTCAAGAACACGACTGTCCCCAGATGGACGTAGTCTTTCTTCCACCCCATATTGCACCGAAAAGGCGTCATTTAATGATGTGTACCCAAGTTAGGGTTGGGGGAGGCCCTCTTCTCAAAGAACAAACAGTGGTTTCTGTTTCTCTAACTTTCTTAGTTTCTTTGGGTGATGCTGTGTATACTTTTGGTGACATTAATAAAGATGCATGAAGAAATTGAAGTTTTCTTTTTAGTTGTCCGCCCCCCCACCCCTTCTCGGCCCTGTAAATGTTATAAAATTGAAATTCTAATGTCTAGATTATTTCTGCCAAAGAAGCTAAGAACTCTTGGTGGGGACAGAGGACCGGGTTTACCAGATTTTAGTATTTGAGCTTGGGATGGGTGTTTTAATGGAGCAAATTTTACTATGTTTATCTTTAAACAAAAGAGAAAACGGGAAAAAAAATGGAATGTCAAAGAAGAATGTTTCTTTGTGTTTCTTTGGTAAAGGGTGTGTTAGACACCTTTCCTGTGTACAAAATAAGGCAAATAGGAGCCAAATTTTCAATACGATCTTTTAAACCTCTCTCTCCAGGAGTCGAGGCTGAAGGTATTGGAAAGAACCGACTGCTGTCTGCTAGGTCACCCCTGTGGTAGAGCCGCACTCCACACTGGCCTGTGGGAAAGGCTGGAGCCAGGCGGGGGAGAGGTAAGGCTTTTGAAACAAGACAGAAAATCGTTGGCTTTATCTTTGTTAGGAAAGCTTCAAAGATTGATCTCTCCCGCCTCATCCTTCTCCCAGAAGCCGCTGTAGGGAAAGGGGGAGGGGGTGAGAGGCAGGCGGGCGGGCGGGCAGGCGGGCGGGGCGGGGGCTGGGAGGAGGATTGCCGGGCGGTGGGGGAGGAAGGGCGCGCCGGCCAGACCCACAGCGCGGCTGATGTGTCTGGTCTCGCAGGGCTCGTGGTTTTCATTTCCCCAACACCTGGATGCAGTCAAACACCTGGCCAAATCTGACAAAATCTGACAAGCCTTTGTGATGGGATTTGGAAGAAATTCCCTGCAGATCCTGGCACAGTTTAAAGCTGTCCGCTTTGAGTTAGGACTTGTTAAGGAGGGTTGTGTGAGCTGAAACCCGAGACAACCCTTTTGCTTCTATCTGGAGCCCACATCTTGCCTGGAAATGGGGCATGACCAAGCGAAGGGGTCGCTTGCTGTTTGTATTAAAAGGGGAAAACGGCCTGTGTGCCTGCCAGCGCGGCCCCCACATGCTTTCTCCATTAAAGTCAAGCACAGAAACTTATCAGAAACACATGTCTGCTGTTAATCATCTGGCCCGGGCTCCACTTGGGAGTCTAACTAGCTGTCCCATGGCAGAGGGAATCTGTTGACCTTTTCAGCTTGCTTGAAGAGGGTGCAGAGAGGCAGTTAAAGCTTTGTGTCGCGAGTGCTAGGGGATGCGCAGCTGCACCTAAGGATGGGCTAATGAAGATCCCAACACTCGAGGAGGAGGGCTGCATTGGCTAGGAGGTTTGTGGCTACCCCAGGGAGTTAGAGTTGCCCTTAACTACCTTTCAGAAGGCACAAAATAAGGAGTTTGTCTTTAAAAGCTTTTCTTATCTTTCCTTTCTTCTTTCTTCTTTTTTCTTCATTTTCAAATGAATTTTCATAAATTAGGTCTTTTTAGTTTGTGGAGTGTTGGTGAAAAAGGTTTGATGGTTTCTGTTTAAAACGTTATTATTATATTCTAAATTCTATTTCTGGGTTCCCAGACAAAGTAATTGAATTTCAAGATACCCCTTTTACAATTTTTGAAATAACCAGTTCTAAAACATAAAAGCCTTCACTCTTTTATTATACTTTCTCCAATAAACTTCCCCAAAGGAAGATATTTTAAGAGCATTTTCAAACATCTTTGGCATCACATAAAAAAATCTCGTGTAAAAAACGAAATGTCATCTCAACTTTTATAATACAAAGGCGCAATCCAATATGAACATATAAAATATATACAAATGCAGTGCATGGTCAGTCACTTAATACAGCTCTCTACAAAAAGTAACTTTTTAGAAATTAAAAAAAAAGCAACAAAGTAGCCACCAAATTATAAAAGTCTTCTCTCCTAATATCCAAGTTCGTTTTTAGTGTCCGTCGGGAGAGAGGTGGGCTAGGGAGTTTAGGGTGAGCAATGGCCTGAGCCCCTCAGTTCCGCCAGGGCCTCCACATGGAGTCCGCAGTGAGCGAGGAACCGCTGGAAGGAGACACTGCGTTAGGACCAACCGAGGTCCCGCTGTTGCTGGTGTAGACCGGGATGACCGGGCCGCTGTGGGCGAAGGCCCCGTTGGGGATGAGGAAGGCAAATTGGCCTTCAGGAGCCGGAACCACCTGGAAGCCGCCAAAAACCTTGGCAGCCTCTCCAGCCTGGCTGCCCAACTTGCAGGGTGCGCTGCCGGGAGGGGGCGCCGCGCCCCCGGGGATGGGCACAAGCGGTGGCGGCGGCGCGTACGGCGCGTGCTGGGGGCCGCCGGGTCCTGACGGGGGCGGCGGCGGCGCCTGCAAGGCTGGGTGCGGCTGCCCGGGGTAGGTCATGGCGTTGATCTGGGTCATGCAGTTGGCTAGGTGGCCCAACAGCCGAGTGCGCACCTCGGTGTTAACGCCCTCACACGTGGACAGGAAGCGGGTCACCTCGTTCATGCACTCGCTGAAGCCGGCGCGGTACTTCCCCAACACGCTCGGGTCTGTGCTGAGCGCGGCTGCAGGCCAGAAGGAGAAAGGACGGGTCACCGAACAGCCCTGGCCCCGGGGCCACTGCCTCCCGCCCTGGGAGGTCCCCGCTGCGAGCCTCCGGAACCACCTGGGGTTGGGAGGGTGGGGTAGACTAAGAACAGCCAGCTCCCTTTCTCTGGATTGGCGACATAAACCAGGACACTCCCTCCATTTAAACCGATCTCAGCTCCAGATCTGCCACCTCTAGCCCCGCGCGCGACGTGACCTTGGGCAATGCCACCCAAGGCGCCTTCCAAGTCCCACTTGCCCTCCTGCAGCAGCGGTTGGACGGGTGACCCCTAGCTTCTCTCCAGCCCCAAACCGCCGCAGTCCTACGTCCCTTCGTCCTCACCAGCTGCCACCACAGCCAAGCCGCCCACCACCCTCTCGGCTACAACCTCTCCCTCCCTTTCCGGAGCAGTAACAACTTGGGAGTTGTGGCTATAAATAAGACCCAGACCGTGGGAACGCGGAGTGAGCCAAGGCAGTAAAATGTAGCTGAATGCCTCTCACAACCGCGGGCGGAAGTCTGGAAGAAATCACCGCGGGCCGAGAGGGACACCCGCAGAGAGAGGGGACGCACGCGCGGTCCTCACCGGTCATCTGCGCCCGCTGCAGGTTCCGGAGGTGCTTCACTGTCATTTCCAGAATGTCTGCCTTCTCCAGCTTGGAATGCCGGGAGCTCTACGCAGAGGAATCAAGGGAAGAAAGTGAGACCCCCACGCTTGTCAACTGCGTCTTGTTCTGAAGGTCCCCAACCCCGCCCGCATGCCCCACATCCTAGGGCCCGGCGGGACCTCCCTCCCGCTTAGGGGAAGGCTGTGCTGGAGGGGTGAGATCCTCACATTTCTTTGTGCCTGAGAAATACCACTGCATTCGTTATAATAAAAATAATAGTAATAAAGCATTGCTTACTTACATCTTTCTTAAGTGCATCCAAAATCAGTGTTTTCAGCTGGCTCAGGCTTTCGTTTATTCTTGCTCGTCGCCTCTTCTCCATGATAGGCTTTGATGACTGCAAAGGGGGGAAAAGCGGAGATGGGGGTTGAATTCCCACGGGATCTGCCATATAACCCCCGAGGTTTTTAAGAGCGGAAAGTAAAAGGAGCCCTTTCGCGCTCAACCCACTTAATTTCTAGGAGCTTCAGAGAGACAGTCTTACCTTTCTGTGCTCAGAGGCGGTCTTTGGTTTGTCCGGTGTCGTGTTGACACTGGCTGGGGTAGCAGCCACCGGGGAGGAGGAATTTTTCTCCATTATATCAGCTGGCATTTTCTTTCTTTCTTTTTTTCTTCTCAATCCCCAGAGAATTGTATTTTTGGAATCCACGCAAAAAATTATATTTTTTTGCTTATGCCCCTTTAACTTGACTTTCTTAAGAAAAACTACTGAGCAACTCAGGGTTTAGTATGTCTTAAGGCTACTTAGTGATCGGTAGCGCTATTCCAGGACCAAGGAGAGAGGTAGATGGGGGATTCCGCTGTTATCAGCACCAGCTCCAGATCCTGTATGATCCGCAGGCCCTGGCGGCCTCTATATATATCTGGGACTGCACGCGAACGGCTCGTGTGAAACTTCCCAAACTTTCTTTCCCACAGTAACTTTCAGCCAATGGGAGGAAGAGACACGCGGCACCGCTCGTGGACTGCGCCCCCCCATTGGCCGCCAGGCACAAGGTCTGGCGGCCAATGGCGCGCGCCTGAGCCCGGGGCACCGGAGGCTACAACGTCAATCAAAAGGATTTTAACCCTTTGCTCCCTCTCTCGGCTTTGCTTTAGAGAGGACTTTCCGCCGTGCCTTTGGTGTAGTCTATTTCTTTTGTGGGCAGGTCTTTGGATTTTTATTGTCTTTGCCACGTGCAATATGAGCTCTTTGTATAGTAAGTTCATTTGAAAAACATTTTTGAGAAAATATAGGCCAAGACAGAATTTAAAGCGAGGGAACTCGCGCGCAAGGGTGTGTTACTCTAACGCCTAAAGTGAATTCCCTCTCTAATTCTGTATGTTCAGGGGAGTGAAAACTGCTCATGTGTGTGGAGGAAACAAAACCAAACCCCCAAACTATTCACTACCTTACCCCCTACCCCCACCCCCCCGCAAAAGAGAAATGCCTTCACAGGCAGTTTTTTCGGAGCAAGGTGGCTTTTGGATGCCTGTCTCCCGCCCCCCCCCCCAGCCCGCTTCTCATTGCTCTCCTGGGAATGGGGCATTGGACCTCACGCTTCTCCAGGAAACAATCAGAATAATTTCCTACTGGGCAGAAAGGAAATGGAATTTCAAATGAAAAATGAACAAGAGGGGCTTTGATAGCAATGCCACAGGGGCGCGCGCGCTCCCTCGCCACTCTATACCTTTCTCCCCCGCGGGCTCTCGGTTGGCAGTACGGAGGGGCGGCGAGCCCGGAGCCGGCCTCTCCCCACCTCGCCCTGCGGGCGGCCATAGGCGGCCTCAGCGCCCGGCGTGCGAGCCCTTTAAGAGCTCCACCAGCCGAGCTGCAGTTTGACATCAGCCGGCCGGCGAGGGCGCGCCTGGAGTCGGAGCACGTGCCAGGATGTTTTATTGCCGCCGCGGCTGCGGCCGGACCCAGAGGATGTGTGTGTGCGTGCGTGTGTGAGTGTGTGTGCGCGCGCGCCCCGGGGGCAGGGAGGCAGGGAGGCGGGGGCCGGCGGCGGGCGGCCGGGAGCGGGGGCCGGCTCTAGTCCCCGGGAGAAGCCAAGAAGGTAAATAGCAGCTGCTGTGCTCGAGCCTGGGAAAACCCCGCCCCCTGCGCCTGGCCTGGGCTCATTGGCGCGCGCTGCGTGTGGGGTGTGTGTGTGTCGTGTATGAGTATGTGTGTGTGTGTGTGTGTCTGTGTGTGTCCGGGGCCCCCTCCTCCGGCCCGGGCCGGCCAGGAATCCGTGGGGGTGGAGGGTCGGGTCCCGGGCCCCGTGCTAGCCTCCCCTGCCCCCCCCCAAGTCAGCCCTTCTGGGTGGGGCAGCGATCGCCCACGGGTGGCGAGCAGGGGAATCGTGACCCCCCCTCCCAACTCCAAGCAATCCAGCCCGGACTCTGATCTTGGGGTTTGAGCGCGGCAGAAACCTCCCCGGCGACTGCAGCGGGGGGAGGGACCCGGGCGGCCGCCGCGGTCACGAGATGCCTGACCGCACTTAGGAAGCGGCTGGGTCAGCCTCCTGCCTCCGCTCGGCGGCTGTGGTTACAGAGGCTTCGCGCCGCCCGCCCGCTCGCCCGCCCCTTCCCCGGGTCCCTCGCCGCATCCCGAAGGCCGCCGGCGGACGGCGGGGAAGAGACGGGCGACTGCGTGCTGCCGGCTGGCCGGGCCGCGCGCCGGGAGGAGTCGCCGCCGCCGCCGGGTGCCACGTGGCGGGCGCCGGGCCGGGAGCGCCAGGGCTCTGGCGGCGGCCTCCCTGGGGGATTTGCCGCGCGGCGCGGGCGGCGCGCGCTGCCCCCGGCGGCTGCCTGCCTCCCTCCTTGCCTGCCCCCGGTCGTCTGCCCCTTGCCTCCACCCCGGTGTTCCCAACCCCTTGGCATTTCCCGCCGCCCTGAACTCGGGGCGGCTCGCGATCCCAGCGCGTTGTTTGATCCCCGCCCCCCAGTTTTTCCCGCGTCCGGGAGGCCTGGCTCACAAGGCACACACTGTGGTCCCTCCCTTCCCCACCCCCACCCAGAACCCCCACTGAGATAATGTGAATGATTTTTCCAGATCTGGTCCGGGATGAGATGCAGTGGTTCGTTGACTGCATGACCTTGGGCAAGCCCCTCTCTCTTTTATGATGGGACGGCAGGCACTGTTAAACCCGGGGATTACCAGGATGAGAGATACAGTGGCCGCTCCCTTGGAGTAGTCAACCAACTGTGGAGGCGCAGAGTCCGACTTTCTGACCAGTGCCTGGGGGGTTCTGTTTTTCCTTTCTCTTGGGGGCTTAGATGGTGTTCTGAGGGGCGGAGGTCATCCCGAGGAGTGTCTTCGCAATACGAAGCCACACCTGCTTCAGGTGTCGAACTAGACTGAGTGGCCTTAGAAAACCCGCAGCCAGATACCTGTATGGGTATGGCTGCCATCTGTAGATTTCCCAGACGATTCCCCTGGGAGAGCCTTTAAGAGAAACAGTAGACAAGAGTAAAATGACGTAGAGAAAGAACCCAGGAGAATTAGTCATACGGTTAGACTGTTGTGGTAAAGTCACTGGTGGAGAAGATCTGTGCTTTGTACCTCAGGAAAATATGGCTGAGGCATTGGAAATATGCTGAGTCATGGGCTGAGGAGGAAGGGAGTACCCGTCGCATTTAAGGCACAGATCCCTGGAACCGCCTTTATTCAGGATGTGTGGAAGGTCAAGGAAGGAGTTCGAGACCACCACAAGACCCTTAGACATCCTGCTTTATAATAAAGGACTCCGAACGCCACAGCCACAATAGGTTCATAGTGGGGAAAAGACAGAAAGATGATCCTGACAAGTATCAAGGGTGGACTGCATGATCAGATTGCTCCTAAGTAACAGAAACATGTAGGCTGACATGCTACCTGCTTGGTGCAGGTCACCTGGTCGCTAACCATGCACGCCACTGGCCTGAGTTAAAAGAAACTTGGTTTGCCCTGGGTGTAGTTCTGCGATCTTACAGGGTTCTGACCTTTTCACTTTCTAAGCCTCTTTCCTGCCTCCAGGGACAGCCCTCCCCAGGTTTGCAAGGAACTTTTATCTGGGGGGGGGGGCAGACTTGCTTTATTCACACTTGGTCTGTTGCCCCTTTGCGGAGGTGGGGGTGGGGGTGAAGTTGTAGTGTGTGTGTGTGTGTGTGTGTGTGTGTGTGTGTCCATTGCTGGAGAGTGGGCTGCACCCTATCTTGTTCTGAAGAAATGGTAAACAATGCCTTCTTTGTTGCTCTGCAACCTGGACCATTGGGGTAGCACTCTCCCTCCTTTCATATTCTAAGCAGATGGTAAAGTGGTGATGACTGAAAATTGTCACTTTTTAAGTGGTGGGACTTAACTGTGTTTTTGAAATTCTCATGGTGAAAGGTGATGAACCTGTGGAGTTGTCCTTTCTGCTGTGCCCCCAGCAAACATAAGCCTCTTTAAAAACTCCTCCTAAGTCTCTGACTTAAAAAAAAAAATATCCTCAACAACAAAACCACAAATTCACCGGCACAGAATCTCTTGGGGACAACTGTCTGGGAAGCATTTTTAACTGTATCCAGGTTCCTACCCAAACCCTTTGAAGCCAGTGCCTTCTGCAATAAAGTCTGTTATGACTTTGGTTGCTGTCTGTTCTGAACCTGGCATGCCAGTTGTCCCTTCTAATATTTCTTGTCTGTTTCTATTGCCACTAGGGCTTTAGCTCCTGGCAGGTGCATGGAGGATGAACAAGTCAGCTAGGGTCTCCCAGTATAGCCTCCAGCAGCCCCATGGATCAAAGAGTTAACCACAATTAATTTATTGTCACTTTAGGAGTATTCACACTGGTAGAATAAGCAAGTGACTTCACATACACACTTTAGATAGAGGGACGAAAGGCCCATGTGGCCAAAAATTATGCATACATCTATACACTGCCCCCTCCCAATAAGATTCAAACGCCATGAAGGCCCTGACTCTTGGCTCTGCTTTGCTAATGAACTTGTAGATGAGTTTTCAGACTCTTATCCTGGTCAGTGAAGGTATATCAAATTGGTGCTGTCCACCCTCCCTTCGGGGCAATGAACTCAAAATCCAGAAAGACTGTTTTGAACATTTTTTTTTTGGCCATATTTTACTCCCAAAGCAGGAGGAACACGGAGTGGGAGGGGGGTGTTTTGAGTGGAGGTCTTTTAGCTCCCAGTGTGATGTCTATAAAGTAGAATTTGCAAACTACATCATACCCAGTAATCACAACTAGGGGCTGCTCTGTTGCCTGCCTGTGTAACCCATCACCCATGAGGGTGACTTCTCTCACCTGTTTGCTTTTAGAGCATAAAGCCTAGAAGAGATTCCCCCTTCCCCCTAGGTTTTTGGGAATGTTTTGTGGGTTTGTTTTAGAGCTAGGGAAAGGGGGGTGGTGGTGGTATTTTGCCTGAGGACTCAAAGCTTTTTTTCCCCCTTTTCCTTCGCATGACTGACTTTCTCACACTCAGATTCCCTGCAGCCTGCCAGAGACTGGGTTGCTGCCTTGCCAAGAGCTATCCCGGTAGGGTTATTGAAAGAGTTTTGAGTAAGTGCACATGGGGCGGGTTTCTCTCCTCCTCTCTTACCTGCCCTGCACCTGTACTGGGCCCAGCCCCACACATATCACCTGATCACAGCCCTTTCAGACTCCGTGAGAAAAATGAAGCCCAAGAGAGCAGAAACATGTTTGCCTTTCCTCCAGGGCAGCAGCCAGCTCCGTGCAGCTGGGAGTGTCCAGAGACACTGTCGACATTCCAGGCATCCTGTGCCTGCATGTTTTCTGTGGGTGCCTCCTGGCGACACCACACTGGGGCAAGAAAAGCTGGAGATCACTTTCCCTGTGGCCACTCTCCTGCTCTGGCTGTAGGCGCTGGTGACTTTAGGTTCCTTTACTGGAATCATCATCATTGTCTTCTCAGATAAGAGTCTCAGAATTCCCTCATCACAGAATTCCCAGGCAGAACTTCCCATAACCTGGACAATTCCCAAAAAAGGAATTCGAATTTGTTCCTCTATGTGTCTAGCAGGGGTCTAATAAATATTTCCCAAGCGAACAAATGCATCACTTTCACACCCAAGGAGGGTCCATAGCTTCCTCATCTGGTCCAAAGAGCCTGTGACCAGAAAGGTTTAGGCAACCTGTGTCTCCTAGTAGGCACCTTCCATCCAGAGAGGGGAGGACCAGTTTGGGGTGAGGTGGGCAGAGCCATTGCCCAAGCTCTCCCCACTGCCTCTCTGCTGTGGTCCTCTCATTGTTTTAGGGCAGGATTTACAGAGTTTCAGGCAGCAGCCAGAGCCTGCATTTTAAAGTAGGGACATTAATAACGAGTTTTAATTTCTGCAACGTCGTCTTCTTAAGCTGCTCCCTGCCCAGTGTTTAGATGGAGAAAGAGAAAAGAGGGTCGGGGAATGCTTGGAACAAACGTTTGGTTGCCATACAAAGGCATTGGAAACAACTGCAAGGCTGCATTCCATCTTTGATAAAAATAAGTTGCCACTTCTGAACAACAACAACAAAAAAAAACCCAAAAAACAAAACAAAAAAAAACGCCTGCTTGATGCCTGGCCAAGCCCAGCCGGTACTAGGAGAAGTCGGGTGGGGGGTGGAAAACAGGCTTTCAACGTTGGCTAATAGCCTGTAATGCTCCCCCGCCCCCTAACACTCACTGGAGCCAGTGAGACCAAGGGAATGTGCACTTCCCTAATGGGCTCTGAAGAAGGATGGCTGCCAAGAAGGCCCTTCTTAGCAGGGTGGGGGTGGGGTGCCTATGTTCTGCTCAACTCTCCTGCTTGGCTGGACCACAGGGCATGCGCTCATAGCCAATAGCCTCTCTGTGAGGTAAGCCTGCAGGTTCAGGGGTGAGGAGGGCATTCCCAGACACCATTAGGATGCTACCTCAGGACACAGGGCATGAGAGGTTCCAGCTGGGTTAATGGCTGAGGCGTGTGAGGACAGGCCCTAGGCTTAAGAATGTGGGGGTGAAACTGGGGCCCTAAAAACCCAGGGTCTGCAATTATTTGGCTTGCAAATAAGACACTTAAATGGTGACATCAGAGCAAATCTCTCTAAAAATCGAAACCAAAATAAATATAGCTGCCCAGAAAGAAAAAAAAAATTAATTGAGTAAAATTCAAGACTGAAAATGATGTAAATGAGGCCTGTTGGTGTAGGTCTGTGAATCTGCCTGAGGCTAGGAGACTGCAAGGTCAAGTCCTGCCTGAGCAACAGAGTTCAAGACTAGCCTTAGTAACTCAGAGAGATCCTGTCTCAAAAAGTAGAGGGCTGGGGATATAGCTTGGTGTTGCCGGACTTGTCTAGCATATATGAGGCCCTGTGTTCAACTCCCAGTACTGCATCTATGTGTGTGTGGGAACGGGGGGGGGGGGGAGGAGATGTATATATACAATATATTTGTATATATCCCTCCACTCCTCTGTGCCATCCAATTATCTCAGATTATAGGAAGGCATGGGCTGGAGGCAACGGTGGAAAGAGATTCTTCACTTATGTAATGGAGAGGAGACTGAGGCCCCAGGGGAAATGGCTTGTACAAGTGTGGTTGCTTTCCTGGAGAGGGAGTAGCAAAACCTGGGCCTTACCCAGGCACTCCACCTACCCATCTTGAAACTCTCCCCACTGTCTCTTGAGGAGGACATTTCAAATCATCATCTCTGTCACCCCGAGGATTGAGTTTTCCAGTTGAGGAAGAGGACGCCCTGACGATACCATACGTACCTTGAGGAGCCTGGAGCGTGGCTCCTTTACCAGGCATTCCTCTGAGTTTCCTGTACTGTGGTTCGCCCAGATTTGCTCGCCATTCTGTATTCTCTGAGAGGGAAAGAATCT